>CM034127.1:14050268-14572768 GCA_019914995.1 Acanthochlamys bracteata
ATAAAGCCCTTAACTGTCAGAAAACAAGCCAAAGCAAAACTCAAACATATGGAGGAAAAGGATTTGCACATGTTATTCCTCCAAAGTGAATGATCCAACTTTTGGAGCATCAGCGTTCTTTTTCATCTGTGAACTCAAACTCTTCAACATACCATAAATTTCTGCAGTATGTGGATGAAATTTGTCTCCAGCAACAAACACATTGGTTGTTTCTCCCACTACTATCCAACTACAACCAGGACACTTCATCACCCTTTTTTCTCTCATAGCTTGTCTCACCAATTTAGCACCAGGCAAGTCTCCTGCTGCAGCACATAAACTGGAAAGCATCACGTAAGAAGAAGAGTTCTGAGGCTGCAATTCCATAAGCTTTGCTGCTGCTAGTTTACCCCTTTCCACATCCCCATGTATTCTACAAGCTGCTAGCAAAGTCCCCCAGATGATACTGTCAGGTTCAAAAGGTAGCTCATTTATAAGTTTCTCAGCTTCGCTAAGATAACCACCACGGCCAAGGAGATCGATGATGCAAGCATAGTGATCTGGTCTTGGAACTATATCATCTTCACTGAACATGGAGTCAAAGATGCCACGGCCTTCAGAGATTAGGCCTGCATGACTACATGCTATGAGCACACCAAGGTATGAGACCTCATCAGGCTTCATTCCAGATATCTGCATTTTATTGAAAAGAGCAATGGATTCTTCAGCATACCCATTCTGAGCATATCCAACAATCATACTATTCCATATAATGACATCCTTCTTAGTCTCCAACTCTTGAAACACTTTGCAAGAAGCTTGCATATCACCACATTTAGCGTACATGTCTATGAGTGCACCACCTACATTCTCATACATAGAAAAGCCAGTACGAGTTATAAGACTATGCACTACTTTACCGTGTCTGAAAGCAGCCAAATCTGCACATGCCTTCACAACACTAGAGAAAGTGGCTTCATCTGAAAGAACATTTTGACTGTGCATTTCACGAAAAGCTGCCATTGCCTCAACACTGAGAGAATTATGCACAAGCCCTGAAATCATAGTTGTCCACTGTACCAAACTCTTACTCTCAGGAAGCTCACAAAAGAGCTTAAAAGCATCCTCAACCTCATTTAACTTCAGATACATCCCTAACAGAGAAACATCTAGGAAGCCATCATCTAAAAGAAGGCTAGACTTCAGGATATGACAATGCAACTGCTTCCCGATACCTAATCCAAAAGGCCCTCTACAAGCAGGTAATATGCTCGCGAAGGTGAACTTAGATGGTTGAATACCTTCCATCTGCATTCCCCTGAACATTAACAGTGCTTCTTCTGGATTACTATTTTGAACATGGCCCGCAATCAAAGCATTCCTTGACACCACATTCGTTTCTGGCATCTGAAGGAAAACCTTCCTTGCAGCCTCCAGTTCACCAAGTTTAGCATAGAGATCGATTAAAGAACTCCCAACAGAAACATTTAAGTCCAAATCATACTTGATGGCCAAGCAATGTACCTGCTTCCCTTGCTCAAATGCTTGTAGATTGGAGCATGCACTGAGTACAGAAGTAAAGGACACTGCATCAGGGGCCACTTCCTCCAACCTCATCTTTCGAAACAACACAAGCGCTTCGTCTTCTCTATCATTATGTACATGCCCAACTATAATGGCATTCCAGGAAATGTTGTCTCTGTAAGACATAAGGTCGAATTGTCTTTTTGCATCATATAACTCACCAGTTTTAGCATACATGTCCAAAACCGCATTACCAACAAATAAGCTCGACTCCAGGTGATTCTTCAATATATGGGAATGCAACTGCCTCCCCAGCAAAGGAGATTCAAATAACGAACATGCACTGAAACAACTAACAAAAGTAAAATTGTCAAGCTCAATTCCAAGCTTCTTCATTTCAATAAACAACTCAACAACTTCTTCTGGCTGGCCATTCTGCAAATAACCTCCAAGCATTGCATTCCACATAACAATATTTCTTTCCTCTGAAAGATTGAATACCTTCCTTGAATCTTCTATCGCGTTGCATTTGGCATATAAGTTCACCAAAGCGCTCCCGACAAAAACATTTGAATCCAATCCAAGTCTCATAGCCACTGAATGCACTTGCTGACCTCCATTTAATGCTGCTGTAGATGCAGCGGCGCTTAGTACACTTCCGAGTGTTGACCGAGTAGGTAATACACCCTTCCTTAGCATTTCATTAAAGAAACCAAGTGCCTCAATCTCACATCCATTCTGTGAGTATCCTGATATAATACAATTCCATGCCACAACATTGGGCGACGGCATCCGCATAAATAGGTCCCTTGCCTTCTCTACTCTACCTAGATTCACACAAGCTGTTATAGCTGTAACATACGTCACATTGTCCAGAATGCTGCCCAAACTCTGCATTTCTTCGAATAATACCAAGGACTCTTCTGGAATACCAACTCTAGCATAGCCAGCAATCATATTAGTCCAAGAAATCGTATCAGGGATGGAAATCTGGTCAAAAACCTGCCTTGCATCTTCAATCCTGTAGCATTTAGAATACATATCAATCAAAGAACCCTCACAAAACGGATTCGAACCGTAACCCATTTTGACAACAACACAATGAACCATCATACCATGATAAAGTTCATCCAATCGCGCGCATGCCGAGAGAACAATTGCGAGCCCAAACTGATTTGGCATAATCCCAGAACTCCTCATCCACAAGAACTCCCTGACAACACTCTCTGGAGATCCATTCCTCGCATGAAAAGCCAAAACCGAGTTCCAACCCGTCCCATTCCTCGCTTCCAAACAACCGAATGCAACAATCTTAGCATAACCTAGATCACCAGATTTCGCATACAGATCAATAAGAGCATCACCCAGTTCCCCACCCAACTGAAACCCATGTTTCGTAATCCGTGCGTGTAAAACTCTGCAGTTTCTTGAAGACAAAGTTCCGTGAGGCAATCTACCGAACAGGTTATATGCGTTCAAACGATTCGCTTGAATCGAGCATTGAATAAGAAGATCTGTGTAAAATCTCGGGTCTGGTGTTGTGATGAAGCGTGAATCAGAGAAACGTTTTACAAGTTTTTCTTTGAACTGAAGAATTAGAGAAGAAGAAAAACAGGATAGAGATTTACGAAAACATCTTCTTTCTAGAAGAAAGAAAGATGACAGAAACATCATTCGGAACGGCTTCAAAATGTTCGTTCACCTTTTTAAGTTAGGTATTTTGCAATATGAGACAACAAGCATTTACTTCTTAGTAATTTTACTCATACATGATAAATTATTTTAGCAAATAATGGTCCCTAAACGTTTACTTTAGCAAAATCACGCCCTATAAAGCCTTCAATGTTACAATAGAAAACTTCAGCAAATTTTCAGAACAACAAACATCTATCAACCAAATTTATATTTCTCAGAAAGCAAAAAATAGATATAACACTACAATGGGAGAAATTCTTTACGTTTCAGGCCAATCAGAAACCAGAGTGTCGATTACACCCAAGCTTCTCTTCTACAGCAGAAGGTCTAACGACAACTTACAACAAAGGCGAGATGCCTTCAAAAATAGCAACAACTGCAATGATTGCTAATATATTAGATATTGTAAAGTCACTATATAAATTAGTGGTTCATTAAAATGCAACAAGTTAAATGTGTATAAATATTGAAATGTGAAAAATAAAAAAAAACGAACCATCACCCAAGAAGTTGGAAAACTAACGGGTTAAAAATTTTGAAGCATCTTTTCGAAGATGGAAAGCTAAAGAACTTATACAATTAATGGGAAAATAAAAGGACAACCGTTTGAAAGTTCAAAAGTCTTTTTGGGATATTATATATATGTATGAGAGGCATTTGATTGAAACATAGAGTATAAAAAAAAAATCATTCTCGCATCAAGTGTGAGAGATAGAAATAAAGCATTATAATGAGATTTTTACTTAAAGTGTAAAATAAGAGTTTGTAATTGCCTTAGTTTAATAATTTTTTTGAAAGCTAGTTTATTTTTCGGTGAGATTTATCTCTTTTTTCTACATAAATCTCTTATCTTTGTGATTGTCTTACTATTGTCTCAATTCTCGTGTTGCTTACGCAAGATTTTTTAGCGTGTCTTATATTTATGCTGCGTTTATCGACAATCAAGCACACTCGCTATTTTCAATATAACAAACATAACGTACTGAATTCTACGAGAACTACGACAAATGCCAGCCGGGCGGTCTCTTGAAATTAGGAGCATTCTCGAACCAACATAGTTAAACGTGGGACTTACGGGTAAGGTCATCTGGACCAATAGTTTCCTTCAACTTCAACCGTTCTTTCCACTAACCGTGCTCAGATGTAGTTCCAGGAGTTCTTATCCTTATCAGCATCGAACACCATGCTGCTTGACCCCATAACTACAGAAGAGTTGCCCCAAAAACTTGAGTTAAAAGATGAATAATGGAAGTTGGCAATGGAGTCCGGAAGTGTGTATGCGGTAACCATGGAATGCATGAGCGCGTGCGTTCTTCAGAGAGTCTTAAAATGGATAAGCTTAAAATGGAGACAGGACACTTTAGTTGTAACCACACGCTTTCATACGCTGGCAAGATTCTTTGAACTGGTAAAACCTTAGCTCAATACCTTATCTGACATGGATGGTCTGAATGTGGACAGAAAGGCTACCATTGGCTTCGTGAAATCGCGAATTGAACTGCAAACTCTAGTTCCAGCTGCAACTCAAAAGGCTCAGTTACCTGGAGGAAAAGGTTCTTTGCGAGGATGATTCCACACCGGAGAAACACAAGATACCATTGTGTTCGAGGCTGCACTTCACTGAACAAGTCATTTCGCACTCAACCAAACATGTATTGTAGAAAAAAGAGGATTCAGAAAAATAATTTTTTTTTTTATTAAATTGAGCTAGGATATTTATTATTCGCATGAGGATGCAAGATAATCCATATACAGATTAGTTATTTATAGGACTTGATTTGCAAATGTTTTCACTTAGGTACTTCCCTGCAAATTTATCTCAACTTCTTGCTTCTGTTCGGGAAGAAAATAAACAAAATCTAAGCAAGCATCGTCTTCTCCATCGATGGAAGAACAGCGCCAACAACAACAAGTAGAACAAGAAGACGAAGAAGAAGAAGAATCTTTGGAGCAAACTCTGTTAGTAGTCCGAGAAGTTTCGGTCTACAAGATCCCACCTCGTACAACAAGCGTCGGTTACCGTTGCGCGAATGGCTTCACAAGATCTGGACAGGCCGACTCCGAGTTGTCTCTGCCGGCGAACTTTGCGAAGTCCGACTCGAAAACCCTGTCTCAGGAGATACAAGGTTGATGAGCTGTTCACTATCAATATGGATTGATAATCCAATATAGCACTTCTGTACAGCGATTATGTTTATCTTTAATTTTGTCGCATAACATTATATTTTTGGCAGCAAATCCTTTGTTAATGTAATATAGTTCAAGGAAAACTTGTGGTGATGGGTTTGTTTTTGCTTAGCTCTCACCTGTCAGGAATGGATGGTTTGAAATTATCTGGAGATTCGACATATGGCAAAAGATGTTCAGCAAGGTTCAACCTTTTAAGACATACTTTGCGGGAAAAGCAACCTTCTGAAAAATTGTTGTAAGTTTTGCTTAATGATTTATCAGTTTACTACATCTTGTAGACTTGTAGTTTCAAGTCACATATAAAGCTAGTTCACCTTGTCTATGTGTATTTGATCTTCTTTCTGTTATCTGATGGGTTCGCGCATAAATTTTTAAAAGAAAAGGAACTATATAGCTTTTTTGGTGACTTTAAACAATCTATACAGCCACTAGCCATTACATCTCAAAAGAGGGAGGGAAAAAAGGAAAAAGGTTACAATATTGGAAAGTCCTATGAACGAGACAAATTTTAATGCTGTAAAGCTCCATTTGAACATTGTGATCCGCTGGTGGATATGTCAGAATCCCTTTACTTGAAAAATTTTACTATAGTACAGATTGAGCCTGTTAACAGGAATATCTAGCAAGTCAACCAGAGTAATAAATAAAATTTTACTATTTTACTGTTGCTCTTTACTTCTATTCTTTCACACATCATTCATTCTTCTGTCTATTAGTTCCCCACATGTGCTTTAGGCACTTGGTTAGAATTCAAGAGATACAACTTTCTTAGTAGTTCTTAGTATTTGGAGTTGATAAAAAGATTTGTTAGCATTCCACTAGAATACAAGCTTCTCAGGAATTTTGTCATCTGGAGACGTTATATTTATATAACAAAGCATAGCATTAGTTGTATAAACATGTCACTCTCATATTCAAGTTACTATGTAATGTTTCAGGACAGGCTGACTCCTGAACTGGAGAAAAACTGCTCTATCTCTTAAAACAGAAGCTCCAACAGAGCTGTCATCTCAAGCAGCAAGCAATGGTTGAGACAAATGATGAACCAACATGCCATACATCAATAACAGTAAGAGGATCTCAGGATGAATCTACAGTGCAAGTCTTGAATCTCCTATCAATTAATGATGAGAAAATAAAGTGGAACGGCCATCATAAGCTGCACAAATTTCTTCATGATTCTTGTGGAGTCGAGTAAGCATATCTATCTGAACACCTTTCAGGTAAACATCTCATTTTGGCCAATAGCCCCCAGTATTCAGTGATGAGGGGGATATGCCAAGAGGCATTGCAGACATCAGAATATTGACAATAACAATTATCAAGGAACATTTTTTTTTTTTGTCTCAGCTCAACTCATTCATACCGTATTTCTATTTCATACCAAGAAACCTTTAGCTTCTTACATTTCTAATTGTTAAAGAGCCAATAGGCACTTATTTTCTTCTCATAAGCTTATAGAATCTCATCACTTAAATTGCTACTATGAATTTGAACCAACTCCTTTATATTCACAAGGAATTCATGGCCATTAGAGCCACGTTCGTACTATTTTTGTCCAGGTGTGGTTCATTCTTGTGTATCATTGTTGCAGCAGATCCATCTTATTACAACTATCTTCAACCATCTTGCGGAATTATTCAGTGATTTGTCTAAGTTGAATCACAAATGAACTGCGGAAAGTGCCCGTTCCCATTCTCTGACGCCCATGTCTAAAATATCGACGCAAAATTTTATTGAGAAGATAATTGGCAGCTAGCGCATATATATTCTGCACTCAGCTCGCCAACCGTGAAGATCACAATTGTTTCAGGTAATACAACAGTGTCCGTCTCGGATTCAGCAAATGACTTTTTCTGTCCCCTATAAACATATTACAACTCATACTTCTTATAGTTCATATAAATACCCCTTTGCTATATACATAGCCTCATCTTTATGGGAAAAAAAAATTACACATATTAATATACACAAAGTAAACAACAAATGAAGACGTGGTAAGATTTGCAAGTCCGTGTGTCAAAGCAGCTTATGGGTTCCTAAGAGCAGCCAATCTCTTTTCAAGGTCATCCACTTCAAAGCTGCGATCAAGATAAAAGCCAAATTCAAAAGGAAGACCAGTGAAAAATCAACAACTTCAGGACTGTAAGCTTATTACTGGATTGAACAAATAATTCAAAGCACCGGAAGGCATGCAGAAAGCTCAGTCGGTCACACCAATTGCAAATGCAGGTGATATTTCAATAGATAAGCGGTGGACAAGAGTGCCATTACCAAGCAGGCTACCTTCTAGAAGGAAAATGTAGGTATGACAAAACTGAAGTTACCACAACTGGCTTTGCTCTCAATCTACAAGGGTTAACTGAGAATGTACTTCTGGACTCTGAACCAACAAAGCTAGTAATGATGACAAACATAATTTTCAAGTTTGTAGCTTATAAGACCTAACAAATTGAATAATACAGTCAAGGCTTAAATTAATGAGCAGGGAGGTAAAACCTGTCCTCTCTTTGGATATTCTTCCCTTTCACTTTCCCCATGGGAGCCGATGATAACTGCAAACAATTCCAGTAAATCTCAAACCAAGTTATTGATATGCTAGAAAACTTGGATGAGGAAGTAAGATGCCAACTTCTGGAAATTATAAAAAACTAACCTGCGATGCAATATCAACGCCGATTTCATCTAGCACCTAATGAAAAGATAAAACGATATGTAACAGTGTCATTGGAACTGGTACAGTGTGGAAAATAATCGTGCCGATCATCAGACTTCTTTGGCACAGATTCCATGAAATGGAACAGAAGTAGAATACCTGGTTCGTCAAGTCCTCTGTTTCCTCTTCAGCTTCATCATTGTCTAGGACATCGTCTATGGAATCTGACATCATCTCACCCTGTTGAAAATGATGTTAGGTCAAGCATTAAACAGAATGTGTATATAACATGCTCCCTACTTAAATCTACATACAGAAAAAAGAGTATCGAACTATGGATAATGGTTGTCATAAAACAAATAGGTGGGAAAACTAAGTGATCATGGGACAAACCCATGGGACCTGCATGTAACTACATGCTCATCCAGCACCTACATCCTACAGGTGAAGCAAAACTGCATATACTTGTTCATTTGTAGACTCATAATCTTACCGCCATATCCATCTGGGCAGACTGCTTTTGAAACTCTTGCAAAACCTTTATTTGCTGGGTAGGTTCCATTTGCTGCAAACAAATTTAACTTCATCAACGTTTGGTGTGAAACTAAAAGGGAAAAAGGATAGAGATTTAAGCCTCTCTATATAGATTATTGTCAGATATTCAACCTTATTCATAGCCCCCATAGCCTTATTTGCACCTTTCATGGCAGCTGCCACTGATGTGTTGGCATGCATAGCCTGTCCGAGCATCATATTAGAAGCTGAGGAGATGTGATTGTAAATGCAGTGCTACTATACATTTTACTACATATTTCATCTTACATACTACTTTCAAAGTCAAAATTCTGTTTTTCAGTTTAGTTCAGACATGGTGTTCTATTTAATGAAAGGTCATGTCAGTTGATTTAACTTCTTAAGTTCACTTACTGAGAAGATGGGAACGGAAATGTTATAAGCTAATCAAAGAAGTAACAAGTACAACAACTTTTAGTAGATTAAGTTACAAGCTGAATGAGCAATGGAAGAAATAGTTATCACAAATTTGACACCTGTGTATGAGTAGCTACCCCACGCATCTGAGCTCTACTACCTTGTAGAGTAGATATTTGCTGCCGCAGTCTGACAAGTTGGCGGGCTAAAACTCTGGTTGCAGTCTGCACAAGTCAAAAGGAGTCATTAATTTTTTCAAGCAGTCAAATCTTATATAATATACATAGTTTATTCAAAGACATTTACTTGATTACATAAACCAAATATACAGTGCTCTGATTCCTGTAGGTATAAGAAAACAGAGCTTACCTCATTTCCAATTTTTGCTGTTCTTTTAATTTCTGCGACTAGCTTTTTTTCCTATCATGACAATCACTATAGTCAGGTCTCAAAAATCAGCTTGTAAGACAATCAAGAAATATAACCATCATGGAATTAAGCTTCAAGTATATCCCCTTGTTAAAGCAATCTTTTATATCTTCTTACGGAACTAGAGGAAGATATTCTGGCTGTAAATCGTCCAGAAAAAAAACAAACTTAAAAGATGTGATACAACTTACTTCTGATTGCAGTGTCACAATCTCCCGCTCAATACCTAATCAGAAAAATAAATGCACGAGAAACTTAGAACACTGAACAACTTTTGCTATACAAACACTCGTCTAGCAATGATAATCTCCATGAAATGTTAGCGTCTAAAGGAATAGGAACAATTCTTGTGATCAGAGGTAGAAGCAATAGATTAACTTCTACTTCTGTAGATCTCTGTCCATTGTCCATTATTTCCCGGAGATAAATTCCCTAGTAATTTAATCAGAGCAGTACCACTGCCCCTAGCAATGCTTGATCACACTATGGTTAATGGAAACTGAGATAGAAAAAATAATAATAGAATCTTCAACGACTAAATATCACCTCTTGTAGCTTGTGTCATCTCTCGTTTATTCGCTCGCAGAGCATCTATAAATAACAAGTAGAAGAGAAAAAACACAAAACAACACAATTAGTATTACAGACAAAAGAATGAATTCATATCTAAAGTAGCTAGCAGAACCTGAAATTGAAGAATTACTGTGAGAAAATAATACAGAAATTTGGGGGGGAAAATCTAAATCATGTGATTGAGGAAACTTACAAACAAAAAAAATTCGAAATTGAGGAATTTGGTATAGGTATACCTCTGGTATTGGTTTTCTTCGCGAAGATATTCATTTCTGTTCTTGAAGCTCTTGCTAAAATCGATCGATGGAAGGAGACTCGTCTGTTACCAATTACAACTCGTAGAACAAAAGATTGAGTATTGAAATACTTCTCAAATAGTTTGACTTTGTTTTTTGTAGATAAGAAATTTTTATTGAAGAGATTTTAATAATATACGTCTTGAAATTTTCTGGGAGTCGATGGTTGGGTTCGTGGAAAATGTTTGAGAAGATTTCGTTGAAGAAAAATTTCTGGGTGCTGTTGGGGTCGCTCAGCAAACAGCATTCATTTCGCAGATCTACGTATAAGCAATTGTAGCACTTCTTTTGAAAGGACCTTTGCCCAATTAAGAACATATTTTAATTATAAAAAGTTTAATTTATTTGTTTGATTTTAAGTTTTTATTAAATTATACATTTAGCTTCACTCAAAAATCTTATTTTTCAGCTTATTACTAGCTTCTATTAAATTTATTTTTAAATTTAATTTTACATAATTTAGTTATTATTTTAAATTTTTTTATCAAAATTTCTTATTTATGAACTTGTTTTATAAAAATTATTTTTGTGAAAGTTACTTTCATACTGTTTAAGTATATATGTAAATTAATAATTGATCTCTATAAATATTATTTTTTTAAGCGAAGTTTTTTAAAATCTTTCTGGATGTAAATTTTATAGTATAATAATTATTGTGTGATAAAAAATATCTTTCTAATTTTCTGTTTTCCACGTTTCGGTTATAGCATCGTCTAGGCAAGGGGGGACCACCATGAATTTTAACCATAACGTAAACTCCTCAATCACAATAACAAGTAACAATACTACTGCTGCGAGTCTACGCATTCGCACGATGCGGTCGGTTTCACGAAACACCGCCCAAACTCCTCTGTATCATAACCAAACCGCTTAACACGAATCTCGAGGCATTTCTTATGACTGTCCACGTCAGCCCCCGCTCGAGCGGAAACAACGACTCTCTCTTTCTGTTATATTGCCCTTCATTTTCCCCTCTCTTTTTCTTTTCCTTCTTTCTTCTTCTCGGAAGATTCAATTCGATTTGATTCAAAATTGATCGATTCGATCTAGCTAAGGTTTCAAAAACGAAAATCGAATTGGATTCTTGTGATCGGAGAGACCTAAGCTTAGTCAGGGATTTCAATTTTTGCATTTTTTTTAATCTGAGAATTTTGTGGATTGGAGTTTTTTGTTTGATTGGGATTTGGATTGATGGATGTTGATGTGGTAGAGGAGAGGAAAGATGACGCGGCATCGCTGGACCCCGAGTTGCTGCAGTTGCCGGAGCTCCCACCGATGGCAATCAAGGATAACCCCGTGATTGCTGATCATCTCTACTCACAGTGGCTCTCCCTTCCCGACACCTTGAAATTGGTATTAATGATTCCTTTTTGAATTTGTTATTTTTAAAATGCAAGGATTGTCGCTGTCGTTGAACGAGGGATTGTTTGACTGATAGCATGAGGGATGCCAGGTTGTTTTTATTGAATTTCCCCTTCTGCAAAATTGAACGACAATTGTAGTTTTTATAAACAAATAGTAGAAAGTCCATGATTTCAAACTTTATCTTGCTTATCGGAATCTGTGGAAAGTGATCATTTTTTGTATGTGGCTTCTATATTTTCTTGTGTGCTGCTTTTGTTTTGTATTTTTAAGATTTATCTCGCAAATCCCAATAATAGACTTACAATGAAGTATCTTAAGTTGACAAAGTGAGGTTTTAGACATTAATCCGAGCAGCAAGGTTGCTCTTTCAATCTATCGCTGATTGTTTTATACCTTTTAGAAGAATTTGCCCTATTAAACGGTCCCGTTTATCTGGTTTTTACTTGAAATCAAGTGATTTTGCTCATCGTGCACCTCACTGGAAGACATTTTTGGAATTTTCAATTAATTAGAGAATGAGTTAGTTAACTTGTCTTGCCTTAATTATATGGAAAATCGGAGAATGTACCTTTTGAAAGTTCCTAAATATTGAGGGCCCTGTTTAGGCTCTGGCCACATCGCTGTATAGGGTTAAGTAAATGATTTGATATTCACTACTAAGTAGTATGCGGCTTTTATTATGATTTGTTTTTAAAACTTTTACTTCATCCAGTCACTTAGTGCTAAGGTCCCTTAGTTCATTCTTTGAACTCATCCGTCAAAGTCAAATCATTTATTGTGATTTTCATAGTGATTTGAGGGGGTGGTTTTGTTGTATTCAATCATTTGAGATCTTGTATGCTGAGGAGTGAGGAGGCTTTCTTTTTGCATATTTATGAGTTGATCTGATGAGATTGAGACTGATGCCGCAAAGAAACGTTGTTATACGAGCCATATTTGACAAAGTTCTTGGTATTTTAATATTTGTGGAAAGAGAGGTGCTTATTTATTGTCCAAGAGTATGCTGCTTGCAATTTGTGTACCATTCTTTTCTGGACCAATTCTTTTCTGTTTATCTGCTTCCTATAATTTTTCAGGCACATGTTACCTTGTTACCTTGTTGGAAGTAGCTGGAAAAAAAGATGTACACAAAACCTTTTGTATTGAGATAAAGCTGCATTTAGATCAGAGATCGTTTAATTAGTTAGAAGTGCTATTCTCTTGGAGTTGACCCCTCTGCTTATTAGCAAATACGTTCTTTAGTTAATCATTTTTTGTCTCACTGTTTACATTCACATGTAGGTGAAATCTTTAATTGATGATGCTAAAGCAGGCATTCTATCAAGTACCGCAAGCAGCAGTGGCAGTGTAAGTACTGCTGCAGGCAGTTCGCTGCCTTCCATGTTTCCTTCTGGCAGCACTCCTCCCTTGTCACCAAGAAGTGCTTCTGGATCTCCTCGCAGTGTAAAGCGCAGTACTGGAATCGGACCATCATCCTTAGGGTCTCCACTGAAAGTGGTTAGTGAGTCAGTCAGGGAAGTTATACCTCAGGTATTGATGGGGGTGATGAAAGAATCTTACTGAAATAATTTCATATAAGATAATTTCCTGCATTTCATGTCACTAACATCATCTGAACTAATGCTTGATGTGGATGCAGTTCTATTTCCAAAATGGCTGTCCACCTCCAAGAGAAATTAAAGAACGATGCGTTTCTAGGATTGATCATATCTTTTTCAGCCATTTGGATGGACTACAAGCACAAGGTTTCTAACTTACCCGTTAGTTTCTTTGCTCTTTGTGCCTCTTTTTAAAGAAGACAAGTTTTATTGTGTCAACCAGAGTTTAAAGCTGTGACAAAGGATATCTGCAATCTGCCATCATTTTTCTCCAGTGTTTTGTTTAGAAAGATTGATGAGGATTGCATCGGAATGGTCAGAAGGTACGCAAATTGGTTGTAGTGAAGTGCCATCTGAAGCAATTATTTCTTCTACCATGATTCTTGACATCTTGTAACTCTTTGCCGCAGTAATCATTTTGCCTTTCTTTCTGCCTACATTGTGATCCTCTGTCTACCTCACCTTGTAAGCGGCAAGCTGTTGTGGTCCATGTCGAGTCAAATTTGCTTACGATTAACCATGATGTGGTTTTTAATCTGAATGAGTGAAAAGTAGATATCATAAAAGAATGTAGTAATTGTAAGATTGTTAGTTATTCCTTTTCCCAGTAGCTGACCATATACTGGATTCACTTAACTTAAACACATTAAGACAATATAGCCCTTCAAAAGGTTCCTATGGCATAATGTTTATAGGAGAGCATAGCAGATGGTTGTTTCTTTCTTTATGTTTTTGTTTATGGTAGATATCCTGCAGTATTAGCTTTATTCTGTTTAATTCAATGTAATTTACATCCATCTCTTATTGCCCAAGTGACCATTAAATGACCATCAGAAGAGCACTTTACCTACTGTAATTGCTTGTATACTTGAGAAATTTTCGCGGTTCTTCCTACTATATCCAATTTGAAAGTACAGTAGAATTGTTCTATGAGGGTCAGTTTTAGTGAAATATGTGGTTGGACTTTACATTCATTGCTAGATATGGGAAGGAAGACTCTGAAAGCGTCTTAGCGCAATAGGTTACCTTATTCTCATAAAAGTGAAATCAAGGAGCTTGGATACATCACTAGCTGCATGATTTGCTTTTTGTTTTATATGAAAGTACGAAAGATCGTCATGTAGAAATTATTTTTAGAGTGTTAAGGTATTTTCTTGGTAGTCTTTTACTCTTTCTTCTTACTCGGGATGTTTCCAGGGATAAATTTGTTGATTATTGGGTCAATAGCAATATGATGACCATGGATACTGCAAGCCAAATATTCTTGATCCTGAAGCAACCAGATCGCAAATACCTTACTCAGGTTTGTCTGACCTTGTAGTTTCCTGTCTTATACTTAAGGTTCATGATGGCTCTAGCTTGTACCCTTCGAATGTTAATATGATAATTCTTGAACATCATAGGCTCATAGCTACTCTATTAATTATTCATGCAACTTATGCCCGTGTCATAAGTTAATTATGCCATCTGATGTGTATAGGAGGACTTCAAACCTGTTCTTCAAGAGCTTTTGGCAAGCCATCCGGGACTGGAGTTCTTGCAAGGCACGCCAGAGTTTCAGGAGCGATATGGTGAGTTATCTCTCTGACTTCTTCTAGACTGGAGTCAGTTGTTTACTTGTCTGGCTGCTGCATACTTCATCAAGAGATCTGGTTTTGCATGCCATTTATGGTGTCCTTATCTTGCTATAGTTTATTAATGTTTTTGGTCTGTGGATGAAGTTTAGGAACAGCATCAATTAGAAAACATCTTACATGTCTCCTTGAGGAATTAGTATCAATGCCATAAACTTGTTTGTTTATAGTTGCTATAAAATCTCTGTAGATCAAGTATCAACTAGAAAGAACTTCACCTTATGCTTTATAATCAGCTAGAGGTGTCACATGCCTTAGAGTGTCATTGAGAAAACAGTTATCATAATGTAGTAAACTTGTCTTGTTTACGATTGCTACGTCATGTCTTTAGATGAAGTGTCATGAAGAAGGGGCTTTCTCATATTCACAACATCAAAATAGCTTTTTGTGTCATTTTTAGAAAGCAGTTTTCCTTCTGTCATAGACTCGTGTTATTATGATTGGTACATCTTGTTCTTTTCTTTTTTTCCCACATGACTATCAGTTTTGCTAATGCTTGTATCGATTTCCACGCTTACATTTCTTAAACATCTTTGTCCTTGAGCTTATCTGAATTCAATCTTCAACTTCTGCTTTTAGCGGAAACGGTCATATACAGGATATTTTACTATGTGAATAGATCTGGGAATGGTCATCTCACCCTCAGGGAGTTCAAACGAAGTAATCTGATTTCTGCTATGCAACACGCAGATGAGGAAGAGGATATCAACAAAGTCCTAAGGTAAAGTTGTAGATGTGGATAATACTGTCTGCTTGGTGTTCCATTGCCACCATGGTTTGCGTAAATACTATATGCTTGCATTTATATTATAGGTTTCTGAATGAGTTTTTTTGTTGTTGTTATGTAGATACTTCTCCTATGAACATTTCTATGTGATATATTGCAAGTTCTGGGAGCTTGACACTGATCATGATTTTTTAATCAACAAAGAGAATCTCCTCAGATATGGAAATCATGCACTTACTTATAGAATTGTTGATAGAATTTTTTCGCAGGTTTGTATGCAGTTTTCTGTTTTATGCTTCTGCATATTTCATAGTGGATGGTGATATGGCATCTTCTTATCATTCTCTGTCATCGGTGCAGATTCCAAGGAAGTTTACTAGTAAGGTTGAGGGCAAAATGGGTTATGAAGACTTTGTCTACTTTATATTGGCAGAAGAGGACAAATCCTCTGAACCAAGCTTAGAATATTGGTAAGTTGCTAGATTTTCTTGGATAACCTATAAGTATTTGATGACCTAGTTCAATATATAGAACTCTATTATGTCATATTTGCATTTGTCTGCTTGCATTAACTTGAACAGAGATATAGTCAGTTTAAACCTGCATCTCGAAAACGTTTTGTGATTGACCTATACTCTTTAACTTTGGTTAGCCGCTAACTAATTTTGCACTATGCAAAATATGGGTAAGATTTCTTTGAAACCATTTGCCGCTTGTCGATGTTTTCATAGAAGATTGGTCCCTCATTTATGGCTTCTTCATTTGAATAGCTTGTGCTGGGAAGATGCCATTGGCCTCACACTCGTGGCTTCAGTATGTTGACCCTTTATTAATATGGGTAGCAAGAAAAGCAGTCAAAGTTTAGATTTCAATTTTTGTCAGCATTCTAATGTCTCCTTAAACATTGAAATCTCTCTCTCTCCCTCTCTCTCTCTCTCTCTCTCCTGCTTTATAATCATGCTTCCTAAGCCACATTTGAGTCTTTTTACATTTGAGTGTTGTTTGAACTTTAAAGCCAAAACATGTTTTACATGAGGAGAGGATATTGCTTTTGTGCTTGATTCTTGAAATAACTCTAGAGATTGACCTTATAAGATGGTCCGTTTGATGATTTAGATTTAAAGCTTCTACTGTATTCATCTCGTTGTTGATGTACTTGTCATACTCTCTGTGTTCTTGTCAGGTTCAAGTGTATTGATCTTGATGGTAATGGCATGTTGACACCCAATGAAATGCAGTTCTTTTACGAGGAACAGCTGCATCGGATGGAATGCATGGCACAAGAACCTGTCCTGTTTGAGGATATATTGTGCCAGATGGTTGATATGATTAGCCCTGAGGTTATCCTCTTGTTTATGTCCTAACTTTTTAGCAATTTTCTTGCTAAGTAAATCTTTTGATAATAAGTCTTTTCTTTTAATGCAGAATGAGAGTTACTTTACACTGCGCGACCTCAAGGCTTGCAAACTTTCAGGAAATGTTTTCAACATACTTTTTAATCTCAATAAGTTCATGGCATTTGAGACTCGTGATCCTTTTCTTATTCGCCAGGTCTGCCTCATGCTATTCTTTACTACTAATGATTCTTACTGTACAGTTCGGCGATTGTTGTAACATGCTGAGCTCCCTATGTACCTTCATGCAGGAGCGTGAAAATCCTTCTTTAACAGAGTGGGACCGCTTTGCTCATAGAGAATATATTAGGCTTTCTATGGAAGAAGATGCTGAAGATGCTTCAAATGGAAGTGGAGATGTTTGGGATGAATCACTTGAGGCTCCCTTTTGAGATTGACATTAGGTGAAGAAGCATCTCTTTCTACTTTCTCATTTCTCTTTGTTCTGGTTTGCTTTTCTTCTTTAACAATCGCTGGCATTTTTTAGAGCTTTTAGGACAACCAGCCAGGTGTTGCAAAGTATTCTTCATGTTAGGACTAGCTGCCTCGAGCATGGTAATTATCCTATGTGAAATATTAGTGCACCACCATTATTTCACTCCTATTCTTAATGCTTTTGGAATGCCAACCGAGGTGGCTGTTACTGGCCTTTTTGGGTCTGTGCCTTGCTAAGGGATGACTGCATTGTAACCATTAAAAGGACAATTAATGGAACTTCTATGGATTGTTCTTAGCTATTCTTGGCAATTTCACCGGTAGTTTGTGATTGCAGTTGTTTTGTTTTCCATTCACAATTGGGCTTGATCTATTTTCTTGGCAACTGCTTTTTTTTTGGGAGGACAACGGGAGAAAATCCTTGGTAGAGTTGAGATATAATAAGAGAGGTGTTTACGCTATGCAAGCTATGAGGTTTTTGTGATTTTGTAGCATTCCCCTAAGTGCGACTTGGAGCTCCCATTCTAACAAACAGCTAAGCTACATAGATTTCTTGTGCTATGTATTTCATTGAAAGCCATTTATGCAATTGGACCATCAATAGCAAATATTTGTTTAGGAAATTTATTGAAGTCTTTTCACACCTTCCTCTATTACCTTTGAGTTATTTTGATTCTTTAGTGCTTCAGTTTGTCACAGCCTCCTCTATTACCTTTGAATTGTTTTGAATTCTTTAGTGCTTTAGTTTGTCTCGGTATATCGTAAAAAATTAGATATATGTGCATTGTGATTGCCACCTGAACTTTCCACAATAAAGACCTCCTTACATTTCTTAAACTATCCACTGATGAAATGTTTAGGTAAATATTGAGGTCTTATGGACTACACAAAGATCAATATGCTTCCATGTCGTCACATTAGATAACCTTCAGTGTTCCTACTATATGGTGCATAATTCTGAGAATCCATTTGTACAAGTTCTCCGCGAAGTTGGAGTAGCACAAGAAATATTTTGCATTGGAATGCCCTTTCAAACTTGAGTAGATGCTAAGTAGGTTGCTTTCTGATGCCTATTTTAATTTTGGAAATAACATCATGTCTTGTGTGGTCTGCAGAGCTTTCCCTGTGTCGCGAATTCTTGAGGAGACATCTTGAAGAAGGGCGTTCTAGTTATATGATATTGGTCACTGCACTCTTCTTCAAGGTGACTGGCGCCCTTCTTCTTTAAATTTTCTCAATTTTTTTGATTAGAATGCACCATTTCCAGCCTATCAGTGTGGATAGACTCATCTGTCCTGCCCTTCTGAATTTCACATAAATCCAATTTGTTATATTATGATTGCATAGTTGGTCAGAGTGGTTTGGAGCAGCCACTTTAGAATTGGGAAATATTTGTCGCATTCCAGTGAGCTTGCTTCCCTTAATACCCACTGTTCTTGTGATGGTCTTGGATATATGAGCCGTTCTCTGATTTTTCAAGTTATCTGCCTGACAAGGTATCTTCCAAGCTGGTCAAGGAGCATCCAAAGAAAATGCATCTGTTTTCAAAGTATCTTCTCCATTAGTTGATTGAACAGAAACTAGGCTTTGTACAGTATTGTGCAGGATCCTTGTTGCTGCAACACGATCTAAGCCTGAGGCATTCCACTGATTCTGTGAAAGCATCATAACAATGCTGTATATAGGAAGTGGTACTGACCTTTCAATTTCGTTATTTTTTTTTTTTTGGATCATCCAGGAGTAGATACTGCCTATTGATCTTGTTGTTGTAGAACTGATACAGCAATTTTTCCTTTTCTTTTTCTTGTGAAACTTTTGTCTTAGGCATTTGTAAAATTTCTTTTAGATATATGCATCCTAGACAGTTGCAATTAGGTGAAGAAGTGTCAGGCTGTTTATTGAAATTATGAAAGAATTCTATTTGAGTTTTGATGTTTTGTTTACACCGATTATGTGGACTTGGATATTTAAATATTCCGTTTGCAACTGTTGGAACCCGTCGACCATCATTTGAGAGGATATTTACATTCTAGGCGAGCGGGAAAGTATTCGTAATTGTCTCGGTCCATTTCGACTCATGAGCTATTTGATTTTGGAGGCGTTTCGAATTACTTAAGAAATAAAATTTTTTTAAAATAAAAAGTATTTTTTTGAAAAATAAGTTTAATTTTTTAGTTTTAAGAAAATAATAAAAATATATACTAAAAAAATTTTGTTAGGTAAAATTTTTCTATATATTTTTAAATTTTTAAATAAAATTTTTTATATTTATAAAATATATATTAAAAAATTTAAAATAAAAAATTTAAAAGAAGCTGAGAACGCTCAACCAAATACCCCTGCAGTATACATTCACGGGCGCCGGGAGTAAAAGAAATTACACAAACTACAGGGGTAGTGCAGTCATTTAATAACAAAAGCTAAGAGATTATTTTTTGAATTAGCTCATTCTTTCTATTCAAACAATAGCAATGACTAAATTACCCCTTAGAAAGGTGGTTCCCAGTAACTATAGGGGGGTGCGTTTGACAATGCGCTCCAAAAATTCTTTTGTAATTTTTATTTTATATTTTTTACTAAGATTTCTATACATAAAAATAAAATTATCGAAATAAAATCTGTTTTAAAAAAATATTTTTAGAAACACTCACAAATACTTATGAGCCATGAGAAAATGGTAGCTGTTCGTGGCTCTACGCAACATAAGTGGACTTTAGATGTGATTGAAAGATTTTTCCAAGAGTGTGTGTTTAGAAATACTTCTAAAAAATATTTTTTTAAAATAAATAATATTTTTTTTATTTTGATAAAAATGCCATATTTTTTTAATTTTATAAAAATTGTATAAAATATTATAAAAAAATTTTTTTAATATAAAATTAAAAATTAAAAAAAAAAGAGTTGAAAACACTTTCAAATATTACATAATTGGATTCTTTCAGAAGTACCCTCCCAAATGCAACGGTAACTACATGCATAATAGTATTAAACAACGAGTTAATAGGCTCAAACCGAGCGTTTGGCTAACTATTTTTCCAACAAAATTTTTCAAATTTTTATTTTATATTTTATAAGTATTTAGAAAATTTATTTAAAATTTTAAAAAATGTAGAAAAATTCTACTTATGAGATCTTTTTATAGATATTTTTTTTTGGAAATAAAAAAGATAAAATTTATTTCATTTTCGGAACTACCATTTGTCACGAGCCTAAAATTTTTATCTTGACTCGTGCGGCACTTAGTCATCTTCCTTTGTGGCTAAGTCAGTCTTTACCTTAGAGCTATCAAAGATTGCTAAAAAATTTGAATGGACTAAAAGAAAATTAAGGAACACTTGAAGATAACTCTTTTGAAAAAAAGTTTTATATTATTTTGGCTTGGTACAACTCTTATTTGATTTGTTTGATGGCTCTAAATGAGGGCTCATCTTTCCTATTTATAACTCATCTACCTCTTCAACGGATGGTAGAAATTATTTCGATCGGACGGTGAAGAATACCCTCTTCAGAAAGTTCTTACATAATATTTTCTATAAAAATCTCCACATTTTTAGAATATTTATGCCAATTATTTTTTATCTAAAGTTCTCTACCATACTCTAGATTTGGTTTATATATAAGTTAATTTTACCTAGAAAAAAAATATTTTTCTAAAATAATTTCGATAGAGAGAAAAGCCAAAGTCATACCGTGACATAAAGAGTTTGAAAACAATTTCAAATATTTACATAATTGGATTCTCTCAGAACTACCCTCTCCAATGCAACGGTAACTACATGCATAATAGTATTAAACAACGACTTAATAGGCTCGAACTGACGCCGGGCGTTTGGCTTTTTATTTTTTCAACAGAATTTTTTAATTTTTTTTTTCATATTTTTTAATATATATTTTATAAGTATTTAAAAAAATTATTTAAAAATAAAAATATAAAAAAGTACACATAATGAAATTTTTTTATATATTTTTTAAAAATAAAAATTAAAAATATTTTCAAAAAAATAAAGATACTTTTTTGTTTCAAAAAAATTCTATGTGATAACCAATTCTAAATCGCAGTGCACCGGAAAAGCCCAACTTTTTGCTCAGTGAAAAAGAAAACCTCTATAAAATCTTTCACCCAAAAAAGAAAAACCTAAACCTCGTCTTTCTCGTTCAATCATGGCCGCTCGGCTGTTCATTTCAGAAGCGGAGCTTCAACTCTGGCTCCGCAGCCGTAGAAGCTGCTGTAGTTGCAGCAGCAGCAGAGGTAATAATAATGCAAATATAGGAGTTCAACAAATATCTCATGCATTTCCCGTGACTCCGTTTCCGGTGGAACTCGTTTATGGTTTATTTGGTTGTTTGTTGTAGTTTTCTGTCAGAGGCAGCGGAGATGGTTCTCATCTGAATCTTCTCAATCTTCTCCACCGAAACCGAAATCATTGAAAAAGACCGATCTTGCCAAAAAGATGGCCGAAGCCGTGAAATCATTCGTCAAAAAGTAAAAACCTTCTGTTTTATTGTTTCCTCATTTTGTTTTGATGATGTTTTTTTCTTTTCGTTGCAGACATGACGTCGTTAAGGTTATTGGTTTTAGAATTAGAATAGTTGTATCGTTTTTGCTTTAGTTCCCTATGACTAGGATATTGAATATGGTCCCCAATTAATGGAAATCGACTGATTGTTCCAAAAAATCAGTTGGCGATGAGCTCACGATTAATTGGCCAATTCAGTTGTACCAAGTAAATTTGAAATTTTGGTTAGAATGCACATAGAGGATCTATGTGCACGTGCTTGTTGACGAAGGCAACTTTCTGTTATGTTGAATATGATGTTAATGGAAACTTTCAAAGACAAGCAGAGGGATGCGCACAGTATTACCAAATAATGGAGCAGAGTTTGATAACTTTTCCCTTATTTTCTAAATATATTGTGCAGTCTGTATGCAGAGTTACAATGTAATATTAGTTCGGTACTAAAAAAGTAGTTTTCTAATTTGCACCATCTTTTTTCAGGCATATGTTACATCATCCTGGAGTTCTCCCTGAAATAAAAGAAGTTCATGAGGAGGTAGGAGGATCGTGGTACAAATTGAGAGACATCCTTAATGAGGTTAAATCAGCTACAGAGCCTGGATACAAAAGCAATAATAACTTAAAAGAATCTTGCATTGTTAATACGGTAGCTTTAGAAGGAATAGACATAAAAGATAATCCAGATGGAGGTGAAATTGATGACGCCGAACATCGACTTGGACCAGTAATGGAGCTTCCAAGTTTGGAAGAATCGCAGATGATAGGTGACAAAGATCGTACAGTTCTGGCTGCAGCAGAAGTTCCAGAAGAAGCTGTTAAGCACGAAATTATAACTACTGAGGACAGGGTTGCTTCTGAAGGCAACGATGCAGCTCCAGAATCCCCTTTCTCAGATTTTAAAAGGTATGCAGATGATTCGTACCATGGAAAAATCCCAATAGGAGGAAAATGCATGCAGGAAATGCACGACCCCATGTTAGAAGGTCAAAATTCTGAAAGAAAGGTCATAAGCTTGGTCGAGTTTTTTAGACGCAATATAGGCAAGGTGGAGCCAAAAGCAAAACCCACTTTTTCAGACTATGCGTGTCAAAAAGAGGACAGGCAATCAAACAATTTGGATAGTTCTAAAAGAAAAAATGGTCTTTATCATCATAGCATAAGCTATGAGCAACAGCGCAAACAGAGTGTACCGTTGAAGCTGAATAATACTCAAGGAGAGATACCTGAAGGGAGATCAAATGTAAATTTATTGCTGGATAGACTTCTTGAACTCGCAGAAGACAAAAGAAAGAGTCCGCCCAATGTAAATGGTCAAAGTGGTACAACAAACAAGGTCAATCAAGAAACTAAACCAGGAACTACTTGGAACTCTTTACAGGAGGCACTAAAGTTTCCTAATGTGAAATGTAAGGATACATCAGATGGTCTGTTTACACATATAAGGGCTAAAGACTTTAATACAGAGACAGAAAGGGGGACAACTGTGAAAGTAAACATCTCTAATTTTTTGGCAGGAACCACTGAAGTCCATGCAAACATAAGAATTGGTGGGAGCAGTACAAAGAAGCTGCAGTTGGCTAAAGAGGAACAAAAAGAAGAATTGCCAAGTTTGTCTGATACCCAGTATGTGAGCGACTGTAGTGATTCAGATATCGCAGCATTTGACTATCCAAAGCCAGATGCAAGTACTCAATCAACTGGAAGATTAAACGTGAATGCATCTTCTACATTTGAAGAAAGAGATAGGGGTGAAAATAGACTTTTGGTGAAATTCTTGCCAAAGATGGTCACAGCGAAAGATATAGCTCTCCAATTTGGCAATTGTGAACCTATTTCTGAAGTTCATGTAGTTCCTTCCAGAAGAGAGAACAAATTCAGTTATGCTTATGTTTACTTCAAGGTAGATTCATCTTCACATAATCATTTTTTTTGATATAGTTTACCAGAAAGAAAAACACTCATTTTCACATTCTCAGGTTTGACAAACATAAATGCCTTTAGAAACTATCTTTTGTTGTGATTCTGCTACTGTTGTATGTTTGTGTGCTTGTGTTTGTTTGTGGTTGGTGGGTGTGTTTTGTGTACTTTATTATGATGGTTTCACTTTATACCATGGACTATTGGATGGAGATAGTGGGTAGAACATCGAAGTATGGTTATCATTTAATGTCTTCAAAACACAGAAATGACTCGTGTGATCTTTTTAATCCCTCCAGCAATAGAAGATACTACTAGAGAAGCATTCATTTCCAAAGATATATTATTCTCTTATACTGTTTTTACTTTTGGATTTTATAGATGTAGATATAAATCATTTTGCTGTACAGGTCTTTCTTCCTGATTGCGATGCTGTAAAATAGTATATACCCTTATTAAAATGCACACATTATGCATGACTAGAACAGAATATTGAAAGTCTGAAAGTTCTGTGGCAGACAGAAGAAGGCTTGCAGAAAGCTCTAGGTAAACCTAGTGTAACTGTGGGAGGTTTAGATGTTATCATGGAGCCGTCTAGTGCGAAGCTCCATTTTACACGGTCTCCTGTGGAGCCAGGCGGCGATGAAGATTTCCCGTTAACCTTTCTGAAAAACATTAATTGCACCGTTCTCATAAAAGGACTACCTCGTAATACATCTTTTCGTCAACTCAAGCATGAGCTATCTTCTTGGGGACGGATCACAGGAATTGCCATGGGATCCATGAGGTGTAATGCATATGTCGAATTTGAGGTAATATACTGATCTGAACTCTCCGTTCGTATTTTATGATACTTGTTTACTGAACTTTGTGTTCAAACCATGTTCTTAAGATTTTGATGAATCTGTAGAATTGTGGGCATCTTTCATGTCCAAGCTTGTGAAGCTTTATTTGGAGAAAATCTGCATCACCTAAGTCAAATCTATTTAATCCATTCCTGTAAGTATTTTGTGATGGACCATTATTTTATGTTTATCTACTCGTTTTTTATTTTTACTTAGATTGAGGGCATCTAAACACAGTCTTTCTTGTTTGGGAATTGTGATATCCACAGCTTTCGTAGTGCCAGCTAGTTAGTCAAAGTTCAAATAGTGAAATATAGTAGCTGCCCAGAGGTAATACCATGGCCTAAAAAGTCGTTAGAGTCTCCTGTGGCTATTCATGTTATGCGAAGGTATGGATTGGAATATCAACTGAAGCTCGTTGAAGAAGAGCTGAAACTCTGATCACCTAAGCATTGCCAATATTAATTTCACTATAGTAGCATCAGTGTTTAACCTTCAGGTTCATGCTTTTAGTTTCAATAAGGATCTTATATAATATTTTGGTCAGATGAGACGATGCGAAATTGCCTGAATTCCTTTACTTCAACATTTCTGTTAACATGTTCACCTGATTACCTTCTACTGTCTATGCAGTCTGAAGAATCAAAGGAAAGAGTCCTAGCTGAAGCTTCAATATCTGTGACAGGAAGCAAGCTCTCCATCTTCAGGGTTGATGCCCCCAATACAACAGTTATACGCATTTTCAATGTGAATCCTCATACTATGCCAGCAAATGTTGTATCTACCTGTAATAATTTTGGACAAGTGAAGAGAATAGTTACTAGAGACGCCAGTATTTTTGACGTGCACTTCAACTTATCTGAATGGCTGAACATGACCAAGATAATTAACAGGTATAAACGATATCTCTGAATGTTTTGACTTTATGTTTATCTGAAATGTAGTTCTCCAATTTTACCGAAATTTTAGGAATAGAAAGTGTTAAATTTAACAGCCTGTGCTCATTGCATAGAGATATTGGAGGACATAAAAACAGTTACCATTCTGCTGAAAAAAAATTCTGAAATTTCTATTAAGTTCTGTCTTTGCCTCGCTTTCCTACAAAGATGAAATGTCTTCACAAAAAATTACAAAGACTATAATTCAAACTATTTCCTGTGATAGTTTTGTGTAGGATTCCTCTTTTTTTTTTTTGTTAATAAAAAATCTTGTAAATAGTGGTGCTTTCACAAAAGAGCTTGATTTCATATACGTATTCTGTGTTTACTTATTCTTTTATATTTGGACTTTCTCTCAAGGATCAACGGCATTGTTGTGGATAATCATAAGTGGTTAGCGCAGCCAGCGACGGTCTTTCCGGTTGAAATTCTTCAAGCAATTTGGAGCAAGACTGATCGTCAAAAGCGCGTCCAAGAATTGATTCAGAATATCTGCAGAAGAATCGAACGGATAAAGATAGACACTGCCTCAGTGACTAGCCTTGCCCAACAATATTATGGAGGTAGCAACTCAGAAAGCTCTGATTATTCGCAGAAATCTTTGCCAGAAGACTACCAGTAATTTGCTCCTAAAATTAAAGCAAATGTGAGAACTAGTTGCAGCTGATGAATGAATTGTTTGTGCTTGTATATTAAAGTTAAAACGAAGGTTTTGGGGAGATAGTCAATGCGTGTTCTTGGCATAGAGGCTTTTCTGCAATAACCCTTTTTCTTATTCTATTAAAAAAAAACAAAATTCTACAAGACTTAAGTGAAAAAGAGGGATCGATATTTTGATCCAAGTAATCCCTTCGCTTCTACGATTTTGGGATATAAACTTTCGATTCATTATTCGAAAGGCACGGATTGACAAATCTATTAGTAGCTAAACAAGCTCTAGCTAGGGCATGCACGTTAGTTTCAAACGTTGTGGTTTTAAATTTCGATCTAAACTTTTTACAATATTTTAAATACATATAAAAATATTTATAATATAAGTATTTAACTATTTATTTTTAACTATTTTTAAATATTTTTCGTATCAGAATAATTTTTTCCAAATCAATCTCAAACATGTCCGAACCAAATCACATGAGATATCTGACCTCTGGACTAGCGATCGGTTCGTGTTTTGGAAATATTTCTGCAGAGGTCGGTGGTGGTAATCAGTAGCAAATCCACTTTGGGCCTTCATTAGGCCGATGCGGCCCATTTATTTTGTATTACGTCAATGAGCCGTATTTCGTACATCAGGCCCAACTAATAAGAAGGTGATAAGAAACCGTCTAATCTAATCAGACGGTTTATATATAAGAAATATCTTAACCGTTGGTTAATGTGTCGAACGGTGCGATGTGCACCCTGGAATTCATTACATCTAAAGAGCTAAGATTTCTACTATAAATTAACATTCACACTTACATTTTCGACAACCTGCTCAGTTCTCCAAACCCTAACAAGCTTAAAGAAAAGCTTCAGCACGGCTGCTCTCGATCTAAAAGGTTAGAAATTTAATTATTTCTCTTATGTGATTGATTTTATATTCCTGATTTCTAATTGATTGATTGATTCATTCTTCTAGATTAGATCTGTAGTTATTGTTCTAAGATGTTGTGTAAATTTGCTAGAATAGTTCATCTGCCATAGGTACTTATTCGCTGTTGTTTTTGATCGATTTTGGTATTACAATGGATTTTTGTTGCATTCCTTTTGTGTTAAGTCTAGAAATCAGTGTAGTTACATGAATTGTGGACTTTGTTGTGCTTGTATTCCGTATATTAATTTTAATGTTCCTGCTAGAATTTGCTGAACAAAGTTGCTGTTCTGGTGTTATTATTATACCTCGAAACATTTAGAGTTAGCTACTGTTTATGCTTGCTTGTGTGACTGTTTTGCATCTCATGTTAGTTCATTTTTTTATATAAATGTGTATTATTTGCTTTTCTCTTGCGTTTTATTTTGTCTGAATGGTAAAAGAATGTCTGTTGATCATATTGTTCTGGCTGATTGTACCTTATTGTCACCAGTAGTGAATTACATAGTGTCTGTGCTGGTATGATTTCTGTCAGAAGTAGTGTGAAAATCTATGATGTGTTTATAGCAATTGAAACTCGCTTAGAAACATTAGTTAATCTTACTGTTTATTACAATATATGTTTGGATTTTTAGTTTGAATTATGTACATGTCTAGTCTAATTGTCAGTTTATTATATAATCTGAGAATTCTTTTTTGTTTCTGATTCAATTCTTGATTGCATCTCTGTTTTGGTTTGTTTATAGCTAACTGATTGAACTTGCATGTCATAATTGGTTTATACTGAGATTTTCTTATCTGCAATCCAGGCAACATGGGTAAGGAGAAGGTCCACATCAACATTGTTGTTATTGGCCATGTCGACCTGGAAAGTCGACCACCACTGGTCACCTGATCTACAAGCTTGGAGGTATCGACAAGCGTGTCATTGAAAGGTTCGAGAAGGAAGCTGCTGAGATGAACAAGAGGTCGTTCAAGTATGCCTGGGTGCTCGATAAGTTGAAGGCTGAGCGTGAGCGTGGTATCACAATTGATATTGCTCTCTGGAAGTTCGAGACTACAAAGTACTACTGTACTGTCATTGATGCTCCTGGGCATCGTGACTTCATTAAGAACATGATTACTTGAACTTCGCAGGCTGATTGCGCTGTTCTCATCATTGACTCGACTACTGGTGGTCTTGAAGCTGGTATCTCCAAGGATGGCCAGACCTGTGAGCATTCTCTTCTTGCTTACACTCTTGGAGTTAAGCAAATGATTTGTTGCTGCAACAAGGTAAACAAATTTCAATTAGGTAATATTTTTTTTAATTGGAAAAGTATTTTCTGATGATTAACAAATTGTTGCTTATGGACTTGACAGATGGATGCAACAACTCCCAAGTACTCCAAGGCCAGGTATGATGAAATTGTCAAGGAAGTGTCATCCTACCTCAAGAAGGTTGGCTACAACCCCGACAAGATCCCCTTCGTCCCCATCTCTGGGTTCGAGGGTGATAACATGATTGAGAGGTCCACCAACCTTGACTGGTACAAGGGTCCTACCCTTCTTGAGGCTTTGGACCAGATCCAGGAATCGAAAAGGCCTTCAGACAAGCCCCTTCGCCTTCCTCTTCAGGATGTCTACAAGATTGGTGGTATTGGTACTGTCCCTGTTGGTCGTGTTGAGACTGGAATCCTGAAACCTGATATGGTTGTTACCTGGACCTACTGGATTGACCACTGAAGTTAAGTCGTTTGAGATGCATCATGAGGCTCTTCAGGAAGCTCTCCCTGGTGACAATGTGGGCTTCAATGTCAAGAATGTTGCTGTTAAGGATCTCAAACGTGGTTATGTGGCCTCAAACTCAAAGGATGATCCCGCCAAGGAGGCTGGCAACTTCACTTCTCAGGTTATCATCATGAATCACCCTGGCCAGATTGGTAATGGTTACGCCCCTGTCCTTGGCTGTCACACTTCCCACATTGCTGTAAAGTTTGCTGAGATCATGACCAAGATCGACAGACGATCTGGTAAGGAGCTTGAGAAGGAGCCCAAGTTCCTCAAGAATGGTGATGCTGGTATGGTGAAGATGATTCCAACCAAGCCTATGGTCGCGGAGACCTTCTCTGAGTATCCTCCTCTTGGTCGTTTTGCTGTGAGGGACATGCGCCAGACTGTTGCTGTTGGAGTCATCAAGAGTAGAAAAGAAGGATCCCCTCCGGTGCCAAGGTCACCAAGGCTGCTGCTAAGAAGAAGTGAGGTGTTGAGTCTGTGTTTTAGTTTATGGAGAGTTTTAGTTTTGGTCTGAATTTGCTTATTTGACTGTCGGCAGATCTTGTATTCGTTTTGGTTACATGCTTTCTTTGAATGAAACTAAAAATTTCACTCCGTTCAATTTTCAGATGGAAATTCATAAAAACCCAACGTCTTTGTGACAAAGATCCACCTCCGTTAGACATACAGGAAATATTTTACACTTTGTTCTCGAAATCCCAATCTTTTCCCTAAGAGAAGTTCCACCTTCCCCTACACGGGACTTGGATCTGTTGTTCTTAGAAGAAGACACTTGCAGATCAAAATTTTGGGTAAATGAAACGGTTTGAGTTAATCTTCAACAGCTAAACATTCTTTGGCCAAGTAAAAAGATCAAGTCAGTACTCAGCTCATACATACATATCTAAGATCAAAGAGCTTCCGCAAAACAACTGCAGTTATAAATGTTCATCACGAGCTGCTGAATAGTAATCACTCAATCATTATATTGGAATTTGTTTCTGAAAGCTACAGGAGAGGACTACCAGACAACTCTACCACAGTCATTATTAAAAGTTTCAGGTTCACGCGCTGCTTGCTTAAAAGTCAAGACCTTGTAGCTGTCAAAACTCCCAAATAGAAATCCGTTTTAGTAGTCCAGATGCGTTGCTAATCTTTGAGTAAAACGTACAAAACACTATCTACACACACCTTAACCCTTAATTGAATAATACTTCATTGTCCAGCTTGGGATGCTATCATGTAACTAGTAAGAAGAATGATGCAATGCTTGGCCGAGCATGTGGAAAATTTGAGATGCAAGACAATGCTATTTAGTGAGTAAAGGCAACATTCTTTCAATTTCTGCAGAGGGCAGTATGATGCATTGATCAAGCACATCTATCACTTTAAATGTTTTTATCTCCAAAATTTGAAACAGAGGAAATAATATGAGTTGGATGTCTTCCCAATAGAATTTCCAATGCAACAACACCACTTTATCCATCACCGCATTTTCAGTGTGAAAGCAATAATCCACTAATGCAATATGCCTTTTGTGATCTTTCCTGGACTCCCATAGCCATTACAATGTGGCAAACCTCTCTAATCACCACATAGACCTTTGTTGTAAGCAAACTGCTCCAAAAGTCTATCACACCAAAAAGCAGGCATGCTACTGAAAGAAGTTCTAATAGTTCCTGATAAATTGTTATATGAGAGGTTTAGCATTAAGAGCTTCTGCATTTCCTAAAGCTGCCATTGTAACTGACTGGTGATTAGTTACTACTTATGTAGCTTAATCTGTAGTGTGACTAGTTTGCCTAGCTCAACAGGAATGCTTCCTTTTAGCTCATTTCGCTTTGGTCTAGAGGAGCAGTTAATAACAATTTCCTAATGAATAAGTCCAACTAGTCCATGCACAAATTATCAAGTACTTAAAACAGTAATTAGACTTCTAGGTTTTCAATTCTTTAATAAAAACAAAATATATCATGAATTTAACAAAAATATAAAAGCACTGTTAGTACAATGGAAAAACATAATTGACAATAGCAGAAGAATCATGCCATATAGAGATTGTTATAGAAAGAAAACTGAAGAGAATCAAAGCATACATAGAAAAAGGACAAAAGCAACAGTAACCACAATTATAAATATGACTAAAATCAAGCAGCTCTTTAGTGATGTTGATCCTGTGAAGATTTTCATAAATGATAAATGGTACCATCTGTGTTACAAGAGCGTGGCCATTCCTAGTCTCCACTAAGGTCCACTGTTGACGTTGATCATCACTCACACCATAAAAGTATACCACATCTTCTATAAATGAATTTCACATGCTGAAACTTAACTGAATAAAAATCATTCAAAACTGCTAGCCCTTCAAAGAAATGCATTAACTTAATTCACTTGTACGCACAAGCTAATTGGCTTCCATAACATATGGCAAAATACTTATCAGCACCATCCAGAATCACTACATCCTTTCATAACAAATCAACAGCACCACAATTTTTATCTCACCAAAACTCAAAACAGCAACCTGCAACCTAATGATCTTTAGGTAGATGACTAATCTTTCATCAGAGTTAACAGCTAGGAACACTTTCCAGATACTAATAACTAATCAATGGCAATCAGGTACACTGCTTTCAGTCTCATACGGCCAAACACCTTAATGATTTGCAGACTTTATTTAAAATGATAATCTCAGTAAAAACCTAATTAAAGAAAATGTATAGCTACTTGCAGCAGATATTACAAAAATAACATGGCACATGTCAAATTCTTAATCCTGATTACTAATTCTCCAGTGCACACATAAGCCTCAACAAAAACAAAATTTCTAAACAGGCTATCTAGCAGCAAGCTCACATTCCAAGTGAAAAAGAATGGATAAAAATTACATCCAAACCACTATAGACAACCTCAAGCTGCACTCTGCTTCTTCAGCTTCGCAAGTTCTTGCCTGATTACACCTCCACGCTGATCACAACCAAAAACAACAGATAATACACAATCATCAGAAATCTTGTAAGTTAAGGCAACAATTTACGCTATTCAACTGATTCGAAACAAACCAAAATTTCTCAACTTTTGTTAATCAATCTTACTCTAATATTTGCTTCTCCATAATGACTAAAGTCAAAGGGTAAAGGGGCAAACTAAACATAAACTGCCACAGGTTCTTTCCAACATCAACCTTATCATCATATTTTCAACTCAACACTGCCTAAAGTTGAAGGGTAAAGGGGTCAACTAAACACAAATTGCCGTAGGTTCTGTAGCAGGCAAGACATAAACTGTACTAACAGAAGGCTAAATCAAGCTAAAAAAGGAGTTAATTGGGTAAGTTTGAGAACTGTTGATGAAAGATCTAAACTGGTGGAAGTCGAGGGTTCACAGTAAGTTAGACAAATGTTGGTGAGCACAATAAAACAAGTAATTGCAAATTTACCTTGATCTTTGCCAACATGACCTTGAACCTGTCAAAGTCATTGAGAGAAGCCCTCTTCTTCTGCACGATTAGCTTCCTTCCCCATCTGCTGTTCTCCCATTTGCTTTTAACATCTACAACAAGGTTCCAATGAGAAGAAGCACAAGCTTTTCATGAAATTGAAGTAATGATGCAGAGAATTTAAGATACTTACCGGCAGCCTCCATGGCCGCAATAAGGGATTTCTTTTTGGGGATCCTTGGGATGTCGATCTTAATGTCAGTAAGCGCTAGCCTTTTGAAGTTCATTTGCCCTCGAACCATGTCAGGAGCATCCACAAGAGCCTTTAATATTTGAAAGGATTTCTTGTTAAGTTGATGACTGTCAAATGTTTGTTAGAAACATGCATGCTCACAGGATGTTTAAGATTAGCTGCTTGAGTAGATGTAATTTGGAGTTGAAGCTATAAAAAGTACATGCAAAGAAGGAAGTTCCATTGGTTTAGACTTGGCTATTAGCAAAGTCGTAAGGCCAACTATTGGATGCAAAGTAGTATATTTACCAGGTTGTAAAATTAACATTTCACAAAGCACTACATATAAGCTTAGAATCTCCGCATATGCTACATAATCAAACTATTTAAGCATTTCAAAATCTGAAACTGCAGAAAAAAGTGTTAACGCTAACGCAAAGAATCAAAATCAAAATAAAGAAACAGTAGGCTCACTCTGTTCTGATCGAGGACATCAACGATGACCACGAGCTTGCCGTAGTCCTTGCCGTAGTTCACTAGACCCACACGGCCAATCTCAACGTATCTCTTGAAAGGCTGCCAGTACACAAGACAAAACGAAGACAATCAAAACCACGAATGATATAAATCAGTTGAACCGCTAATGTACTACCTATTGATCAGCCAAATCTACACCTATGGAAGCAAAACTAGCTGAACCTAAGTATAATTAGAATTAATCATCAAGCACTCAGACGAGCAACGTTAGTAATATAACATCAAAAAACCACGAAATGAATAAAATTTGAGCATAAGCAGCAAAAGGTTCAGGAACCAGAAAAGAAAAAAAAAAATAAAAAAATCGGTGATGAGATCCTCAGAGAACAAACGAATCTAAAATTAAAATGTAGAAAATTTTTAGATCAAATACAAAGTTAGAGCATCCAGACTAAGTGAAATTAACAGAAATAACGTTGAAGTCAGAAGCTAAGGAGAGAACAGGAACACATGGAAGAGAAAGTGCTCACCATGGCTGCTGGTCGAAGCTTTGCGGCGGGAGAGAGCGGGAACGAGTGAAGCGAAAGAAGAGACTCGGGCTTCAGGATTAGGGTTTTATTTTCTACCAGAGAAGGTGGTGCATAGGAGGTTTAATGAAGTTCTATCATCCGTTGATTTTACATCAACGGCTAAGATGTAGTAGCACCTAATGTTTAGGCCCGTACGTTTTTACAGGCGTGGGCTTTTATTTAGGCTTAATGTCTTTGGATTTCAATCCAAATATCGGAGATTATATAGGTTTCAGGTCATCGTAGTCTGGCCCACTTCGTCCACTACGAATATTCAGTTACTTAAATTTTGTGTCTTTAAATAAATTGCTTGCTTAATTAATCCGACAATGAAATTCCTAGTTTAATAGCTAATATAAGGAAATATAAAATTATAGGAGTTCTTTAAGGCAGTGTTTTAAAATCTAATCCGGATTGGCGGAATTGACCCGAAATCTGACGATTCGGTACCGATTTTGAGTTGGGCGAATAGCAGAACTCAATATATAATAAATCCGATAAGAATCGGATCAAACCGGTGACCCGGTTGGACGGATCAATCGGGTGTTATTATAAATAAAAAAATTAAAACACTGGTTCGCTACTTCATGCTGTGCTCGATCAGAACGAACCATTTTCGTTTTTCATTTCCTGGCTCGGCTCCGGCGCGCTGTTCCTTCTCGTCGATCTCCGGCACCGTCTTATCTCCGGCACCATTGTCTTCTTTCTTGTCAGTTATCATTACTGCTCTGCCAAAAAATCTTTCTCTTTCTCTTCATAGACGAATCGACGTATTTTCTGTTCTTCATAACCGATCGGAGTTCCTGTCGGCGATTTTTTTCTGCTATTCTTCTTCGGCCATCTTGTCGTTGTTTCTCAGTGCTCCAGCTTCTTTGATCCGACATGAATTCTGCTTCGGCTGAACCTTCCAATCCCGAGACGAATTCTGTTTCAGCTCCAGCAGTGCCTCCAATTTCACAAAATCAAAGTATTGCAAGTGGTAAAACCGATCCTGCTTGGAGCCTAGTTTTGAATCATCTGTTTTGTTGGAGGGATTGGAGTGCTTTCTGGAACTGCTTACTATTTTTGCATTATGCAAGATGTGTAAGCTTTGGGTCTGCTTGATGTTTTTGTATTATGCAGGATATGCATGCTTTAGGACTGCTTGCTGTTGTAGACTTGTAGATTTTCTGCGTACTTTCTGTGATTATAAGTACTACTGTTGCAGATCATTGGAGGTTTCAGATTAAGGCAATTGCAGGTAAGACTTTTGATCTTCTTAGAAAACTTGGACAATAGTTTCAAAGACATTGTGAATTAAATTCAGTCTGTGTTAAATCTTCTTGCTTATGATGTTCCTTATAATGTTGAATATGTGATTTATTTTGGACAGTTTCAATTTTCAAAGATGGGAGTGCTTGCTTTCTGTATGACTTGGAGTGTTAATTCTGTGTGCTTATGTAGTTGCTGTTGCTGCCAGTAAATTGATGTAGTTGCTATTGCTGCCAGTAATTTACAATTTGTAATTTGCTTGCTTGGCATTGTCATTTGTAATTTGCTTGTTGTTATACTTGTAGTTGTTTGCTTGTTGCTGTGTGCTTATTTTGCTTGCTTGTTGCTTTTTGTTATAAGTTTAGTCAATGTTAAATCAATTGGGAGTTGCTGTTGTAGTTGTTTGCTTGCTGCTTATTTTTGGGAGTAGTTTAGAATGATATTCAATCATGTGTCTATTGACTCTATTTTGGTCAGGTATGCTGTTTGGTTCATTGCTGAGCATTGTCATCCATGCTGGAATCAGGTTGCTGGAATCAGGTTGTTTGGTTCATTGCTGGAATCAGGTAGTACCATAGTATATGTTGTTTCCTTTGTTGTTTTTTTGTCTTATTTATCTGGTTGCTAAAGTAATCCTCTGCAGTTTTATCATAAAACTGTTGATCTTCCGTAATCATCACCGTAGTTGCAACTATCGAAGCTAAATACATGCTGCAAGTATTTCTCAGGGAAACAGATAATATTCGTGCGTTGTTAATTTGGTGTGTTCTCTGTGGACTTTATCTGGTTGCATAAAGTAGTCTAGACCTTTCGCTTTTTATATGCCATCTTCTATATTAATCTTGTTGGTGTAAACAAGGATAGCTATTTAATATTGGATACTCTTTTATCTGAATATGACTCAATAGTGAAGACTATAGAAGTAGATGAGAAGCCAACAGAGGATTACAACGATATTGGTGGTCTTGAGAAGCAGGTAACTTTCCATTGCATTGTTTAAGTTAATATAGATCAGTGCTCCGTAAGCATAAAAATTTTCATGGATATTTTATAATTATGAGTATGCATTTGCTGTATGTTTTGTTGACTGTCTTTGTATACATCTGCTGAGAATAATGCTATATGTGTTTGACTAGTTTGTCTTGAATTTTTGTAGTCTCTTTTTATAGCAAGCTTCACTTGCTGATAAGTATGGGGGAAATATGCAACTTCAGTAGCTTAGAAGTATGCATATGAAGACTTTACAAGTTCAGCCGGTAGTTGAAGGAACTTCAAATGCAAGGAACTTCATTTGTAATTCATAACATAGCATATACTTCATCTGTAAACGTATTCAATATTTGAACTTCATGAAATTTTGAATTTCATCAGTAGAAAATATGTAAGACATATATACTATCTAATTTTGTATGTGTCAATATTTATTTTTATAAATTCGATTTGACTCAATGAGTTAACCCAGTGATCTGCTGGTTTAACCGATGACTCGGTGATCCGGTAATTTTTCTGGGTCAATGATCTGGTTGGATTTTAAAACACTGCTTTTAGGTATGTTCCCTCGTGCATCTTCGAAAACTCGATTTCATAGAAGGTTAATCTTATTCCATTCCACTGTACAACATCAATATAGAGTACATTAAAATAATGTGTTATAGTGCAGTATGAGTTTTGGGAATGATTAAAAGAAATGGTTGTTTTTAGTTTTAGTGATAACCTTTTTAGTGATGGTCGGTGGAGATTGTTTAGGAATCTGATCATAATAATCATACCCCAATTCACAATTAACTTATTCCATTAAAACCTAATCACCAAATTCTCTTATGACTTTTCTTTATATATATATAGCCACTAGCACTACCGAAGCCATTCAGAAATTGTTATTTCACTCTTGAAGTTTGCAAGTGAGAAAGGTTGAAAGAGAGAGAGAGAGACTTGAGAATTATTGTGATGGAGGAGAAGAAGGTGAAGGAAGTAAGCATCAATGAGTTATCAAGGAAGCTTGTGGAATTTGCAAGGGCTAGGAATTGGGAACAATACCACAGTCCAAGAAATCTTCTTCTTGCCTTGGTAATTAATCAAAAACCCTTGCTGTTTTCTCTAATTAAGGGATTTAGTTACTTTCTTCATGAATGTTTTGAATTTCATACCATGCACGTTTATCCTGTTCTGGTTTCACGGTGTATGAAAAGAAGCTTCATGTTTTTTTTTTTCATAGGAAATTCTGGAACCTCTAAAACCATGAAAGATCTTCTTCTTCAATAGAAAGTTTTGGAGCAGAAATTGAGTTGAATCCCAAAATACGTTCTTCTGAGCATTATAATACATACACGAAGGACGCAAACAACACTACTACTACCATAATCCACTAGTTAACTTCTTCCACATCTTCCTCTTAATACAATAGCATCTTGTGTCATTCTAATTAAACTTTTTCAACATCCCCAGAAAAGGCACCTTTTAAAAATATTTCTTCTAATAGAAATTATTCTTGTTTAAAGTTAAAATAATTTTCTGAGTGATTAAGGAATTTGGCGGCTTACATGACAACACTAATTTTTTGTATAATGAAAAGGTTGGTGGGTCAAGATTCCCACAGCTAATGTTGGGAAAAAATTCTATTTGTGTTAGTCTCATTCATGAATTCTTAATTATCAAAAAGATAAACTTTATGTTTACGAAAAGTATCTTTCTATTAAGTTGAGGGGCATTATCGTTTATAGATCACAAGTTATGTTAAAAAAATCCAAATGTGTTATATCTTTAATCCGGAACAGTATCATTAGAGTGGTCATGAAACATTCCTGATTCAGTGGACACATCCTCGTTTCTTGATATATTAGAGTGTGATCCATGTTGAGACGGCATTTGTTGTCGGTAGCTTTCAGTAGTTACTTAGGGTAGTTTATCTCTTGAATAGTCAAGTTCATATTCTTGCCGGCCAACGGTAGTTATCTGAAGAAAGAAAACCATTGCGTTAAGTCAGTTTGAAAAGGAGACTTAGAAGATTCGCTATGAAGAAATTTCTAACTTCCTTTACTCATAAAGGCCTCTAGGTCCACTGAGGTGATCTAAGGTGCCAGGTTTTGCTGACCGCTTCTTCTGTTGTCAAAGAGTGAATTCACGGTGGCCATAACTCCACACTTGAAGTAAACATGCACTTAACTGGTTAGGCATTTTTTATTTCTAATTCATAAGGAATTAGGAGTCACCGGTCAAAGCTTGCTCACTGTTAAGCTCGTCTAATGCACTTGTTCATGAACTGGAGACAAAAGCATAGATGTGTCAAAAATTACTCTTGCATATATAATGTACTCTTTACTTCAAAGATGTTATTATTAAAGACTGCTGCTCATTGTTTAGTCAAAAGCTAGACTTTTTTTTGGGGGGTAGAAGAAACTAGAATTATGTTGTAGAAACTGAGAAATAGGAACAAAACCTTCTACTTTCTGCTCTCTTATCCATGAAGCAAATTACTTATAAACTTGTAATATATCAATTTAGCAATTCTATCAAATAACTACTGTATTCTTCTCTATACTTCTAGTTGTGTCTGCTAGTCAAATCAGGGTGAAGGTGGCCAAAATTGGTGCCTGAACAGAAGGTAATCTTACATATTTTCAGTATTTGAGTAATCTATCTTCTGTTCTGGCCGCCATATGTATGACCAGATTTCTGATAAATGCCATGGAGACTCGAGTCTTGAGTAAGATAGCCCATCGCCACCATTTTGATGATGATTTATTTCACATGTTTGACAAATTAAGCACTATGACATTTATTTTTGGAATTATCTGGAGAGGCTTGTGATAATGTCGCTATTATTCATTAACTACTCTATAAATTCTTTTTCCTTGTAACTTCTACAGCTTTTTTTCGTTGTTTTATTGAGTTTTTGATAGTTGGATAAAAATAAGATAAAATACAGTTGCACAATTAAATGAAAGAAACCAATGACAGAAAATAAAACTCTTGCTATAATATGCTGTAGGTTGGTGAAGTGGGAGAGCTCTCAGAAATATTCATGTGGAAAGGTGAAGTTGCGAAGGGCCTTCCTAACTGGAATGAGTCTGAGAAGGAACATTTAGCAGAAGAACTATCAGATGTGCTGCTCTACTTGATTCAGCTTTCCAATACTTGCGGTATTGATCTCGGCAATGCTGCCATCAAAAAAATTGTCAAGAATGGGATCAAGTACCCTATACCTGGCTCTACTACATGAACCAAAAAAAAAAAAAAGGAAAAACTTATTGTGTCGGTGTTCTAAATTCAGAGACCTTTTGAGTTGTATAGAACTCATGATCTCTTCATGTAGGTAAAAGATAGAAAATTGCATCTGTAATACCTGTTCAGGCTGTGTGGAGCTCTTCTCTTCTGTTGGTGATTATACCATTTTGAATACACCATGTTTGTTCTAAGCTTAAACCGTCACCCGCTCTTCCATATGGGCAGGGCTTTTCCATTATTGCAAATTTCATGATTCAGAATATGGTTTATGCTGAAAGTTACTATTGGTAGTTGTTTTGAATTAGAATTTAAATTATTAGCAGCATGATATCGTGAGACATGATAAATAGCAATTTTTGAGATTTAGAAAAGAAGTTGCATGTGTTGTAGTGTCTAATATCGCATATGCTACGTCTGACATAGGAATTTTGTTTTGTTTTGTTTTGTTTTTTTCTTAATCATAAATATGGTGTAGAAGTGTTTAGTTTCTATTAGGGCATATTTACCTACCACTCAAACTCTACTTTTTTTAAACACACATTTAATATAAAATAAACAAAAATTTTTTTTTTTAAATTTATTAATTTTTTTTTTCAAAAATCAATTTTAAAACTTACTTTTAATAAAAAATTGATATAAAAATTATTTATTTAAATATTTTAAAATTTTAATTTACTTTCAAGAAATGAGCACAGCTCAAATAAACACACTCTTAATAGCAGCTTGTCTATTTACCAGAAAATAAATTACTAAAAAGTAATTATTAAAATTATAAATAATGTTATTAAAAAATAAAAAAAATTATAAAAATTAAGCTAAAAATAATTTATCATAGTCATTATAAGATTGAAATTGAAATTAAACGTAATTTTTTGTAAAAATAAATAATAGTGAAAGAAGCACATGAAATCTAAAAGAAAAACTCTACTGGACCGGCCTTAAAAATGCCCAATCCAACACCTCCCGTAAGAATTGTTGACACGGCCCAAGAAGCCTAAAGGGTTGGTCCACCTACTCATGTCTACAACCAGCTATTGCCACGTCGGTTGAAAGAAAACGTGAGAGCACGCAACCGTGCCAAGAACAAATAAAGAAGTCTCTCCCAACCCATTTGCCATTTGCGCGCGTATTGTTCTCCTGTTCAGATTCTTCGGTTTCCTTTTTATAATTCACACTCTCAACTCTATATATTCGCAAAATCAACCCATCGTTCTTATTAAGCGAACGCTGGCCAGAAAGTGAACTCCCAAAGTTGAAGTTTTGTTCTGTTCTTCAGGTGAGGTTCCCGCTTTCAGTTAAAATTCTGTAAGTTTCTTTATTTTACATTAATTATTTAGTCCATTTTTCTATTTGGATTTATAAGCGTTAACTCCGGATCAGAAATCAGTAGAATTGATTTTAATTTAAAGGACAAAAGATTAGATTGAAGAGAAAGGGTACTTCTAGATTAGTTGTAGTTTGTGAGATTTTTCTTTTTATGTTTTAAGTTATCATCCAAAATTACGGTCAATTAGGAGACACATTTGCTTCAGTTCAGGATCTGAGATCGAAAAGAATTGCATGTAATCTATTGAACGAAACAAGTGAGATTTGAAGTCTGTTAAGATCGTTCAGGATTCAGTTTCAGCTGTGAGCTTCTCTATATTTCCTTTTTGACAAATAAAAAAAGAGAACCATTTTTTTCTTTGGAAGTTTTTGTACTAGCTTCAAACTAAGATATCAACAAATTCATAGAAGATCTAACTAAGAATGAGATTCAATGCAAGGTTTTATGCGAGATCCTTCAGTGTGATTGGATCTCGGCTGCTTTATTTGCCAATTAATTGGTGTATTAGAGCTAATGTTATCAGAATATTGTTACCGGGGGAGACATTTCCTCTAGAACTTTGCAGTATGTGATTGATTAGTTATTGGCTTTAGGTCTTGTGTTTGGGCCAGGGTAAAATTCACTTTGTTTTTTTTTTTTTTTTGTTTGTTGTCTGTCCTGCTTTAGTCGGATCGTTTCCGAATCAATGCCCAGCATTTGATTTCACCAATTTGGCACTTGCACCTGATTGGCGATCGGTCCTGGTTACTGAACCTGCTAGGTTTAAAATCTGAATCTTTTCATGTCAAACTAATTTATCATGCATGATTTAAATTTTTATACGTTTGATGATTAGTGAAAAGGGTAGAAGAATTGATAGTCATTTGGTCGTAGGCAACAGAAGATGAGCACTCAGGTGGAAGGTACCATATTCACTCCATCGCTGGAGGGAATGAAACACGTGAAGAATGATGACGGGGAGATGCTGACTAAGCCTTTTCTTGAAGTGTGCAAGCTGATCTTACCAGTTCTTGGTGATTGCCTTTTATAACTTCTTGTTTCCATGAAATTTGTATGCATGGTATTTTGCATGTTGGTGTATTCAACCATGGTCTTTTCACTTTTTCTTCTGCGGAAATTAGAAGTTGAAGTATGAAGGTTTCCTTCATAAACTGTTGATTCAAAAGTTGTGTCTGTGCCTAATGACAACAGTCTGAGATGAGATACCGATAACTTGGCTGCTGTCAGAGAATGTCTTAATCATGTTTTCTTCAGAAAATAAGACAATTTTTGAATTTTTGTTATATATAACCAAGGGTGCTCTTCTGGAACTTGTGCAGATAACTTTGGAGCTGCTTTATCTCTCGTAAAATCTGATATTGGTGGTAATATAACGGTGAGATTTAGCTTTGTTTCTGCTCATTTTGAAGAAGTCTTACAGTGCCAAGCTAATACTGGTCAGTTTCTGTAATACTATATATACTGTTCTCTGTTTATTGACGCATCATTTTGATATGGATGCAGAGACTTGAGAAGAAATATTCTTCTGATCCCACAAAATATAATGTGCTGTATAGCATGGTGCAAGAAGAAATTGTATCCAAAACTGCCAAAGGTTCATCAAGTTGTACAAACGGACTTCTTTGGCTAACAAGGTCTTCTGGTTATTTCTTAAGATGATTTTATTTTTATTAATTTTCATCTCTTGTTTGATATACCATTTCGTAAGGCCTTGTCTTTCTCTTGTGTTTTGAATACTATTTATACTTGCATATTTTGTTACAGATCAATGTCTAAATTCTGATATGTCTGTCCAGGGCTATGGATTTCTTGGTAGAGCTATTTCGTAATCTGCTTGAGCACCCAGACTGGACAATGACACAAGCATGCACAGATTCTTACAGCAAGACCCTCAAGAAATGGCATGGGTGGTTAGCAAGTTCTAGCTTTACGGTAAAATAGCTACTCAATTTCAATGAGCAACAGTATAAAATGATGCAGTCAGCACTGTGATGACTAGAAAGTAGATTTACTTGGCACCTTTCAAATTGTTTCTTGTATTAGCGTTATGGACTAGGAGAGCATCTCATATTGGAAGTAATACAGGGAAAGAAGAAAATGGCCCACGAAAATACTTTCTAAGCTGCTCTTTTAGTTCCACAAAATTTATGAAATTGTCTTGTATTCATCTAGTGCTTCCAACATTATTGAAGCACTTTTTGTCATGCTCTGATAAACCTATGCATTTAGAAATTTTGTGTGCCACTGCTACTTTCCACACCAAAGTACTTAATGGAAATGTCCTATGTTTTTATCTAATGCCTTGAATTTTTTATTACTTTCAGACTGAACACTCCCATACTTGCAGGTTGCAATGAAACTTGCACCCGATAGGAAGAAGTTTATGGAAGTTGTTGGTGGGTCTGGTGACATCAATGCCGACATTGAGAAATTTTGCTCTACATTCGCTCCTCTACTTATGGAGAACCACAAGTTTCTTGTAAGTCTTGTGCCAAGCTCTATTCCTTGCTTGTGACACTAGTTGTATTAACATGTGGAGTCCTTTGCCTTTTTGGCAGGCTGGAGTCGGCTTGGACGATCTCAAGGCTTCTTAAGCTTGGAACTATTTACTTATGGGATCGTAATTTATCCTCGTAGCAACCTGCTTAGTTACAGATGCTGTTATGAAAGAAATGTGCCACCAAATAAAACCAGAAATGGGACCTGTATGTTTAGGCACCATAAGCTTTTGTTATATTTGTGAGCAATAGGATTGAAGAGTGAAACTAATTCGAACTTCTTGACTAGATAAATTTTAATGTCTTTGCAATGTTAGATCTGATCTACCTATCACATGTATCTACCGGTGGAGGCTCCACAGGCAGAAGTAGAGCCTCTAACCATAGGATGATTCAAAAGTTTACGAATTGTTTCGTTTCATTCATTTGTATTGCATGTCGGAACTCTACCTGAAATAGGAAAGACTTTCTGTAATCGCCTGAAGACCTGCAGCGATATCTGAGTTCAACGGAGAAGTACTATTACGAGCTTAGGAACTTGTTATTCAACGTGACTAGTCGCCACTACCTATTGAACCTTGCATATCTCTGATCAATGGTCAGGCCAAGTTAAATATCAAGCTGCAGTGTTGTAAAGGAGTGCACATGTGGAAGTTTCCAGAACTATTTACAATAGGGTGTGTTTACATAGAAATGAATTATATAAAAATAAAATTTGGAATAAATTTTTATAAAAATAGAGTTGAATATAGAAATAAAAATAAAATTCGAAATGATAATTAAAATATATCAAATTCAGAATCTTTAAAAAAAAAAAAAAATGGGAGTAAGGTGCAACTGAAATATGCTCTTTATATATACAAGCGAAGAGATGCGCGGAGAAAGAGTTTCTTAAACTAGTATTACTCATTAGCGACTAAATTATCCGTAAATAAATTTATGTAGATATACACGTTTCAAGAAACTAGTTTGAAAAAATGTTTCAGCAGGGTCAATACAGTCAACACGAATGAGTTCGACCTGATATGTATGGAAGAAAGACGAAGGAAAACCATACCATCATTGGTGTCCATGCTTTCATTACACTTTGTTTCCCGGGCTTAACGGTCCCTTGAAACCTGCGTTGCCACTGAAATTGACAGCGATAAGAAAAACCACAGATCAATCGATGTCTTTCATTTCCACCCTCGAACAAACCAAAAGAACAGAGAAAATCAAGGAAAAAAAATTAAAGGGAAAAAAAGAAAAAAGAATTCCCATAGTTGAATTCTTCTCTTCTTCCTTCGTCCGGCAAAAATCAAATGCGAGTCTCCCTGAAAAGCCGAAGTCTGCTGCTTCGGCTTTAAACGGGACCGCTATCCAATTCCTTTCTTTTCCTTTCTTTTTAGGCTTCTCTCGTTATTATTGTTATTCTTCTTGTTCTTGTTGTTATTATTAATTTCTACTAAGTTTTGCTTGAACGAGAGAGATTGTAGAATAGAATCCTTGTTTTGTCTGAAGAAGGCATGAAGAACATGGCTGCACCGCAATCGATTTGAACATCGGTGATTCAGAGTTTGGAACTACTCCCACACTCTCGAGGATTTCAGAAACTCTAAACCATTAATTAATGCTCTCAGCGACGACTAAAGGTAATGAAAGGTTATGGTAAAACTGAATGCTTCGACTATTTATTCTTTGATATTAATATAACAGAAGCCGATTGTCATGATTTTTTGTGTAGTGAGGGTTAAATTTAGAGGCTCGTCAAATTAATTGTTATGGCGCTCAAAATGAAAGGCATCCGGAAGGGGATCAGATACATAACTCATATATTTGGTACGTAGTCCTTCATGCATATTCTACCTTTTCCCTTTTTTTTTCTTGTAATGATCACCAGCAACTAACTAGTAACTACGATTTATCCATATAGATGGAATTCGATTATATGAATTTTTTTTATATGTTATTTATGTTTGTTATGTACCATATGATTGATCGTAGTTGTTATTGATTAATTATTATTTTATACAGCGGATGGAAAGGAAAATGAGATGCAGATTGGGTTTCCGACTGACGTCCGACATGTAGCGCATATCGGATGGGATGGCCCCTCTGCAAACACCCCTAGCTGGGTAAGAGTTTCTTGTCAAATTTCTGATTAAATTTTTGTGCCAAGCAATCGAATGAGTAACTGATTTTGATTCCAGTGTGTGCCGGTTAGCATACTTAACGTGAAAAGAGACGATTTTTCCTTTTGCTTTTTAAATGTTTGAACAGATGAATGAGTTCCATTCTGCACCAGTGAGTGCCACGGTAACACCGGAATCGGAAGGTTCTATTTCCAATCCATGGGGATCTCAAGGTTAGCTCTAGATTCTAGTAGTTCTTAACTTTGAAAATTCTGTCTAAATTTTCGTTTAAAATGAAATATTTCTTCACAGGAGAATTCACCGGTTCTTGATATTTCACAAATTCCACTGTAATTATTCATATGTATGCACCTCTCCATGCATCTTGTGTATGAGAATGGCTGAGAATCAAAGACTTGCATAATTCTTGTTTGCCTAAAAAATAAGTTCAAACTTAAAAGATATATACTACTTCTGAATCTGTTAAAAAATGTGACGAAGTTTGTTTCAATAGATTTCGGTACCATGAACATGGGAATCCAACAAGAATCACCAGCTTCATCTCCGGCACCGAGACCTAGACGCCGCAACGGGTCTACTGCTTCAACTGGTGAATCCTCCGGCAATCTTCCACGTCGTTCGAGACGTCAGCAGTCAGACGCTAACGGGGAGTCAAACTCAACCGATTTGGTAAAAGAATCAAGACAAAGCCGACGACATCAGAAAAGCAACGGTAGGGAAAACGGTGGCCCGGACTCCCCAAAAGACCTACCTCCGAAACAGTCAAGGCGGAGACGGTCTAAAGGGTCAGGAGATGGAGGAAGCGTTTCCTCACGGAGATCTAAAGCTGCTGCTGCTGCTGCTTCAGCACAAGGTGATTCTTCCGTTCGCGGGGATACGAGCGGGAAATCGGCAACTGCGGCGAAACTAGAACCGACGCCGGAAGAAGAAGAAGCACTGTGAATAATTAAAAATAAAAACAACGAGAATTCTACTGTGAATATTTCATGATGATCGTTCAAAACATTCATTTGTTCAAACCACTGCGATCATATGAGGAGAGGAAAGAAAACAAAATCTTTGAATGCTTGGGGGGATTGAATTAATCATGATAGACTGCCTGCTGCTATGTTGGTGTGTTTTAGGGTTTTCACATTTGAAGTAATTAATGTTTTTTAAGTGATTGTGGGTTTGAGATATTGTTCACTTGTAGTTATAAGTAAGCACTAGTGTTTGTGTGGTTCAAAACAATTCTTTTTAATTTGTTTGAGATAGAGTGTTTGTAATTTGTGAAACAACAAAGAACCACAAAGGAAGGAGAATACATCTCTCTTTTGTTTTACTAATCTGTCCATATATTCTCACACGCATGAAATTTTAGTCTTGTATCTTTTTCCTATACACTCAGTAGAGTTTTTTAAGTGGCGTTATTTTTGAAAGAAAATTTTTCTAAAATAAAATTTTAAAAAAATAAAATATATTTTTTTAAAAAATAATAAAAGTAAGTAATAAAAAATTCTATTATGTAATTTTTTTATATTTTAAAACTTCAAATAAATTCTTTAAATTATCGTAAAAAATTTATTAAGACTTAAAAAAAATTGATAAATACTTTTTTTGAAATGGAAAGCTAAATCGGCCCCTAAAAGTTTTACAACTTTTTAAACAGCAAATCAAGGTTCACCGGACAGTTAAAATCGGTCTGAATGCCAGAGGCCCAAAACCAATTTTCGTGATCCAGCTTTATTTAACGGGTCCAAAGCGAGGCCCATTATGGGCTTGCCCTGTTACGTCTTGGTTGGTTCACTGAACCGGACGCTCCAGTCGATATAACCCCGACCGGAACTGTTTCCCTCATGAAAGTAAAACCCTAGAATTTCTCCAGAGCTGTCAACTCTAAAACCTCTCCTTTCTCGAAGGTGAGCGATTTCTTCTTCCCTGGTTTAGAATTAAATTTTTTCTCTTATAATTTTTCTTTCTGTGCTGTTGAATTCTTTAGGTTTGAAGGTATTTGGTAGATCGAAGGTTGGCAGTCATGTATCTCCAGTACTACATCAACGAGAATGGGGACAAGGTGTATACAACCAAGGTGAGTAAAATTTTATTCGATTTGATGTTTTGATTGATGAGAAAAGAATATTTGCGCTGATTTTTTGCTTCTCTGACTCGTTTTTTTTGTTTATTCTTCAAACTGGGGTTGCGTCGTTGGATAAAAGTTTTATCTTGAATCAGTTCTAATGAACCAGATGTTTTCTCTCTGTGCTTAATCTCGTACTTCGAAGCTTTGATCTTTCGTAGTTGTTGGATGAATGAGCTCCTAATTTAAGAGACAAGAATGAGTTCCTTACAATTAGATGATTTTTTGATTGAATACATCTTGTTTATAATTTGTGAGATTTGGTATGTCACTACATGAAGCTTTTGGTTAACATGTTACAGAGATTCATATAGGAAAATTTGTTGTTTCTTATTCTTTCTCGTGTTACTATTTGATAAGAATACGGATCATTGCTGTGTTTATTTTTTTAGTGTTTCCTGAGCCACTTTTGAACTTTCTATATTAGTCTATCCTACTTCTGATGATTAAATAGTTCCCGCAAGTTTCAAATCCTAAGAAATATAGATAAGGATATAACCGCTGCAAATTGTTACAATATTTGACCTTCTGCGCGTCTGTTTTTAGTGGAATGAATTCTCAAAGTAGTTTATAATATAGATTTTCTTCCATCATGTTGGATTCCTTTCTAGCCGCAAGCATTCCTGGTTGTAATATTGAGGTTATTTTAATGTAAATGGTGAGTGTTATATAAGTATATTCATATGAGGTCCTACTTGAGTTAGGAACTATTCATGAAAATCAATATGCCTGGTTGTATTGATTGATCAAGGATAACTCTAATTGCAGAAGGAATCTCCGCTTGGAAAGGCAACTCAGTCGGCACACCCTGGTATGTGCAACACTTGTTGATAATTTCTATTAATGCTCTTGATTTGCTTATCTTTTCAACAGCATGGGATTAAAATATTCCTTCTTCATTCTTCATCAAGTAACGTGCCATATTTAAAATTACTAGCATAGTGCATTAAACTAATAGCTGCTATTTTCCATGACTTGCGTTCCTAAAATGATAATCTCTTTGGACATGTGGTTTTGGTGAGCACAATAGTGTGTCATGATATATTTAACCAAAGCCAAACTAGTGTATGGAGTTCAGTTGTTATTGGTGTCAAAAAACATGAGTATACAGGATGTGAAGTTATCAGTTAAGCTGGCACCTTTAAAATGTAGTGTTTAACACAAACGGAAATGTTTCTTTCACGTCAATCTAGTCAACTTTCAAAGAAGTCATTTCATTTGCTGCTAAATGTGCTATATTCAAGCAGCATTCTATATGAGAGTTATCTCTGGTGTTTGAGTCTCCTCGTGTAATTGCCAACATGTTTGTTCAACATAGTTACACTTATTTGACCTGAGCTTGCTAGTAAACAATGTTCTAATAATAGGATCCTTTAATAATAATGTCCATCATTTATTTCCTTAAGAGTTAGTAAGTCTTCTTTTGCATTTTGTATAGCTAATGGACGTGGGACTAGAAAAAGACTTACATTCACATTGTTAAGCAGTATTTTTCTTGACCTCACGTTCTAAACATGACTTAATTAGTTAATTTTTTATATGGCTTCATAGCGTCCTATAGTTTATACGACCTGATTGTGGATGTAAGTCTGAAATTCAGGTTACTGAAACTTTGGTTGCGACCACCATTTAGCAACTAATTATATGGCACTCCTTTTAGGACATCATATGACACTCCTTTTAGGACATCGAGTAATATATAGTGAATATAAAAATCACTATCTCTGCCAACTAAAATGTCTGTAGGTTATATCTGTTGCTTGTAGGCCTATATAGCATTGTGCTATGATCCACATTTATGCATGTCTTTATTTATCCCAGTAATGGCAACTCAAAGCACGCACCAGGATGATTTTGTGTAGTAGCTTTTTTTTTAATCAATTGATATTAAATATGCTTTCACCTTCTCAAACGGCTTCAAGTTCTAACCATTTCTCATCGGATGCAGCTCGCTTCTCTCCAGATGATAAGTACTCTAGACAGCGAGTGTTGCTGAAGAAGCGCTTTGGTCTCCTTCCAACACAGAAGCCTCCTCAAAAGTACTGAGTAGCATTCCTGTTGGTGTTGTGAGCTTGAAGAGAGATACATTGATCATTTCTCTGTGTACTATCAAATTTAAAAACCATAAAGTCAATGCGTCGCGATCTGGTTTCCAAGTTATGGACTTGGGCGAATTTTAATGTGGGAATGTGGTGTTGTTGACTTCTACAGTTGTGGTAGTGCGTTATTTAGCGTCTAGCAGGACTCTACTGCTTTATTTTCGAATACGTTGAATTTATTTCATCCTCGTTGCATTCATCAGTATGTCCCTACTTTTTTCTCTCAGCAGAATGCAGACTTCTATGGTGTTACAAGCAAAAGAACCAAGATAACCGTTGATACTGTTAGTCACTGTCAGGGTCCCACGTTATTTACTAACCGGCTTATATAGGGCCTATACCGTAATTGTATTGACAAAATAGTCTGATTCTGCAATATCTTCTCAAATCTTCAACGAGTACTTTAAATGTTCGATTTGTAATCCAAAAACAAGCTTTAGTCCCCGCAGGTCGGGATTGAACGCTCTCCATAAACCCTTCCTTTCTCTATCCCTCACTCTCGATCTGAATCAGATCTCGCACTGTCGATCGCCCGCTGCGTTGAGCGATCGACAACATGGTCGGAGTCCAACGCAGTTGACGTCGGCTGGTTTTGTTCGCCGTCTTGATCTGTTCATTTCTCTCCTCTGTCCCCCCCGTGGTACGCCCTATCTCAGACGCTCACCGATCTGCTGCGATCGAGCTGTTGCAGTCAACAGATGGATCGTTTAGAAGGTAATAGAATCTTAGATCTTAAACAAATTCAGTACTCCGTTTACTCTCTTTTGAATAATCCATTTTTTATTTTTGTTATGGAGTGCTGGACTGCTTTGATGTTTGGTGCCTGAGTGAAGAAAAATCAACAATGTTAATGATGGAACACTTTAGTTGAACTTGTCATATAGCATTATCATGGACAGTGTCTCTCATCGACTTCAACTGAACTAAACTGATTGGTTTCTACACTTTCTTCCATCTCTATTTTTCTGAAGCTATTCTGCTTTGTTTGGATCTTGTCACTTTTGTGTGGTAGTCGAGTGAGAATCAATCTTTTTTCTAGTCTAGTATACTGCATATCATATTTATTTTGGAGTGCAACTGGGTTGGCATGGAAAACTTTCGGGAAGTCCCAGAAACTTTTATTAAAAAACTAAAACTTACAAGAGAGCACAGAGAGCAGAGAGTGCCACTATTCGTTCAAGTTGTGATTGCATTTATAACTGTGTTTATTTTCTTTGCTGTTTTTACTTATATTGTGTTGGCATTTCTACTTTTTGCTACGATGTTCTTTCTTTCTGTCTGGGATTGATCAAATCTTCTAGGAGTTTTTTTCTTAACATCAATGCTTTGTTTATCACAAACTCTCTCGTGTTTCACATGTACTTAACTCTAGGATGACAGTCATGTGAGGTGATTTAATCTGTTACTTTATGGCAGTTTTGTCAGTTATCATCAAATTCTATGACCATGTAACTTTTCAAGCACTAGGTATATGTTTATGCGAGGTTGGTTAGTTTTCTGAAGAGGATATTAGGTGTTCTTCCTTTTGGACGTTGCGTTCTTTTCCTGTTTGTCTACTTACTACTTTTCTTTTCTTTAATAGTTTAGTATTAGATGGCATCAGAGAGTCATTGGTAAGCCTTTAGCATAGTGGCTTCTTTTTTTTGGCAATTATTTGGACGCCAGCTTTGAGAGTGACCAGAACACCTCTTTCTTACAGTTCATAATTTCGTTTCCAATAAATTGAGTTGTAGAACCATGCGAATATTTCGCTGACTTCTTCTTTTTCTTTTATATATCCTCTGCAGCTTGGAAGAAACATATTAGGCATTGAAAACATTCCAAATTTTAGGATTGGGGGAGCCTGCTGATATCAGCAATAAGGTTTGCATTTCAGTTGGTGAGACTCTTGCGTTGTCATCCTCCAGTTTGAAGGATCTGTCAGTGCACTCAGAGTTGACAGTGTTTTGGAATGCCAGATAGATAAAACTGCAGTAAAGGTCGTTCTAACATCGATTGATTGCCCTAGGGAGCTGAGTAAAAAAAGTGCCAGTAATATGGTTTACTTTGCTTTTGTAGAATGTGTCTTCAAGAGTGCAGTCCTTTTTAAAGGATTTGAATTCATTGGAAGACCTCTACTATTGCATAGGAAGTTGAAAGCTCGTCAAGGTTAGGGCTATCTGCAATGATCCTATTTTGCTTTGCATCAATTTCAGGCATCTGTATAAAGTTGCCCCAATGCAAATCAATCTTTCATGTGCAGGATAAAGGGACAGTTTTAGATCTGTCAGACCTAATGGCTTATTCCAGACTGTGAAGGTAGTTATTTTTGTGCTTCAGTTTAGTTTTATTTTCATGTGTTTAGTTTTAGAAGCCAATATAAGCACTTATTTTCTTGCAATTTTCTGTCAGGCTCTCAGCCAAAGTGATGGAAGATGGCGTTTTGATTCCAACAATACCGAATCCAGTACTTATGGGGCAGGTAGATAACCTAAAAGTGCTTAAATTTTGACAAATGCTTTTCAATCTTTTGCCATTGGTATAAGATGGACTGTTCATGTTAGTTTATGAAAAGAAAAAAAATATCCATTAGGTCAGATTAGTATTATATTTTCAGAAAGCAGCGGAAAACCATATTATTCAGTTGGTGGGAAATTATTCAGGCTTTTCTATCTATAAAATACTTCTTGGTAACCTTGTCTAGCTCACTAGCATCTAGTTGCTTACTAACTCTAGAAGACAGTTATGCCCTTGTGAGCAAGTCCCATAGACTTGGATGAGTACTTTGCCTAGCAGGTTTGTCTAGGTAGGAAAGTGTATTATTACTTTTGAAGAGGTTAGGATTGCCCGTCTGTCGTGCTAGCATAAACTGCTGGTTTTGTATTGAGTTTCAGTTATCGTTAACTTGTTAACTAGAACTCTTGCAGGGTTAGCACTTGAAACGCTCGCGGGTATTATATCGTTGTCGGATTAGATGTGGATTGGTCCATGGTAAGGAGACTGGACGATGAGCATCCTGTTATCAATGCTAACCTAGTTTCAATTGCTTACATTGATTCTAGTAAGTCATGTTTTAATTGTGTAATGGTGTTGGCTCCTCAGATATCTAAGGTTTTAGTCAATCACAGTCATAAAAGAAGTTAATAAGTTAGGTATTTTTACACTCCTGATGCTTAGACTATTACAATAAGCATATAGAGCTAGTTGATAGATTCGAATGTTGATCTCAAGCTCCAAGTATGCCTGTGAAAGGTTCTCATATTGGAAGTTTATGCTGAAAGTAATAAGAGACTGTTAATTTCTTTGGATTTGCATTTATGTGTCCGGTGCTGATTAATGTTGCGTTTCGATTATGTAACATGTGACACCTACAAATGGCAGTACAATCACGAGTCGTTATGGCTTCATCGTTTCAAGAATATTATTTTGTCAAGTTAGTTTGGTTCAGAAATCAAGGAAAGATGTTGCAGAATATGCTGTACATATCCTGCATTGTGTGTTTTGCAAATGTTGACATGATGCAATTTCATTGTGAAGTTGTATCTGGCCTTATTTGCAGTTTAAGCTTTTTGTCATTTTAAATTTCTTTCTTCACATATATACAATCAGTTCTTTCAGCTTCGTAGATGTGTTGGACTTTTGACAATGACTCTGTCTTTTTATTAGATCGAAGTTGTGAAAAATGACATCGTGAAGCTGTTCAATAGCATCTCGAGTTATGGTAATCTCTCTAATCCGTCTGATTTTCTTGTCAGATTTGTGAGTTATTGATTGCTTCCCTGCTGGAATAAGTTGTCGTCCTCTTTTTCTTTATTGAAGTAGTATATTGAAGTATGTAGGCTTCACAAAGAAAAGAATAACGCAAGCATGTACATGCAGACACATGTTCATGCATACATGTCTAGTTTTGAAATGTTCATCATATAGTGTGCATGATGCCGCTCATGTTCTTATAATTTTGTTTGATCTGATGCAGATGACGGGATCTTGTATATTGACGAGAAATATGTTAATCCTAGTGACTATAAAGGCCCTCTAGCAACAACATCTTCCGTACTACAGGGTGTGTCTGCATTTGCCAATGTTGCTTCTGGGCAGATTAATGTGAGTTGGATATAGTTAATTCAGGTTTGTTTTCCATTTATTATGCTTATTATCCACCAGCTGTTTCTAAATGGTTAGTTTGGAACTATATTTTGCAGATTCCTGGTGATAAAATCTTAGGTTTGGCAAAGTTTCTTTTGAGTGTTGGGTTCCTGGTAGTGCAAAAGATTTGTACAACCAAATTGCGGAACTTGGATCTAGATAGCCCGGCGAAGGGAGGACAGCCGCAGAAAAGTCAGAATAAAATTATACAGAGGAAGAACGGAAATAAGATCAGAGATATTCTTCTAAAGATTTAGGTTTATTCACAAGTGGTATGAGGAGTGATCTCAACCAAGGGAGAAGCCCCATATTTATAGTATTTACAAGGGATCGCAGTGGCGTATCCTATAAGTCTCATTTTGTGCTAGTGGCCGACTTATGCATGTGGGCATAGTACAATGATGAGACACCACTAACTAATGACAAGACTCTACTAATCTACGTGGCTTACGATACATAGTGGCCAGGTACAATAATGCAAGAGAATTTTATCACTATACTATTACAATATGACTACAAGACAGAACGTCTCGTCAAGCCACGTCAGTGGTCATGTGCTTATGTCTTTTTACTGCTGTTTGTGATAAGAAGAAATCTCTCATCAGTTTATTGATGTGATGTTTAGGACCCACCATGCTTCGCGCGCAAGACTCTGATGGACCTAATCGTCAATAGTGAGTGCTGCCAATGTATCCGAATTCAATGAATCGTCTTCATCGTTCATTGCTTCGTTTTTCCTTTAATTGGATCATCTATCTTGAAGCTTTTGTACTTTGACTATCTGCCCTTTGTCGCTCAAGTAGTTTTATCGTTTTTTCTTCAATTGGATCATCTATCTTGAAGCTTAAACGATGGATGTCGTGTAGAGCCTCTGGAGTGAGTTCTACGTTTCCCCATCTGTGGAAAGATAGAGATGAAACGGACCTTATTATCTCCTGTTGTGGTGGTACATTTGTGGAGATGGATGCCTCGTCAGGATTGGTATGCTTGATCACAGACGAAATTGTATTTCCTGAAGCTGTGAAATATTCAATTGGCATTAGAGGTTTTGGCTTCAGGAATAACTGCATGTCATTATCCAGCTTTAGATGTATTATGTCAACTAATCTTGGTTGATTAGTTTTACCTACGATTAGTTTGACGCACTCTTTTGGAGTTACTGACTTGAATGTAAATGTATCATTCAAAGCCATACAGTGTTCCCATTGTATTCCAAGTATTTTTTAGCCTGTTAAGAGCTCTATCCCTTGGAGTTTTTCGATTTTGTTTTTGTTTAAAAGACTGATGGAAGATAAGTCTTCGTCACCTTTTAAATCAATATTCTCCTGCATCCGTTCGAAAACGTATGTATGCCTATTGAAGAATCTTGATCTAAAAGAGGGGGGTTTTGTAAATTTCCCTCTTCTTAGAATGAGGAATTGCCTTTTTGAGTCTTTCAAGATCTTCATCGGTGACTACAAATTGCTCACCCATGCTATCTTGAATATTCGGATGTGTTGTTTCTTCTGGTTCGGAAGAGAATTTGAACATGTATAGCCTATACTCGCGGAATATATCTCCTTCTTCTTTAGATATATTAGCGGGAGTAGAGCTAGAAGCATCGGCCCTTAGTGGAGAACGAGTTCGAGTCGCGGCCCTTTGTGGGGTGCTGCTAGTCGAAACTCTTTGTGGAGAGCGCATGAATACTCTTTGTGGAGAGGAAGTTTTAATGTCTTCGAGTTCTTCCTTTACTATCGGAAGGTCTTCGTATTTATGTATTACAAGGAGTCTTATTGGATCTCCTTGCTCAATCTTATAGTGCCTGTCATCAAAATTAGTACTTTTCATTAAGATCAGTACATTGGTCTTGACTACTGGGTAGATAATACCTTGTGTTATAGACATACTATTTTTTGTATGTTTAGATATATTGTGGATTATTCAAAATATCCGAATAAGATTTGGATAATTAGATCTAAGTATATCTCAGTTGTTCGGTACCTTTTCAATCTAGTATTTCTTCCAACATATATTGTATAGCCTGGGGAGTTTGCTTTTTTCTTTTTCGGGAGTATTGAGTGTTTGCTCAATTGTGCGACTTTCATCACATTCATTGTATGATTTATGGTGAACATATTCATCCTTAAGTTTTCTACTGAATCATCGTCGGATGTATCCGAACAAATAGATTCAACCTCATATTCTGAGGAGTCATTGTTGTTTGAGATATCTTTCACGGTTCCGATGTGGATACCGTATTGACCGATATAACTACGTATTATGCTTCTGATCTGAGTGGAACATTCTCTTGCGAAGTGTCCTTTCTGATCACCTTTGAAGCATTTGCAACCAGATTTAAATTTCTCTTTATCTAGGAATTTTCTATCAGAGAATTTTTTCTCCGTTTGGATTTTCCTTTTCTCTTATGGTTTCCAATTTTTCCAAGTAATATGAAATTTAGGGTCCTGCTTTTTGAGAGCTTTATCCCTTATTTCATATTCTGTAGGAAAGCCAAAGTCTTGGTTTGTATTGACTGTATACTTGCTACAGCAATTGTACTCAAGTTTTGAATGTTTGACTTGTCTTTGAGCTTTAGCTTGCACGGAAACTTTTTCTATTGTTTACATACAAGCCTTCTTTAAGAGACCTGTAGAATGATCAATTGTTTGAGCTGTAGCCCGAAGCTGATCATAAGTTGTTTGTGTCAGATTATTCCATAGATCAGAGAATTTTTACTGATCCAGAAATTCTTTTGTTCTGTTGTTCCAAGTCGAAAAATTAGACCTATGTATGCAGAAGTAAATTCTTCTAACATACAAATGTCACATAATTTCATTTGGAATAGTCTTTTTTCATGATTTTTTTTCTTCTGTAGCAGTTTCTCTAATAAAATCTGCTATAAGATATTCATTAATCGGGATTGTGCCTCAATTTTATTTGGGATACTTCTGATTTCAGCAGCAGTCTGTGGACTGTTATTGTCGAGACCTTCTAGTCATGCTAGTGTACGTCTCTTTCCCAGAAATTTGTTGCGAAGCAAATGTATTCACTTGTTGTCAAAGTTGCTGGAAGAACCCATATTGTTCTAAATATTCGTTGAACCTCTAGCGTATTACCCTACTTCAGAAGTACCAAGCACAGCCATGGTTCGTTTTTTACTCCGTGACGTAGTAGCTCAAGATCAAAAAAGGTGCTATTGAACTGTAACTTTCTCAACTTACCATTTTCTTACAATACTATAAGCAAATAACGAAAATACTTTCTGTAACTAAGCATCTTCAAAAAATGGAAGACCAGCTTGCTAACGAAGCAATGAACGATGCAGACGATTCATTAGATTCGGATACATTGGCAGCACTCACTATTGACGACTTGGTCATCAAAGTCTTGCACGCGAAGCATAGTGGGACCTAAACATCACATCAATGGACTGCTGAGAGATTCTTTCTTATCACAAACAGTAGTAAAAAGACATAAGCACATGACCAGACGTTCTGTATGGTAGCGTGGTTTGACTAGACGTTCTGTCTTATAGCCATTATTGTAATAGTATAGTGATAAAATTTTTTAAATTATTGTACCTGGTCACTATGTATCGGGGGCCACGTAGGTTAGTGGAGTCTTGTTATTAGTTAGTAGTGTCTCATCATTGTACTATGCTCACATGCATATGTCGGTCACTAGTACAAGATGAGGCTTATGGGATATGCCACTGCGGTCCCTTGTAAATACTGTAAGTATGGGGTTTCCTCCCTTGGTTGAGGTCACCCCTCATACCACTTGTGAATAAATTTAAAGTTTTAGAAGAATATCTCTGATCTTATCTCCGTTCTTCCTCTATGTAATTTTCTTCCGACCCTTCTGCGTTTCTTCTCCCTCCGGTTGGGTTATCTAGATCCAAATTCCGCAATTTGGTATCAGAGCCGTTGATCGTCTATCCGTGCCTTGTGTCTTATTTGTGCATCTCACGTCGTCTATCAAAGATTTGGAGCTTGTCGAGTAAAAGTTGGAGGTTCGCTCTGATAGAACTGGTATGGCTTCCTTCACAATATCGTTTGGTTTTCCCAACATCATACTAGTCTTAGTTGCAGGAAGTGTTTTCGTTATTTGCTTATAGTATTGTAAGAAAATGGTAAGTTGAGAAACTTACAGTTCAATAGCACCTTGTTCGATCTTGAGCTACTACGTCACGGAGTAGGAAATGAACCATGGTTGTGCTTGGTACTTCTGAAGTAGGAGTATAGGCTAGGTGTTCAACGAATATTTGGGACAATATGGGTTCTTCCAGCAACTTTGACAACAAGTGAATACATTCGCTTCACGACAAGTTTCTGGGAAGGAGACGCACTAGCATAGCTAGAAGGTCTCGACAATAACAGTCCATAGACTGCTGCTGAAATCGGGAGTATCTCAAATAAAACTGAAACATTATCCCGATTAATGAATATCTTATAGTAAATTTTATTGGAGAAACTGCTATAGAAGGGAAAAAATCATGAAAAAAGGCTGTTCTAAATGAAATTATGTGACATTTGTATGTTAGAAGAATTTACTTCTGCATACATAGGTTTAATTTTTCGACTTGGAACAATATAACAAAAGAATTTCTGGAACAGTAAAAATTCTCTGATCCATGAAATAATTTGACATAAACAACTTATGATCAGCTTCGGGCTACACCTCAAACAATTGATCATTCTACAGGTCTTTTAAAAAAGACTTGTATTTAAACAATGGAGAAAGTTTGCGTGCAAGCAAAGGCTCAAAGACAAGTCAAATATTCAAAACTTGAGTACAATTGCTGTAGCAAATATACAGTCAATACAAACCAAGACTTTGGCTGTCCTACAGAATATGAAATAAGGGATAAAGCTCTCAAAAAGCAGAACCCTAAATTTCGTATTATTCGGAGAAATTGGAAACCATAAGAGAAAAGAAAAATCCAAACGGAGAAAAAATTCTCTGATAGAAAATTTTTAGATAAAAAGAAATTTAAATCTGGTTGCAAATGCTTCAAACGTGATCAAAAAGGACACTTCGCAAGAGAATGTCCCACTCAGATCAGAAGCATAATACGTAGTGATATCGATCAATACGGTATCCACATTGGAACCGTGAAAGATATCTTAAACAACAATGACTCCTCAGAATATGAGGTTGAATCAATTTGTTCGGATACATCCGACGATGATTCAGTAGAAAACTTAAGGATGAATATGTTCACCATAAATCATACAATGAATGTGGTGAAAGTCATACAATTGAGCAAACACTCAATACTCCCGAAAAAGGAGAAAGCAAACTCCCCAGGCTATACATTATATGTCGGGAGAAATACTAGATTGAAAAAGTACCCAACAACTGAGATATATTTGGATCTAATCATCCAAATCCTATTCGGATATTTTGAGATAATCCACAATATATCCAAACATACAAAAAATAGTATGTTTATAATACAGGATATTATCTACCCAGTAGTCAAGACTAATGTACTGATCTTAATGAAAAGTACGAACTTGATGACAGGCACTATGAGATTGAGCAAGGAGACCCAATAGGACTAGGACTCCTTGTAATACATAAATACGAGGATCTTCCGATAATAATAAAGGAAGAACTCGAAGACATTAAAACTTGCTCTCCACAACGAGTATTCATGCGCTCTCCACAGAGAGTTTTGACTAGCAGCACCCCCACAAAGGGCTGCGACTCGAACTGGTTCTCTACTAAGGGCCGATGCTTCTAGCTCTACTCCCGCTAATATATCTAAAGAAGAAGGAGATATATTCCGTGAGTATAGGCTATATATGTTCAAATTCTCTTCCGAACCAGAAGAAACAACACATCCGAGTATTTAAGATAGCATGGGTGAATAATTTGTAGTCACCGATGAAGATCTTGAAAGACTCAAAAAGGCAATTTCTCATTCTGGCAAGAGGGAAATTTACAAAACCCCCTTCTTAGATCAAAATTCTTCAATAGGCATACATACGTTTTCGAACGGATGCAGGGGAATATTGAATTAAAAGGTGACGAAGATTTATCTTCCATCAGTCTTTTAAATAAAAACAAAATCGAAAACCTCCAAGTGATAGAGCTCTTAACAGGCTAAAAAATATTTGGAATACAATGGGAACACTATATGGCTTTGAATGATAAATCTATATTCAAGTCAGTAACTCCAAAAGAGTGCGTCAAACTATTTGAAGTTGGAATAGATAAAACTATTCAACCAAAATTAGTTGACATAAGACACCTAAAGCTGGATAATGACATGCAATTATTTCTGAAGATTCTGAAGCCAAAACCTCTAATGCCAATTGAATATTTCACAAAGCGTAGAAATACAATTTCGCTTGATGATCAAATACTAATCAAAAGGATAGTCAATTTAGGCATTTAGCACACATGAATGATACCACCATAACAAGGGGTAAGGTCCGTTTATCTCTATCTTTCCAGAAATTTTAAATCTTTTTATTTATACTAATCTATCCAACCTCAAGCTTAAAAACTCCTTTGAAGGATAGATGATCATTTTGACATCCGCCAGGGTGCTTAATGATAATTGCTATAGCTGAAAGGATCAAGCTTGCTTTTGGTCGTCCAGACTATGACCCAAGTGGATGTTGGCAAATACATCTTGGATTTTGAGGTAACCTTGTCTTCCTATTTGCTCATTTTTCTGCTGCAGCTTAAATTAATATATTTGAGGTGACCCCAATATTTGCAGGTTAAGCTACATGACCCTGAACATGCAAGCACATATGCAATAGGAGGTAAAACAAGCGAATTAGTTTTTCTGACTGGTGAAATAAAGGTTGAGAAGCCAGAAATTGCTGTTTTGGACAGTGAGCTTGGGAATGTTCAGTCAACCAAGAAGTATGTTCTTTTTTCTCTCTTACATGTCTGTCAATCAGTTTGCAAATGTGATCCATAAAGTAATGGGTATTTGAAGCTTCTTTTAGAAGCATATACTTTATAATAGCTTCCCTAAATATATATATTGCTCCAAGTTTTCCATCTTGTAAAGAGGATTCTGCAGAAGCTAGCCACATATAACTTGTATTGTTGTTTTTGCTTGTGGAATTTAGCATTTTTCAATGCTTTACGATTATGGTGAACTCTTTAACTTTTCTTTCCTAAAAGACCTTGGTTTGCCTTGCAACAAGGCTCACATAAGTGCTGATTAATGTATATTAGTGAGTGCATTGATCTTAATAACTGGATATGAATCACTGTCATTGTTCCTTAGAAGAAGCAGGAAGGCGATACCTATTTGTGCTCGCAAAAGAAGGGTGCCGTTGCTTTCCACATGTTGACTTGTAGTTTATAATATGCAGATTAGATTTATCAAAAGACAATAAAGTTTCGCTTGCAGCAAACCATTTACAAAAACTGTATTTGTCTTTCCAGTTGACCACACCTCTGGGACACTCCTTCAAGCCACATCAGGTTTGCTCTCAATTTCCATGAGAATTCTCTGTGATGATAATTCCTTGATTTTTGACAAAGATGAATGGCCACAGGTTTTCCTTAAATTGAGCCATGAAACAAAAGTTGATCACATCTTCATACTGGAGAGTTCTGCTAGGCAATTTAAGATTCGACTAGTTAAGTTCTTTTGATAGTTGCATTAGTTACAAGTAATAGATGTGTAAATGAGATTGATATGTTTGTAGAATAGTGTATAATTGCATTCTCTTATCTCAGGATTTTCTTCGACTGGTGGACAAATTTTATTTATCTCTCTGGAAGATATGATATTGAGCTTACAGTGGGAGATGCTGTAATGGTAAAATTCTTCTACAGATCGTCTCTGTTCATCGTTGTTGCTCTTGGACCTTTGCATTTACTCCATGGTGATAATCCAGGATAAGTAGTTCATGAGAGCACTTGGCCATGTAGATCTAGACTTGCCAGATCCACCAGAGAAAGCATCCCTCCCTCCTGCATTGCCACTTGATCCTTCTCAAGATTTGGGCCCAAAAAAGAGATATTCACATCTTTCGGGCACCAGAAAGTAGGCCCCGAAGGAGCTATCACTTGGTTTTCTTGGACTAGTACTGGCTCCCCCTTCTTGGATTTTTAATTGGGGTAAGGCTCTTTCTATGTCATTTTTTATGTGCTGCTATTTTTTCTTGCTAACTTATCTAAATATCATTTTGCAGTTAATCAGGTTGAGAGTGAGCTTTAAGAATTTCCTTCTGCTCACATTCGCCTTACTCTTCCATGGTGGCATTGGAGCGGTTATTGTAATTTACTTGTTCTTCTAATTGAAGGTTGGTATCGTTGGACACAGATCACAAATTTTATTTTGCTAAACCGCACGTGATCAAAAAGGTGCACATGCATCTAATCCTTTCTCTTGGAACCTAAATTTCTACAATTGAACCTATTAACCAACATTGAAGGCTCTTGCATTCTTGGGTGTCTTCCTAGTGTCCGTTGGTCATAGGACATTGTCCTACCTTACATCAACATCAAGAAAGCTGAAGTCTTCTTAAGACAATTGACCCATTAAGTTATGTGCTTCCCATACAGTTATTGTTTGTGAGAATCAGCTGTATGAAGGGAAAAGATCAGCAACAGAGATGAAGTCATGTATGTTTGCCCCCAATCTTGTTGACTTTTTTTAAGTTAGACCAGACAGATGATCTGTAGTGTAGATTAATATGAAATTTTGTGATGAGGCAGGCTTATTTTTACTGTCTCTTAGAAGTCTTTAATCGGTACATCATGCGCTACCTTACTTGTTTCATCTTACAATCAGTCGATCAACATCACCGGAATAAAATTCTCCAAACAATTAATAGTTTCATCTTTCAATCAATCAACATCACCAGAACTAAATCATCCATCCAGCCACCACAAGAAATTAACCGAAAAGCTGATAGGTAGGTATCCAATGTTTTAACAGTTACAATTTAAATCGATCGATTATTAGTCAGGCTTAAGATGAGCTGCTACTTCATTAGCTTGATAGAGATGGGAGAAAAAGAGATCACATGAGAAAAGACAGCCAGAGAGTGAGAGGTTTAGAGCTGTTAGCATAGAGCCAGTAAGGTTTCTAGAAGAAGAACGAGATAACCCAACAGAAAGATTATAAAAAAAGGAATAACAAAAAAACCATCGCTAGAAGGAGGGCTTGAACCTCCGACCTTGTGGTTAACAGCCACACGCTCTAACCAACTGAGCTATTCCAGCTTGATGATAGTGTAAACATTTTTTCGATATGAATGGTGGATCATCTGAAGAATCTGAACATTTCTGGTTTTGCATAACGTTCTTTGCTATAAAATAAGCCATAGTTAAGTACTGATATTGCAACATTCGTTCCGTGTTGCACCTTATGAATTGTGTTTTGTACCATATCTTGCCTGCCATTTGAATCCATTTGCGCAAAGAACTACTCCACTGCTTGAATTCTTTATCTTGCATTTTCACCTCTAGAAAACAAACACATCCAGTAAAAATGTTAATTGCATGTTATAATGCACTATATCCGAAGGAATTTGTAACAAATTTCACATTCTATAGTGTGTCATACGTTCCGCTATGGATAAGTTTCTTAAAATGTTCTTCTTTTGAATATTTTTATATGATTTTAAAGTTAGATAAATGATAAATCTGTAAGCACTTCATGAGACGATCAATAAGACAATTGAAACGACACAGCAGGGCTTCTTAAATATAAAGAACAATATAAGTGAATTGTTTTTCACTTTCTAAAATTAAAGCAGCACAAAGCACTTCAATAATAACACAGTAATTGGTACCGTACACAACTTGGAAGTCCTCTAAACAAATTCCAAACAAGGATGGCTTACAACAGTTTTGCAAGACAAGACGCTTAAACCTATCAATTATTATCACATATAAGAAGCCCATCTAAGCAGGCAACAACCAGTAAAAGGAGTATGAAATTAGAAGGACGATTCCTCCTATCCACCTTCAGAAGAACAGCAACAAATCATATTCCAAAGCTGCAGCAAACCCAGCTATCCCTGCCATAGTTCAACCAATAAGTTTAACTGTAACAAAAACAGAAGGGGAATTTTGAACAAGAAAGACAACACACACACACACACACACAAAATCAAGCATCTTAAAATAGCTCAGGACAGTGAGCAGTCTTACCAATTTATACAGAGGTCAATAGCACAAGAAGCCAAACTTCTTCATTTGTGCAAGATGCCTTTCTTTGGTGGCTTGATCTTCTTGGCAGGTTGAGTCTGAGAAGAATACTAAACACTGTCAGTAATAAGTGCGTGCATGTGTGTGTGTGTGTGAGAGAGAGAGAGAGAGACCTTTTCTTTTTCTAGTGCTTCATAATCTATCCTGTCCTTCCAGTTGCTCTTTCGTAGCTTTATTGGCCTGTTGCCGACATACTTGCCTGCAAATATTATATGTCAATAGTGACAGTCAGTCACACGGAATTCCTAACATCCTATTCGGTAAAAAACACCTCCTGCTAGGCGCACAAAATGCTTACCGTTCATTTCTTTCAATGCTGCATAAAGGTCAGATGCATTTGCAAAACTTACAAATCCATAGCCTTTAGTTTTTCCTGTCCTTTTGTCTCTCACAACCTGTAGAAGAAGACATACCAGGTTCAACAAACTCGCGTTAGTTAGAAATCAAGGCACAAGCTCAATAGAAAGGATTTAGATGAAACCAGAAATCATGCCTCAAACTTTGGTGGGCAGAAAGGCGCACTCATGCTGAGACAAAATCAAGTGGATATCTTCAGGGCTCAAACTTCAAGGAAGTCATGAGACAAATTATAAATAAGGCAAAATTAAGCAGTACAAATCATATGCCAAAATGAAAACTCCAATACATGGAACTGTAATCCTAGGCAGCCATCAGTACATCAAGGTATCTACCACAAAGAAGCATGATTTGCACATGAATATAAAGTAGGATAGATAACGGTGAGTTTTGAATGAGAAAGAAAGTAACGATCACTAAAACTGCATAAAGATTCACAAGGCTACAGCTCAGAAACTAGCATGACATTTCAGATAGAAACTAAAGTTGAGATCTCAAAACCCACCCTTGCCATGTTGAAGGAAGGAAACCTTGAAAAGGCCTTGGTAAGAACATCATCATTAACTTCATTGCCAAGATCCCCACAAAATAACCGGAAGTCATCTGAAAAGATGGAGAAAATACAATGATATTACAATCTTTAAGAGAAGTTTACAAAGACTTAGATAATTAGGCATTTAAGCAAGCCACCTAGAAATATGAAAATGCAAAATACAGAAGAGCTATTGAGAGTAGTATACACCAAAATGCACCAGTTCTTGAGAGTAGTATACACATCCACTAAGAGATATTAGTATGAATATGATGTTCATCAATATTGCAGTATTATGACCTCCGCTAATGAATCGATAAGGACAACATTCCCTGAAGCTAACTTAAGGTTAACAAAAAGTCTGCAACAATATCTGGTTTTATAAAGAATACATTGAATCTCAATACAGACTGCTGTGGAAACATAACCAGCACTAGTAGTTGTAAGGCCTTGCAATAATTAAAAAGCCCTACACAGCTCATCTGCAATATTTAGACATATAAATATATATGTTCCTCAGGCACAGAGCCAAACGTTAGATAATATAGATGATATAGGAAGAAGTTATCTTCTCATCTCAACATTTATGATAATAAAGCATCAGAAACTAGGACTATTAGAAAAGAAGGCTACTGGAAATTGGAAACAGAAACTGAAACCAAAAGGATAATATTGGAAAGAGAATCAGAAAGTCATACTTTCAGGCCAATCAGCTAAGGTTGGATCCTCCCATGCTTGTCCTGCTGCTTTACGAGGAATAGCTTTCTTCTTTGGTTCTGCTTTCTTGCTATTAGCGATTGCTGCTTTTACACTCTCCAGCGCTTGGGGAGTTAAAATCTGTGCATCTTTCTGAAACAATTGTTGAGCCTGCTTGAATATAGAAGGAAGCAGCGCGATAAGAATTTCCATCAAACTATTAGGACGTCTAAGGAATGCAAAAATCTAATCAACTACCCAACAAAATCAGAGCAAAAGAACAAGATAAACAAATGATGGCATTCAAACTGTAGTTAACATATGCAGGAATTTAGAAAAGGTACACGTTATAGGTTATCTAAACTCAAATCACTCTAAGCATCAATCATGTAGATCGAACAGAAAATTGAAGAATTGAAAAGGAAAAAAATCATCGAGTGTAAATAAATAGAAAAATTAAAACGAAAACATATAAAAGTAAATTAATCAACAAACGACACATCAATATATAAAAACAGTAAACCGAAACCTGGTAGTATTGAGGCATGGAGTAAGCATTCGACGTGTAGGCCGCCGGTGCCACGTAGGAGGCCGCCGCCGCGGTAGCTACGGTAGTAGGAATCACTGCTGACATGGCATATTGCTGCTGCGCTGCGGCAAGATCGGGGTACTGGAGGTGGAATGGCACAGGGAAGTAAGACATCCCCGCCGCCGCTGTCTCTGCTGCCATGATCAACTTTCGCCAGGAAAAGCAACAACGACTAGCACGGGATCGATTTATTAATCTACTTTTTCAATTTCTCGATCAAAGACCAGATCAATAGATTGATCTAACTCTTCAATCTCTCTATCGATCAAGGAATTAATAATCAATCTTCTCTCTCTCTGTGCACGCGTCTGGATCGATCCAAACGTTCAGTTTTATCAACGAAGAGAAGTTTCGAGAGAGAGATTAAGGACGTGTTTGAAAATTCTGTAACTCCAATTTTTCTCGTACCTTTCAATATTCACAAAAAATTAATTAATTAATTAATTAATTAATATATTATTTAATTTAAAATTCTATTATCTTTAATTCAGAAATTAACTTTTATTCACAATAAGTCAATAACTAATAAAAATAAAATTAAAATTAAACTATTCTTAGTCTATTTTAAGATTTAGAATTTATTTTATGAAATTTATTTGTACGCATTAAAACACGCAAAATAATTAGAGGTGGCAATATATGATTCGATCCGAAAACGCGATCCGAAACCGACCCACTTAATCAGGGTTAGGGTTAAAAAATTTGATCCGTATAAATATATAGATTGGGTTAGGATTGAACAAATTAGACCCGATTATTAAATGAGTCGATCCGGATTAATCCGAAATTGATCCATCAATCCGAATTATCATATTTTGAATGAATAATATTTAATTTTTCATTTCCGTATATTTTTTAATATTAAATTATATAGTATTTATAATTAATTGTTATTTTTATATTTTAGTAAAATAGTGTAAGATGAGAATTATAATATTATCGAAAGTATTACTATGTAAGTGTTTCTGTAATGATGAATTTGCATTTCGTATAAAAGATTTTTAACAAAATTTTGTTAGATAATTATGCTTTCAAAATTTTTATCAAAATATTTTTAATCATAAAATTTCAGTTGTCAACACATAAATTTCAAAATATAAAAATAAAAATAAAATTTTTTTGAATATTTTAAAAACCGATGAAGATATTAAAAAATACATATTTTGACGGGCATTCACTATATCTCGTTAGTAAAATATCATACACTTCTATTACAACTGATTTTATAATTTCGCTAAATTTTAAAAATATAGAATTAAAAATTATATTATTAAATGGGTCAATCTGAATTAGATTCGGTTATTAATAAGTTGAATAGATTTAATAATTTTAATCCATATAGATTCATAAATTATGTTAAAATTAAATAAATTTGATTCGATTATTAAATTCGATTATAATTTCACGCTTAAAAATACTTGAATGGAAAGAAGGAGAAAACTATTTGAATTTTGAGGGCGCGACTTCTCGGGAGAGAGATTTCTGGGCTGTTCATTACGACCGTGTCATTTGGGACCACATATCCAGCGGGTGATAGAGATTAGCGATTGCGTTTAATTTAAGCACAAGACCAGATGCTAAAAATGTTTTTCTAAAAACAAATTTTTAAAATTTATTTAAAACATAATTTTATTTAAGAAAATAATAATAATAACAAAATATTTTTAGTATATAAAATTTTTATATTTAAAAAGTTTTAAATAAATATAAATATTATAAAATCCTTATTAGAAAATGTGAAATAAAAATATATTAAAATGTTTTTATAAGTAATTTCAAACACGGCCTATGTTAGAGATTTCTGTCTGTAAGGTTGGGCCAGTGGCGCCAACAATATTTTGGGCTATGTTTAAGAATAACCTCATCCAATTGCTAAACAAAAAATTCAGACAAGCTTCCACAGGTCCTAAATAGTATTTGAGTAGAGAATCACTAACTTTTAAAATATTAGTTTATCAAGTTATAAGTGAAGATGTGCAACTTTGCTCCAGAAGTGCTGTTCATCGTTGATTTGATGATTATCACTGATATGCCTGTGGCACATTATCAATATTCAAGAATTAATGGGAAAATAGCAAAGCTACACAATGGCCAATTTTATCTTTTACATTCATCACAAATCATGCTATACGTTTCCTTATCTAGCTCACTATCCGGAAACAATATATACTTCCGGAATAAAACATAAAAGTTCATAGAAAACATTCTACTAACCCAAAAAGGACCTAGCAGTAGGTAGTTGCTCCCAAAAAGAGAACATAGAAAACACACAAAAGAAGGAATTGAATTTACAGGGGCGACAGATCAGGAAACAAACTCCTGATATGATTTAACTAACCAGCTCCTAAATTGTTAACCTTCTTGTAGGAGTAAGTGGGAGGTAATTAAGGCAGCAAACAAGATGAGTATAGACAGGAACAGATACTTTCCTCCCAACTGCCTTGCTTCTATTGATCTCACCATCTCAAGTTTGCTTGCTTCTGCAGCCGTATCTTCTATCAAAGTTTCTTCAGTTCCCATCTCATTCGTAACAACCGATGCATGTGATTTCTCCACCTGATACCCAAACAATTGCATTAATAAAAATGCTAGTTCGCAAGTTCTTCTCCAAATGCACAATTCTTTCAACAATTAGTCACATTCAATAAAGACTACACAACCGGAACGCGTTTTCACATTCGACTACAATACCATTCAGTTAGCAATTCAGTATGAAAGCACACATATGGAAAGACCGTACCATAAGACAAAGAGAGCACAATCATTAATGTAGTCACTTAGACGCTCACTAAGATGGCTACTTTTCAAGCCATGGATACACCTCTAGGCCAATATGTGGACCATGCATAATTACAAAGTAGTCACAGAAGACCTAAATAAACTTCCCAACTCTCCTAAAGACTGTATTTAATACAATATTAAATAGTTGTCTCCAAAGATGAATTCCCTAAAGGAAGCAATCAAACAGCTCCAACAGAAATATGCTTTAGCAGCTTTTTTAAATTGGAAGACCTGATATATCAACATCACAAGGAAGACAATGCCCACCTGAAAATTAGTGCTCCAGAATTCTGTTGAAGCTTCTTCAGGTGATAGGGGTAATTTACTTTCATCATGACTGTGGAGTTGTTCGTCAGTCATGAAAGGCTGAGGACTGCTCTTCACTTTCATGCATTGAGATACCAAGATTTTGTTCTTTTTTGTTAGTTCAGCTATCTGGATGATGAATAGCACATACATGTTTAAGTCAGGATCTTTTAGATATGTAACAGTTGAAAACCACCTCACATAGTTATCTAATTGACATGCAAAAGTATGGCTCAAGTATACAATCAAGAGACACGAGCCAAACACGTAATGGAGACGAACAAGAAAGGCAGACCCAAATATTTGGGAACATAGTATAATCCAGGAAGCAGCTTTTTGACTTCCTAGCCTTAACTTAGCACTACAGTGATAACAAGGCCCTCAAAATTTTTCCGAAACCTGTGTTTATTCCTCCTCAAAAAAGTTTCTTCAAAGGAAAATATACCTTGACAAGATTCACATAAAAACACTACTAAACTCCAGCATGCACAAGATACTGTTCTCACACTTTACACTACTAAACTTGGCATCAAAAGAGAACAGATTGCATGCAGATATGTGTTGATTTGAATGCATATCATGAAACATTCAAGAAATGTAAAGAGATCAAAATTATTAAGTGACTATCAACCTCTCAACATAATATGTCATGATAATCAGCATTTTCCACATTCACAAGCATCAAACTTACAATGCCAGCAATTTTTTTTATATTTAAAATCTGGATTGATATAATTTTCAAACACAAAAAAAGCTGCAACAAAACAATCTTCAATATGTAAACAGATTGAAGGAGAGTACCTCTAACTGAAGACGCTGTCTTTCCAATGCCAGCTTTGAAACAAGGTGAGCAATAATTTTAGTCCTGATTCCTATGTCCTTGGCAGTAGCCATTTTTGCTTCATCAGCTTGATTCAAAGAAGCCTCCAAGCATTCCACTCTACCCCTTAGAAAAACAAGTTCTTCATTCAGCTCCAAATTGGTTTCAGTCAACAGACTGCACTTGGATTCAGCACTTTCAGCCCTAGTCTCAGCCTTCAAGACCTTTCCTTTAAGATTCTCAATCAAATTTCCCATATCACTAAGAGTAGAGTACAGCATATTCTGCTGCTCCTCTATCGCTTCAAAGGAAGCCTTTGCATGCTCCAACTGAGTATCTGATTCTTTGAGCTTTCTCTCCAAATCGCTTGCCATTTCTGCTCCACTACTTCTCAGAGCGCCTAGTTCTGTTTCGAGCTCCATATTAGTTTTTGTCAACATCTCATATTTAGCTTCTGCCGTCTGAGCCCTGGTTTCTGCTTTCAAGAGATTTTCTTTAAGATTCTGTATTACATGATCCTTTTCACTAACTTCAGAATGTAGCATCTTCTGTTGTTGGTCACTAGTTTCAGCTGACGCCTTTGTCAGCCGCAACTCAATTTCAATAGCTCTCAACTTTTCCTCCAGTGTTTTGACTTTTTCTTTCAAGTTTGCTTCCTCAGACCCAGCGAGGATCTGCTTTCTATCAGTTTGACGCATGCACTCCTCCAATTTAGATCTCATTTCACTCTCTCTTTTAAAAGTGCTGTTCAAATTAAATTGAATGATTTGGAACTTCCCTGTCAATTCCTTTGATATTCCCAGAAGTACTTCAACAGCATTTTCAGCCCCAAATAACCGCTCCCAGATTACATCCATTGATTCTTCCATGTAATACATCTCCCGCTCAGCATACTTAAGTTTGATTCTAAGCTGCTGCTCGCTATTCTTTGAATCAGTTAGTTTCTTTTCAAGATCAAGCTCTCTAGCTAAAGATTTCTCGAGCAATTGTAGAACTTTACGTTGTTGCTCCACATTTTGCAATTTCCACTTTGAATCGACAGGTGAAAGTTGGCCAGTTTCAATCTCTTCATCCGTACCAGAACCTAACCAAGGACATATATTAAGTATACAATATTACTATATACGCAATGCTCATATTCATACACATTAGCTAAGGAATAAAAACTCACAATTCTTTTGTAACACAAAAGCAAGAAGTTTTTCGAATTTGGCTGATTGCACTCTCATGTCAGCAATGTGATCTTGTGACTGCTTCAAAGACTCTGCAGCATTCCGCAACTTCTCCATTTCCACAGAAGATTCTGAATTGTAATCCCCAACAGATAATTTCTGAAAGGCGTCTGAAATTTCTAATTGGAGAGAACCCATGAAGCTGTCTAATTCTTTGATCTCAGAGTTCAATATACCCATTAACATATCAACTTGAAAGGACCTTTCAGCCGAATCTTCTGTGATGTTATCCTTACTGATAGTTAGTCCTTCGTAGTCAGCAACTATATCTTCAACTTGCATGAAAAGTATCTCCAAGTTCAACAATTTCTCAGAGGAATATGCTGACTTAAGCTCTATTCTTATCAATGCCTCTCCAGCAGTTACTCCACTGATCCTCTCTCCATTAGGTGAGTTATCCTCATGGAGATAAATATCAGTACTATCACCGTCAAGATCCATTCTGATGTCTGCCATCCTGCATGAAGGATAAACCTGAAATGAAATGCAATTCAACAGTCCTAACATAAAGCTTTGTAAGAATTATAAACGACAACTGTGTAATGATTCCTGTAGATAGATACGCTCATGAAATACTTTAGATTGCTTCTAATTCCATTTATCGAAATCCAATTTCAAGCTCGAAATGAGCTCAACAAGATTAATGCAGCTAAACAAAGAGTAGAAAATGAGCCAGATAAACAAAAGACATGCAGTCCTTGGCTTATTGAACTACAACTACAAATTTCCAATTGCTCAAAGAGAAAACCTAGTCAAAGAAATGTTAACAAATCAAATACAACATGTTCACAATTCAATTTCATTTTAATTTCTCCAGGCAGCAAAACTAGAACACATAAACATACATTCGATCAAACAACCAAACAGAAACAAAAACGCATTTCGAAATTCCGGTCTTCATATCAATCCTTAGCTATCCACATTCCAATCAATCTCAAATCAGTAATAAAATGAATATCAGAGAAGAAGAATTTGCATTACACTCGGGAATCGTGGAGATGAACGAATTCAAATCTCCGGCGATCTCAAATCCAGCGGTGTTGATTCATCGATGGAAATAGAAGTCGGGAGAAACCGATCGGTTAATTACAGATGTAGGGAAAGGAGAGGAAAGATGATGTGTGCGCAAGCGAGCCAGCCAGGTCATCACTTACAGTTCGAGATGTTTTTTGCATAATCGGACACATACGAACATATATATCTCAAGAAAGACGTAAAGCCCATTTAAAGTTTCAAAATATTACATATTTTCCACTTAGGGTGTGTTTAACTAGTCGTGAATTCATTTTTTTAAAATAATTTAAAATTTAAAATTAAACTTTCTAGAAATAAAAAAATTTTATAGTTTTTATTAAATTAAAATTTGAAGATAATTTTTTAATAAAAATATTTATATTAAATATGATAATTATTTATATTAAAATAAATTAAAAAAATAAAATTTTGTGTAGTGAATAAACACGTCCTTAGTAGACATTTTATAACTATTTATTTACCAAAAAATATGTATCTATATAGTTTCTGAATATTTAGGAATTTTGTCACTGATTATACGGTTACACATACTTGTATACAAAATATACCTGTTTTTCTTTAAATAAATTTTTTATTTTCCAAATAATAAGCCTGTTAGAAAACAAATCTTAGAGCGTTTAGTAGTACTTATAAAATAAAATTTTTTTAAAATAAAAAATATATTTATCTTTTTTAAATAAATTTATTATTTTTATTTTTAAAAAAATAATAAAAATATATAATAAAAAATTTTCATTTCGTAAAATTTTTTTATATTTTTATAAACCGTGCCAAACGCAGACCTAATGAGACGCTGAAAAGACTGTTTAGAAACGGAGCTCAACCAAACGCCACAATGCCCTTATGCTAGTCACTGATAAATATAGTATAATGAAATGCCTTGATGAACCCAAACAAACAAAAGCAATAGGAAAAATAGTTACAGCGCGTTTTAGTTCTCCACAAATTTCATTTTTTTTTCTCTCTAATTAACACATTTCGAAACTTACTTATAAATACAATTAAACACAAAATATTATTTTCGAATTATTTTTAAATTCAATCAAATACAATAATTCAACTTAGTTTTCAAACCCACTTTTATAAAAATTCACAATTTAAAAACTCATCTTCTATAAATTCACTTCGTTATAACCAACCGAACCATTAAGAAAATACAAATATAAACAAATGGGTGAATAATATAAGCCCCAAATGATGTAAATAATAAATTAGTAGATAATTGCTGTTTGAGCGAACAGAATTAACAGACTCCCTTCTAATTAAACCTACTAATAACTCAATCTTTACATGCCTGCATATTCTAACTAAATAAACATATCTCCTACTTCCAAGCTACTTAATGATCCAAGAAAGAATAAAGCCCTTAATTACATCGCAATCGCTATTTTAACCCCACTATGTACATATAAACCTAATATTTTTTCTTTGAGAATTCATATGGACCTAATTACTTAAACTTAACAACCTAAATCTTCAGTTCTCCGTCACACATGTAGTAGTCTTCATGCCCAAGGTCCATCGGGAAACCATAAGAATCTCCGCACTTGTACCCAGTGCTGTCCACTTCTCGAGGAAAGTCCAAGAAACTGCTGTAGTTGAACAGTGGCAAGTTGTTTGAGAATGAACTGTTGCAGCTAACTAGGTCCTCTTGTTGTTGTTGTTGTTGTTCTTGGTTTTGGTGGTGTTGTTGAACAGCACCAGCAGCAGCAGTTGATGAGTTTGCGAACGGAGAACTCATTTGTTGCTGATCATTAAAGTAGTAATCTTCAGGTATCTGATGGAATGCAGGCTGGTTATTGGAAAGTGAATGATCATGAGCTGTTAAGTGGTATGCAGGTGGGTCTTGTTGATCACTTCCCATGCTGTTAAACATTGTTTCGCTTTTTCCCTTGTTGAACACCCTGCACAGCACCCAGTCCTCCTATTACAAATCAGAACAAGCTCATATCAGACACTGTGATATATAAATAATGATGTTTATCAGAAGATCAAACTTAGCATCTATTAAGGGATCACTGAACTTAATTCCTAAACATCTCAAACTAGCAACTTAAGATTGTCAGCTCATTCTAATGCTGAAATCCAGGTGATCACCCAGAAACAGTCTCGAGAGCTGTATGTCCCGATTAAGCTACCTAGCTGGTTTAAGAAGAAAAGCATTCATAGAACACAATTTTCACAACAGATTCATTGTCTGAAGAATTTGTTTTCAAAAGTGAGTCAAACTATATTCAGTAAATTTGACTTCCTCACAGATTATTTCTGGATATCGAGCACTATTTATACTTTTGCTGGCTACAAGTCCAAGACCGTTGAACAATTAACTTCTGTAATTATGCAATTTCTCGTAAGATACGTTTGAGAAAGTATGCCTAGATCCAGAAGAAAGTTAAGTTTAAAGGGAAGAAATAATACCTTAGGAAGCGAATGCGGAGACTCTAGCCTGAACTCATGCATCACCCAACTTGATTTTACTCCGTTCGGAGCTCTACCACGGTAGAAGACTAAAGTTTTCCTCATGCCAACTAGGGAGCGTGTCAGAGGATCGTAGATGATCCTATCTTTCCCAGTAGCTTTCCAGTACCCAGTCTTTGTAGCTCGGTTTGTACGTGAACCAGTAGCGTATTTCCTATCACGGAAGCTGAAGAAATACCATTCATTGGCACTGAGCTTGGCTATCTCTGAGACACAGACAAAACAAAAGAAAAAGGAATATGCCATCAAACTCTTTTTTATGAATAATAATTTGAATCGAACATTATTAATGAATTGCTGTTTTCATGTGATTATGGAATAAATTAATTGCTGATACAAATATTTTAGAGATTCTATTAATCATGTGATGCCTACTTAACAGATTGTTTGGATTTTTATGGGAGATAATGACAAAATCTTGATTTACTTACTTTTTAAGCAACCAATGAATTAATCTAGCTGTAGTCTCTTCATAGGACAAATAAATCCCATAATTAAGCAACTTGTGACTAAAGTTCAGTTAACATAAAAGATTCTTGTTTGCATCTCTATGAAATCTCATTATCATTTGATATCAAGCCATAATCATGCTAAAGAGAAAATGTTGAAACCTGCAAATGATCAAATACATGTTTTTGTGCTGATATACATAAAAGATAACATTTTTGTGCTGATACAAAGAATGAATAGCATACACTCTACCAATTTATTCATCGAACTGTTTCTTCAACTAACCAAAGCAGTTCTGCTGTGAAAATGTCCGCATCACAGTCTAAACACTCGCGTGCATCATAATACAACTAACAACCAAACAAATTAATTAGTGTGTAACAAGTTACATCAATCCTCTCGAACCGCAGAGTAATAGGAATCTTAAAGCTAGCATCTCTTTTAAGTCTTAATAAGCTCAAACAAAGTTCATTTTGGGGTTCAAGCAACATATCTTCTCTCCTGTGGATGATTTGATCAAAAAGGAAACGTATCATGGTTATCTAGGGTTTCCTGTTGAGTTTCAAGTATATGCAGCATCTGGATGTTGGGAAGGATGAGAAGCTAGCAAATAACGAAGAAGAACGGTATCAGTGATGTAACTTTCTCTTATATGACTAAATCATGACCTCTGTAACTGCGTAAGAAAGTAAGTGAAGATATGCAAAACACATATGCCATGCAAGGATAACAGGGAAGAACCTGTTTAGTTACTAAATAAGAACTGTATGGTAATTCCAAATTTTCGGTGAGGCAAGTCTTGAGATCATCCCATTGAAATACTTAAAAGCAAAAAGCTAGAAGAGATGATTGAATACCTGGAAGCTCCCAGGGTTCTCTAGTGTGCAGATCTACTTCCACCAAAGTTCCCTCAGAAACTCTCTCATTGGCCACCTTCTTGGTGAGATAATGGCAGACCAGTTCTTCATCACTAGGGTAGAACCTGAAACCTGGTGGTAACTTTGACTCTATATCCCTCAATCCCATTTGATCTTCAATAAACAACCAAAGAAGAAGAAAATTGAAGTATGAACAAATGGAGGAGAGGAAGTTATACTAAATGGAAACCCTCAAAAAGATTGATGTATGTTTATACCAGGTAGCTAGAGCTTTTTGTTTCCTATATATATAAGAAGTGTTGGTACATCTAACGGTTGGGTGCCTCTGAGTGTATAACACTGCTTCCAAATCTTTGAAGCTTTATCCTTAGCATCCACGGCGTGTCTGGTAGTCACAATCACGATATCGCAATCTCAGGGAAGATGCTAGGATTTGTCATGCTTGTGTTACAAGAAGAAGGGAAGGCCCAAGGTCACCAAGTATCATCCAATATGAGAAGAAAAAAAAAAAAATTGAGGACCCATTTGATATGCCAAATAATTATCTCATACAGGCCAACTTAATTATATGGAATTTTAGGTTGTTAAACAGTTTAATCACTCGTATGTTTGTAATTAACTCTTCTTACTATATTAATATGGAATGAATATTATTCTTTTTGTAGGTCCAAGTCCAACCAACATTCACATGCCAAGTTAGCATTGGATTAGATAGATAATATGACATAATAGAAAGATTCAGAAAGCGTATAATATGATAACTTCATTAATTTATTTTATTACATAAACAATCAGGAAAAAAACTATAGACGTACCTGTTATGTATAACAATCTCTCTACAGTTGGTTCTTTTTTCCTTCTTCTATTGGTTGTTCTGGGTTGGTATTGCTGTTGATGGGAAGCTTTGGAGAAAACCCAACTTTGAAAATGCCCTTCAGATTATGACAAAAATTAAACAAATACAGCGGTTCAATTACGGTGAGCAAACAACGCTGATCTTATAACAGTGTCCTAAGGAGGAAAATTAACCTTGGATAAATAGAAATAATACTGCAACAGTAATGTAGTTGTGATTCAGATATGTGTATAATACTCTTTGGTTTCCTTGCATACAAAGGCAGAGGCGATTATTTATGTGGAGAGAATTAATCAGTCTGTCATTTTGCAAATGAATAATCTTAACATACAAGTTATATAAAGATGGCAATCTTTAATTTGATAGTGTCAAGAATGAACAAGACTAGTTTAGCATAAAAATATGAAGCTTAAGCTTCTACAATAGTGAGTTACACGAATGAATGCCCAAGACAACCTTAAGTTCGATATCTCGGGCCATGAATATTAACCATATTTTTCATGTTCATTGACAAGGGCATGGAACTCATGCCTGTACGAAATTTGGATCAGCAAAGTATTCAGAAACTGAAACGAGAAATAAGTGCGTGATGTAGAGAATTGTATTTAATAATTTATTTTTTTTATTGATATGAATACATATATATACATTTAAAGTTTTTAAAAATTAAATATTTTAAATCAAGCCAAATCAAATCATTCTAAATAAAATAAAATTTAATATTTTTAAATTAAAATTTTCTAATTTAAACACTTCAAATATAAAAAAGGATCAAATATTCTTATCACATAGGAACTGACTTGTTGGACTATAAACTATAGGCAAGTATATGGCTCATAAGATTCATATGCAACAGCCGCATTAACAGAGTTTCCATCGCATACAAAAAGATGACGAGGACATCAGTAGAAGGGTGTTTTTGTCATTTCTATGCATAATTTTCTAATCTGTAGGCGTCTTCAATTTATACGAACGAATCATAAAAACTCAAAAAAATCAGGAACTCATGATTTGTTTGCAAACTATATTTGGCATTGGATTGAATCACTTAGAATCTATTAGAAAAAAGAAATCTAGATAATTATTAGAGCTCCATGATTGGTGAAACCCTTGTTTCGAAAGCAACGTCTTGCCTTTGTAGAAAGAGTGACGGCTCCGTTCTCTGCTTTCCTCCTGCAATTGCTCTACAATTGACTCCCTGAAAGCTTTGTGCTCCTCTCTCCCTCTCTTAAGTCCAAACTAATAAGCAGCAGATTCAGCAATTTGACCCCACGCGCTAAGTGATTGCACGACACCTGCCACCCTCTTGGAATAACTTCTGCATAACAACTTAGTTCTGCATTATCCAAATCAACACAATGACAAGTGCCATTGTATGAAGTAAAAGAATCTTTACAAAGAAGATTGGGACTGGAAAAATTTTGAGCTCACCAGGATAGGCTGTTGCCGATTCTTGAATGATACAATCAATGTTCATGATCTCTTTTCTGGGCCCCGCCCATGCAAGGTTGTAGAACTAATGTCCATGAAAATCTTGGACATGAGAATAATTATTTTTGTTAACATGGTGCATAAAACACCTTATTACTCAAGCCATTCTCAGGAAAAACTGCTCACCAGATGTAGGTCTGAATGTGCCATTATCAAGTATCAACTACTAAATGAAATCAGCTCCATAGATCGTATGCCACTTGTCCAGTTATAATTATAACCTGCCACCAATAGCACCACTAGCAGATATTTGCTTCCTGCACCAGTTCTTGCCCAATCAAGATTCAGATAATTCATGAGACAGTAAAAGAAGTTTTGAAGTCATCAGCAATTTCCATTCAAATATAAAGAAGACATATTTAATAAGAATTGCAGAAGATATATGAGACTCAAAATCTCAAAAAACTTTGAGCTTTTAGAAGCAAACAAGGTGAGCACTACTTGATGTTCACCCACTATTTTACTCCACCTGAGATATGACTGACGGGCTAAAAGCAAGTACACACTTTTTAATCCTTTTAGATAATTCAAAACGCTTCTCAAAATCCAAACCATATCCATTGATTGGGTTGCCAATGGCCCGATAGCATGACGTTGTTTTAATTAATTCATTTCCTAACATTATCCATCCAATAAATCCTCTGGGGATGGATGCATGCATAACATAATAGGATATTCTCAGAACTTGCATTAAAAATCAACATGCTATGCTCGTGATATCTTTATTGTCTCGGATTAAGCAACACAATAACGAAACTTTTGAAAAATAAGAATATGGAGTTCAAAATAAGCCAAAAAATTAACATGTTCCTCTTTCTAATTGGACAGATGCGCGACATAGGTTATTGTATTATAGATACGTTACTTCTTGATGAGCTGTAATTCTAAGGCTACACACTTTAAGATTCTTGAAAATATTTCGCAACTCAAATCTTATCTTATAGTAGTACCAAATGATAAGTTTCTTACAATAATTGGCGTCATTTCTCTCAAAGATTGACAAAAATATCAGGACCATCAATCATTGTTAATTAGATTTGAGATGCTCGAGATGTTGTCCGGATGCCAGTGAATGTATTGGCAGTATGCGGTCTTCTAAATAACCATTTGATAAGTACTATTAAATTTGACATATGAAATCTCCATTTAGAAATTATAAAAGCAAATTTATGCCCTTCAACTTCTGATTAAGTTGAAATATCACAATAGATGAAACTATAAGGCAAGTAATTTAGAGATTTACTTGTGCTTAAGAGATTTACATGGCTGCATTTATTTAAGGTTGGACTTAGTATTTGAGTTACCAATTAACAATTACTATATAGATAATTCCTAAGTGAGATAAGGAAGTCATTGGTTGGTAAGCAACAACTTGCTGCCTTGACTTAGGTGTTAACCAGGTTTCAACACTGACACTAGGCGATTTTGCGAAGTGTTGGAGGCCAGGTCAGATAGTGGTTGGCAATGGTCGACGTTGGGTGGAACGCCCCAAAGCGTGAAGCAGCAAATCCCCTCAAACGTGATGGGCGTTTAACAGTACTTTTAAAATAAAATTTTTTTAAAATAAAAAACATTTTTATTTTTTTAATTTTAAAAATATAATAAAAATATATAATAAAAAATTTATTATATAAAATTTTTTTATATTTTTTAAATTATAAAATAATTTTTTAAAATATTTTAAAAATATATAATTAAAAAATTAAAAATTATTTTTAAGATAAACTAAACCAAACAGTCGCAGGGAAAAGCCACTCTGGGCATCAAAGTGTTATAGTAAAATTGTAAGATATATATAGCCCATTGTCAATCCCATCATAACACTTAATTGAGGTGGGGGATCTTTGTTTCTACATCCAGCAACGCTGAAGGCAACTATTGTACTACTCTGTTAACTAATCAAGTACAATTAATAAAGGAAAGGGCCCTATTATAACTTGCCTTTATTCAAGAAGGAATAATGCAAGCAAACTCTTCAGAAAACACCAAAACTATTTGTTGTCATTTTCCTTTAAGGCAGTTATTATACTTCAATCACGAAGTCATTATTAGGGCGTGTTTACCAACACCCCTAAACTCCACTTTCTTTAAACTTAAATTTCACATAAATACTTATAAAAATTAAAATAAATTTTTTTATCAATATTTTTTTTTTAAATTCAAATTTAAAACTTACTAAAAATATATAATTAATATAAAATTTTATTTTTTATTAAATATTAAATATTTTTTATTTTATTTTTTAAATTTATTTCCTAAAAACTCCACTTTCCTCAAAACTCTACTTCCACACCCTAGGTAAACACGCCCTTAGTGTACTTGTTGCCATTAAGAAAATAAAACAACATAATTGTCATCTATTTTGATCTTGTTTCTTTTGATGGATGTATTTACTGCGGGTGTTAACTGGAATATCATACTTTAGTTTCGCATATAGTTATAATTAGTATTACGTTTTCCATAATAGCTTGATGAAATAGGAAAGCATTGTCTACAAGCATTGTTTCAGTGTGATTCTACATGATTCTTGTAAGAGAAACATGTTGAATGCACTAAAGAAATATAAAAAACAAATGCATAATCCAATCAGTTCATTTTGTTCCCAGAAGTGAGTGATGGCGACTGAAAGAAAAAACAATGCAGTGTTCGTTACAACTGAATACGACCTTTTTGCCATAGTAACTTAAATTTAACTGGCTGACGGCTCAGCTGATGAAAATACTACTATCGAGATTTGAAGTCTCTGCTAACGCATTTCTATGTATATTCAATTTAACACTTGTTCAGCTTTTTTTCATCCTTTTTTCCTATTTGCAGCAAAAACTCTTTAGAGTTTTAAAATTTTCGCGAATCTGAATTGGAGCGTCTTCTTTTAAAAATTTCAACCAACACCCTATGAGTTCGTATCTCTACGATTGAAACAGTAAGTAAAAACACAGCAGGCATAATACCTACGGTCGAAAAGTGTATACACCATCTTTACCAACGGGTAAAACAAATCAATGCATAATTAGAATGACATTCAACGTTAACGTAAAATTATAGTAATAAATTTTCTTACTTAAAGAATAAAACTCACAAGGATTGGCTTCTATTCTCTGTGGGGGAATTTTGTCTAAAGTTTTCATTCCAAAAATATCCGCTAGGTGAAAATCTCTGTTTGGAATTGCATTTCACTAACATAATTTTTTAATACATATTTTATAAATATTTAAAATATTTATAAAATATAAAAAAATTTTACATAATAAAATTTTTTATTATATATTTTTATTTATTTTTTAAAATAAAAAAAATTATTTTAAAAATTAAAAATATTTTTTATTTTTAAAAATTTTATTTTATAAGAACTCCAACAAACCCTCCAATATCTTCGTAAAATGCAACCCCGTACGATAACCGCGAGTTCTATTTGATCATAAAAGTAATCGTGCCTTCAAATTCTTATACAAGCTTTGGGCTAACCCAAGGACCGTAATGGGCCGTAAGCTTCGTCTCTAGGAACCTTTGGCCATTGGATAAGGCTTTATTATAATATCTCGCGCATTACCGTAACCTTAAAGCATTACATGGATGATATTCATATTAAAATCACATCAACGTTTAATTTAGTTAATCACAATTTAGGAGATATTTAAGATTGCTTAAAATGTAAAATTTTGGAAAACTATTTTTTCTTAAATAATAAAAAATAAACATATATTTTTAAATTAAAAAAATATATATTCAGTTGCGTAAAAGTGTTACTCATTTTTTTTAATAAAAAAATGTTAAACGTCATACAAAACTTTTTTTAGCTTGAAAATTTAAAAAATAAAGTTAATTATTAGAAGCAATTACAACTCTTAATTTTATACTTTCAAAGACGTAAGAAGACACAAATACAAATTAGTCAATATTTGAACTATTTTGTTGAAAAATCAAGCTATCTAAATGGTTAACAAATATATTCACTGTGTGAATATTTGAGGAGAGCTTATTTTCTCCTTATCATTATTTTATATTTTTTAATAAAATTTATAAAATATTTAATTTTTTTAAATTTAGAAAGTATAAAAAGTTATATGTCACAAAATTGTATTCATTAATTACTATTATTATTTTTAATAACAAATATAGATTATAGAGCCTATTAATTTTTTTTATAAAAATGAGGTTTTTTAATAAGCACTTTTTAATTAGCACTATCAAATATCCGCATATCAAATTATCAATACTACATGTTAATCTAAAATTTCAACGCAATAGATTTCTTGAAAATAATAAATGTTTGTGAAATTATCAAAATCATCAAAAACTAAAAGTTTCATAATTATTATATATATTAATCAATTAAATAATGTAGTTTTTCTTTAATCTGATACATGTGAAAGAAAAGTATTTTAAATTGAAGAAATGAATTTATTTATATATTCTAGCAACAAAAAAATTCGCTAAAAGAATAAGTTATTGTTATTTCACTTTTGTTAGAAATATATTTTTATATGATCATTATAATTACACAGATTAAGGCGCGTTTGGCAACGCACGTTATAAATTTTTTAAAAAAATTTATTTGAATATTTTTAATAATTTGTTTATAAAATTTAATTAAAAATATAAATTATAATATATAATAAATTATTATTATTTATTTTATTTACAAAATAAGAATAATAAGATTTATTTATTAAATATGAAATAATATTATTTTCGTTTTAAATATTTTTTTTGAAAGAACTGCCAAAACACACTTCTAAAGTGTTTGCGTAGCACTTTTGTATGGTTTAAATTATCAAAAAAGTTATTTTTTTAATTTTTTAATATATATTTTATAGATATTTAAAAAATTTAAAAAATATAAAAAATTTACCTAGTAAAAAATTTTTATATTTTATTTTAAAACTTATTTTTCAAAAAAAAATTTTTTATTTAAAAAATAAACTATCAAACGCTTTCTTACGGCGGTGTCCGCCCAGTAAGTATAAGCTTACTATTATTAAATCCAAGCTCGGCCCGCTATCTCCTTTTCGAACCCAACCCAAGCATCACTGTTTTTCTCTATTATCTCTCTCTCTCTCTTCTACTTCGCTTTCTTTCTCCGCTTCCATCTTTCGCTGGTTTCAAACTTACGATCTCTCTCCCTTAAGCTTCCAAGCGGGAAACAATTTATCCACAGATCGATAAACCCTAGCTCGAGGTTTAATCAATTCTTTGAGTCGTAATCAAGAATTTCTTGTTATTGTGCTTGTTTTCTTCTTTTGGAACTTTTCGAATTCTTCTTGGAGGTCTGTGCGGTTTATTCGATTTGGTCGAGATGGCGTTGAATCAAATGGAGCTTCAGAACACGGTGGTGGGGGCTTTGAACGCTCTCTATCGCCACCCTGACGATGCAGTTCGATCGGAGGCTGATCATTGGCTCCAGGAATTTCAAAGGACTATTGATGCATGGCAGGTTAGTCCGTTACTGTTCGAATTGCTATTCACCTATTATTGCTTGTGATTCGGATGAAATTATCAATTCCTTCACATCGGTAATGAATTCTGTTATGATTTCTGCTTCAGCTCCAATCAAGATAGAATTCCGTAGATGCACAAGTATGTAATGTGACATGCACGATGATTGGAATATTTTGTTCCACTGGTAATAGAATTAGTGCAGAGTGTAATGTTGCTATTGAATTGGCTAACCTTTGACTGTGTTATAGAGAAATTCTTCACATACAAGTTCACTTTTACTGTTTATCCTGAGATTGTTTCTACTTGATGCTTAAATTTTAAAATTTTCTGACTACGCCTTATAAGTACCTGAAGCACAGGAATGTTTCAGATTCATTGCTTTATTGACAGACTAGTTAATCAGTCGTCGATTGTGGTATGTATTCTTTCATATAAGAGGCGGTTTCTAGGTTCAAGAAAAGCTCTAGCTTTTCTCTGGTCTTTTAAAATTTCATCACGTCTGTGTTTGTTTAGCTATCTAGAGTCTCTAAGAGTTGTTCCTAGACTTCTCAATAAGCAATACTCCTCCATTGATTGTTGTCACTTGCATTTCTCAAAAGATTACAAATGTCTGCTTGTGCTTGCCCTTTCTTAACTACTGTGTATTTTGTTGTAGGTTGCTGATAATTTGCTTCATGATGCCAATACGAATATGGAAACACTTATCTTCTGTTCGCAGACCCTCAGAAGCAAGGTGATTGAAACTCCTACAAATCTTGTGAACCATAATCTGGAGATCAATTTTCATTAGCTGTAAATTCTTTGCAGTACAACATGCATTAAACTTTCAGGATATGTAGGTACAACGTGACTTTGAGGAGCTTCCTTCCAATTCATTTCGAGCATTGCAGGAGTCATTGTATGTAAGTATAAATGTTCCCCAACAAGGAGGCAAATTTGATCAGAGATTCTGCTCTTCTTATATCTAAAAAGTTTACAAATTCTAACTCGTTCAGTCAATCTATAGCTATCTCGTCTTATTCAAGTTGTCTAACATGAGATATTTGTTAGGCAAGAATGTTGGTTGCCTGGTTCGCAGGATCAACTATCTTGTTCTTGATCATGATCCTACAGGATTTGGTCCTTCTGTGTGATTACCTAGTCCATTTGGTGCAACTATATTGCAGGATTTTGCCATTTTGACATTGTTGGCTAGATAGATACTGGTTTTTTTGATCCTAGGATTAACCATAGTGATCTTAGGGTTGAAAGATATGCCGTGAGAAGTACAAGGGAGAAGCAAACTCAGCCACATTGCTGGTCCCACTGCTTATACCATTCGTTACTTGTCTCCCTTGAACTTCTCAGGATTTAGAGATGAAATTGTTCTAATTTACAATAAATTTGAATCATACTTTCAAAAGAACTGCAGTAATGTTTTAAGCATATGAGTAACTATGAGAGGTATAATCATTAAATATTGTTTCTGCTTTCTTCAGGCTTTTTTTTCGGTTTGCTGCTTTTTTTTCTTGGTAATATTTAACACAAGAAGGTATAATCATTAAATACCTGCAGCATGTCTCCCTGATTTTTCTTAATATTTCCTTTCTTATTTGCAAATAATTCCCTTATGTATATTGCCAATTATAAGTACACAAAGATGTGCTCATCTTTTGTCTGGGGTAATTCAAATGGCATATTGGTGCTGTTTACAGGTTTTGCTGAAGAAATTTAACAATGGACCTCCGAAAGTTAGAACTCAGGTGATTTTGAAAGTAGTTACATGACAAAAACATCCACTTTGTCCTTCAGCATGTTATCGGATGGTTTGTTTTCAGATTTGCATCGCAGTTGCTGCTTTGTCTATGCATTTGTCAGTTGAGGACTGGGGAGCTGGTGGTGTTGTGAGCTGGATAGCCGATGAAATGAAATCTTATCCTCAATATGTTAGAAGCTTCCTGGAACTTCTAACTGTACTTCCTCAGGTAATCATTCTAAATTTTAAGTTGAGGTATTTCATATTTATTAAACTTTTGGATAGTGTATGTCCGAACAATGAAAAGAACAGATATTTTCTCAAAAATGTATTATGCTCGACTAAGGATGATCACATGATGTCCTTCTTTCTTCGTGCTTTATGTGTTTCTCTAGAAGAATGCTCTTGGATTTTGTTTCTTTCTTCTTATTTTACCATTGGAACCATTTTAAAATATTTTTGTTTTAATAATTGAGACTTGGCATAGGCAGTTTCTGATATGGGGGAACTTGCCAAAAAGGTTATAGACTTGCAGCTTTCATAGGAGGAGCTCCATATCTTGATTTTTGCAACATAAGTAGAGCTGCAAGTTAGTGATGCAAACATTGATGGATTTGATTGCATAATGATACTTGGAGTTGAAATGGGTTTCTTTTGCAGATGCTAGTGTCAAAAATGTCTGGTCCTAGTGCAGCTTTTAAGTTTATAGTTTGTGCAGATCTTGAGATAATTCCATCTGGGAAGTAGACCTTCTTATACTGGTTAAAACAATATAAGTCCCTTTTTTAGTTAGTAATGTTCCTGGTATCTTTATTGTTTTGGCTTCAGACTATTGGAATTTCTATTGTTTGTGGCGATTAAATTAAAAAGAGCTTTAACGTTTTAGAATTTCAGTGCCTCTCTTTTGCTAGAGACATTCGTAGAGGTTCCTTTGGGTGTCAACTGAAACAGGTATAGGATATAGACACAAGAAGAAAGAAGAAAGAAAATGTTAAGCATAAAGATAGTACCGCAAAGAGAAACCTGTAGAGTTGGTTTGTAAGGATCAAATTTTGAATCTAGTTTCTAATAATTGAAATCACTTACATGCAATAACTCCAATAACAACTCGCCAAGTAAGGACATTTGCATATACCTTGTACCTGCAACTTTTGCCGCTTAAGTATTTATGTTTACTTGTAATGTTGTTTGTTTGACCAAGACTTTGCAGATTCTGGTTAATGATTTGTTTTCATAATTGATGAGAATGATTGGAAAATGGTTTGTAATTGGTGCCTATAATCTTTGACTTACTGCTATGTGCTTCTTCATTGGAAAGCACTTTGCTTAATATGCTGAGGATCAGCATTTTCTTCCTTTACCTTTTTAATGAATTATTTTTTCCTGATTGGGTGTAGCACCACATTGATTATGTCAGGAAATCCACAATTATAAGACAGCTGTTCGTCCGGAGAGGCGCCGTCAGTTTGAACAGGAGCTTACTTCCTCAGCAGAAGTTGCTCTTGGTTTGTTAACCACTTGTCTGAGCTTTGATGAATTAAAAGAGCAGGTAAGTAGCACACACTTCTACATTTTTGAAATTCTCTTTAATCTTTGTGGTTAGGGATGAAGTTTGGACCTGTTTGCTCCAGCTATAAGAAACCTGGAATAAGTTGGTAAAAATGGCTGCAGCAAACATCTCTAGTTAGCATTTTAGTGTTAAAACCAGAAGATGCAGAAAAGCCATGCTCTGTTAGCATGCTCTTTTGTTTTCTTTATTATTTTTTTTAAAATATATTAAGTCAAGTCATGGTTGTTTGGCTATCTGAAAGTATATGCCCATACTAGTATCCCTGCATATGTATGTTTATGACTCCTATTTTACCTAAAATGCCAGGCATAGACACTTTCTGTGATATATGGTACTTGCTTACTTATCCGGAGAACTTACTTTTTCCTTTTCTTTGGACCAGCTTATTTGACTTGCAGTGTTTTCTTCCTTAATACGTTGATATTTTTAATATGCTTCCGGCAATGAAATATGATTATTGATTTGTGATTTAAAGTGTCTGTAGTTCATTAGCTAGAGAGGTCAGGTTATGGGTTCTAGGCTCCTGGCAGTGCTCTTAGTTACTGGACTTGCTTTGACTAGACGCTTAAAGTATTAGTCAAACCAAGATATACATGATTACTGCCTATGGCCCTACAGCTTGCACAATTTCTTTTGGACTTAATTCTATGCCATGAACAATTGTTTTGTAGCTCTTGTGTTCTTCTCTCTTTGATGCCTTGCTCATTTTCTGATAAATCTCCTGCACTTTTTCTTTACAGGTTTTTGAGGCCTTTGCATCCTGGTTGCGTCTCAGCCATGGGTATGCATTTTTTTAATCTTATGAACTCGTGCATATGTCGTTTCAATATCTTGTTGCAATTGGTGTAATGCGTTTCTAAGAATTGTATGAAAATCCGATAATTACTTGTTCTGCTCCTTTAAGGTTTCGATGGTTCTGTTCGTGACAGGATTTCAGCATCCACACTTGCAGTGCATCCGCTAGTGCATGCAGCTTTAACAGGCTTGAAGTCTGAGCAGCTTCTAGATGCATCTGTAAATGGTAACTCTTAGATTTCTATTACACCTGATAATAGAGGAATATTTTATAGTCTTTTTCCTATTTAATTACTTGTGGTAATCCAAATTATAGATGCTAGCTACTGTAAAGGGGGATTCAATAGTTAATTTGCTTTAATAGGAACTTAGTATTTAAAAAATTTCTCTATCTGAGCTTCTGTAATTTGCATTAGATTTGGGGAGTAAGTCTTGTTTTGGTTATTTTAATAGGAAACTGAAGTTGTGTATACTGTAACCTGGATAATCTTTTAATTTCATTGCTGCTTTTTGTTTGTATGTAAGTGCATATGCAAATGTGTATTGCATTCTTGTCTATTTTTCATTATGTGTTCTGTTATCTGTTTTTCTGCAGTTCTATCTGAATTAATTCACTACACTGCATCCCGAAATTCTGGTGGATTTGCTGCACAAATGCCGTTGATACAACTACTTGTGCCCCATGTTATGGGTTTGAAGGACCATTTCAAAGATCCTGAAAAGGTTTTTTCTCATCCTTTTGCCTATTATCCTGAATATGGTTTGTCTGATTTATGGTGATTAGACTTTAGCACTGGATCTTTGTCTAGGGCAGGGCAGGCATCGGTGGGCTATGTATTCTGAAGTTTTAGCATAAACCCGAATTCATTTTATTTTGTAACCTTAGTTTGTATGCTGTAGGATGAAGAAGATGTGAAGGCAATAGCTCGCTTATTTGCAGATTTGGGGGACTGCTATGTGGATCTAATTTCAACAGGTAAAAGATTTAACTAGATGTTTATAAAGTGTTAGTAGTTACAAAATTTATTGTTAACAATCCAGAGTGCCTAATTGAGCTTGACAATTTAAATCATAAATGTATATATTTTTCATCAGGTTCACATGAAGCAATGTCAATAGTTCAAGCTCTACTGGATGTTACTTCACATCCTGATTTTGACATTTCTTCCATGACATATAACTTCTGGCACCATCTCCAAGTTTGTTTATCTCGAAGGTTGGTTTTTTTTTTTCTTTTTGGTCATGCTGCTTTGCTTTAAAGGATATGAATGCTTCTAATTTAGTGTTTGGAGTTTGGATTTGTTATTACATATTACTAAGCATCTCAGGGATTCATATGGAAGTGATGCATCGGTTGAAGCTGAAAGGATGCGGAGGCTCCAAGTATTCCATTCAATATTTGAAACGCTAGTATCACTGGTGAGCCTGCTGTATGAAACAATTCAGTCTCAGTTGTTCTAACCTTGTGCGTTGTATGTGTAAACAAACTAATGTAGTAGAAGTGCTACTTTTTTCTGCTGTGGCTATCTTTATTACATAATTGAACTGATAATCTTTACAGGTTAGCTTCCGAGTTGAATATCCTCAAGATTATCAAGAGCTTTCGGAGGAAGATCGCAGGGAATTCAAGCACACTAGATATGGTAAGCCTGTAACTTACAACCAGCAAATGAAAAGCTTTCGGGAGGAAAGATTAAGTTTGTGTATTTCTGATATCCCTGCTAATTCTTTTACCTGTCTTAGTCATTCATTTTTTCCTCTGTCATCTACAAATTAATCCATTTGGTCTGTTTGACATTTTATGACTGGCTGATAGTTTCTATCTGTTTGTTATCAAGCACACATTCTTTTGTGTAGTATATCTAATAGTGTATTCATCATCTGCTATATGCTTCTGTAAGTACAATTTACTAATGAATATAAGTTGGAATAATTTTAATGAGTCCTTTATCTATCTCTTTAGTATGTTTATTTTGTCTTTTCTCTTATATTTCTAGTGGTCAGTGATGTGCTATTGGATGCAACTGAGGTGTTAGGGGGTGAATTTACGCTGAAGATTCTTTTCATGAAGCTGGCACAGGTTGAGCTGCTTACTGATTCTAGTTATGAGCAGCTATCACGCTCTCTGGAATGTATATTCCTTGCATGTTTTATTTCTGCTGAGACTATCCAGTCAATTAGAATATTACTGAGTCATATGTCAGTCTCAATGAAATAAGGTTGTGGTTTTGTGTAGTTATTCTGTCTTCATGTTTTTATATGTTACATTTTGATATTTCTTTAGAAATTGGATAGTCAGGTGAGTTTTAAGGTTTTACCTGCTCTCTGCTGCCCCATACAAAGAGTTTTAAGAATATGCTGCATTTACCCAGAGGTTAATAGTGAGAATATTGTAGCATTGATTTGAGATAATCTTGGTAGCAAGGTCAGGATCTGGTTAGTAGTCATACATCTATTTGCTAAGTATTATCAATTTAAAACAATTTCTACAGTCGTTTCGCATTTCCAAGTCATAGAAATTGTTGAATGAGATGCTTGACTGCTAGGAAACATTCTTGCAACAATCCATTTTGTTGCTGCTCTCTAGCATCTTTCTTGACGTTTTATACTTCTGTGAGCTATAGAGGGACAAAGCAGTGGGATTAGGTGATTCTGTGAGCTTTTACAAAGCAATGTTTCCAAACCTTTGAATGTTTGGCAACAATTGTCGTATAACAAGCTGATAACCCCTAGATTACTAACATGAAACATTGCCCAATATGTTCTCACATGGAAATTTACATGGCCAATAGCTGATAATTACATGCTATTGTAGTTGTTTCAAGGTAGCTGATCAAAGAGAGATGGAAAATCTACTTTCCTCCTTTCTTACATAATTACAGTTGAATTGGACAAGTATATAATTGGTAGAACTTAATTTGATAAACTTGGCATCTTATGTGTGGAACTTTGTATGGGCATGATCAAGCGTCATATCCCTGGTTGTCTAAATCAGCTTTTTGTTAGATGAACAATTCTATATTGAAAACTTGGACGAAGTTATTCAGCTCAGTTTAAAAGAACAAAGAATTTGCCTCTTGGACAGTTTTAAGTTTCTTAGTGGGCTTTCTGTTATTGTTATAATTGAGCTTGTTGGTTTGACCTGAAATTCCAGGCTGTTGGAAATTGCAGAGACAATGACAACTGCAAGTGGCAGCCTGTGGAGGCATCTCTATTTTGTATTCAGGCTATAGCTAAGTCTATTCCCATTTCAGAAGCTGAGATGATGCCTCAGGTATAATTCAAATCGTGAATATTATGTTCTCCTTGTTTTTTTACTCAGCAATCTCCGTGAAAATATTCTTTGTTTGCAGTAGTATCTTTGTTTGCAATGCAACGACCTCTTGATTACAGTTTTCATTCACCAGCTTGGTAGTCACTGTCTTATTCAAGTGCTGCAGGTTGCAGCCTGTATATGCAACCTGGTCTCTATGGGCCTTTGGCTTGGTTCACATTTATTCTATACCTTAGTTTTCTGTGCATTTTTCTAGTGCAGGAAGATTTTGGTTGTATTCTTATAGGTACGAGACTTAATCTTATTTTTATGAGAGCTTAGTGGTGTGCTACACACGGTCAAATCACTTGTTTATTATGCTGTTATTGTAGTCTTTGAATGAGCCCTATTCAGCTGGTAACTAGTGTTCTTTTCAGCTGATAATTACTGTTTTGTTCTTTCAATGAAGAAATTCCGTACGCAGCTGATATTGGTGCTGTGTTTTATTGTGACATACAAATTAACTTTTGATTCCTTGTTTGTAGATTATGACATTGCTTCCGAACCTTCCTAGTCAGCCTCAGCTATCGCAGACAGGTAGTGTTGTCAATTGCATGCTTAATGTAACTCAAAAAAAAAATTTCTAACCACTGATGTTAAGAGAATGGGGTATATTTTCACTGTTTGGAGCAAAGTTATCTTATTTCTGTAGTTTGGATTTTTCAGTCTGTGCAACAGTTGGAGCATATTCAAAGTGGATCAGTGCTGCTCCTGCAGAACTCTCTATACTTCCTGCTGTCGTTAATATACTTACAAGAGGGATGAGTATATCAGAAGATTGTGCAGCAGCTGCATCTGTTGCATTCAAATATATTTGCGAAGGTACAAAAGCATTCCCACCAATTTCTGTCAGATGTTCTTCTTGATCCATGTAATTATTTTAAAAGAATTTTCATATTTACTTTCATGTGAAAAATAACCAGTTGAAGTAGTTTTGAGTTCCTCTTAACCATGATTTTCGTTTGGAGTTACTGTCTTGCTTTCTTGGAGTCTTGGAATCACTGTTCAAACCAATCATATGTTCTCTCTGCACCTATGCATGTTTTACAAGAATTTTGACATTCCTGTAGGAACTTGAGAGTCTTTGTAAAACATGGGGAGAAGTATTGACGTAACATGTGAATCACTAATGATACTCTATTGCGCCAGAAAAGGTATCAAATCATTGAATGAATGTGGTTCTGGATTCCTCCTAGTAAAAAGCAACTTAACTTCCTGGGTTCCATAGCCCATATTCTAGGTGGATCTATGACTTAGGTAGCAATGTCTTTTACTTTAGGATAAAGTAGAAAGCTTTGTCATCTATTCCATCAATATTTATGGCCTTTAAATTTTTGTGATTGGACTTTTGTATACGAGGACCATGTCTGTAATCCTTAAAGAATATACATATCAACATACAGCTATATGTGCTGAACGTACCATACGGCTCCCAATGTATTTCATACCTCATCATTAGCACTCAATGACCCCAAATACATAAATACCATGGCCTGATATGTCCCAAGACAGCATTTTCTGACCTTCTGAAGGACAGAGGCTTGTGCTCTGGCCCTCAAAGGTAATAATAATAGACAAAAAAAAGTTTCTGTAATGTTTTGCATCTGCTCTTTTGTTTGTGACACTGCACCTAATTGCTATAACCTAACAATCATTTGACTATGCTGTGTACTTTAGAAGATCTAAACTGCAGTTCGAGTCTTATACCCTGTTTGCGTCTAGATTGCAGAAAAATATTCTCTGCTTCGCTGGATGGACTATTTCATATTTATCACATATCACTCAGTGGAGAAGGTGCCTATAAGGTCTCTGCAGATGACGCCATACATTTAGTTGAAGCATTGAGGTACAGCTTTCAAATATTTTTTGATATTCGATTACAGCTTGCAAATATTGTTTGATATTCAATGGTAGTCATCTATTTAAATGCTGTTGTTTCATATATGTTTCGATTAGCAGATAAGGGCTTAAAAGGCTACATATTCACTTTGTAGAAGCTCTATTTTGCAGTTTTGTTATAACTGAGCTTCCACCAGAGCATACAAAAAAGGCTATGGAGTTGGTTTGCAAGCCAGCTATTAGTTCATTACAGGTCGATAAAATCCCCTTCGTCATTTTGGTTCTTTTAAAGGTTTTCACTCTATTTATTCATCAGTTTTCTGTGAAAAGCAGGCCCTTGTCAAAGATGTGGAATGTCTCCAACAAGTACCTGCAAGACAGATCACTGTTCATATTGACAGGCTTGCATGTATTTTTAGGTACAGTCATCTCTGGGAGTTTCTTTCACATGCATAAATATCATTAATGTTATCCTTTTCAGGAATATAAATCTACCAGAAGTTGTGGGTGATGCTGTTCAGAGTTTTTGGCCTATCTTTAAGTTTATCTTTGAACAGTAAGAACATAGCAGGCTATCTACCTTTTTATCTACTTTAACTTAAACCATGATGAGACTTGGCTAGGTGTTTCTATTCTTGTCTCATTTTGGTGCAATATTATGGTAGGCGTGCTTCAGACATGCGGACGATGGAGTCATTATGTCGAGCTTGCAAATATGCTGTGAGTTTCGTGCGTTGCTTTTAACGTAGGCCATTTTATGTAATCTGACTGCTTGGTCAAGGTTGTTTCACTCAAGTATGTTTGTACTTTACTTCTAAGCAGCTTCGTGTGATTTTGTCACCAAAAATCCAATTGGCAAGGCCATTGGATTTCACCTTGTTAGGATTAGGTTGGAACATGGTGATTGTGTGCAATAGCTAGGGATGTTCCCTTTTATGCAATGTGACTGGGGATTTGGAGGTCAAAGTAAGGCCGTACTGGTGACCTCTAGCATGGACAACATGCCGTAGGTGAACTACTTTACAGATGAACAAAACATGAGGAGTTTTAGTTCATTAGTCTTTGTATCTATGATCCACCTGCTAGTGCTTTTTCTTGTGGCTCTTGTTGATTACTTTATTTTTCTAGGAATACCTGTTGAATCTGGTAATTTGACGTGGCTTTAATCAAATGTGTTCAATTTACTTTTGAAGGTAAGAACATCTGGGAGATTCATGGGAGTTACAATAGGACAAATGCTTGAGGAGATTAAAGTATTATATCAGCAGCACAATCAACCTTGCTTCTTGTATCTATCAAGTGAAGTAATAAAGGTACGTGCTCAAGAATTGTCAGCACTTTACAAATTCTTTGGTTTTAGTTCTTGACAGTTTGCTTCATGTTAGATTTTTGGGTCTGATCAATCTGTTGCGGACTATCTTAGAAGTTTAATAGAAACTCTTTTTAGTCATACAGTGAAGCTTCTTGTGACTATCAAGGTAATTATGTCTTTTGCGGTCTCTGTTTGATGATATAACTCATTAATGTGCCAGATTGCATGACACCTGTTTGTTCTATCTTTTCTACCTCAGGACTTTACAGCTAGACCAGATATAGCAGATGACTGCTTTTTGTTGGCATCAAGATGCATCCGTTACTGCCCAGATTTGTTTGTTACCTCCCCTATATTTTCAGCGTTAGTTGATTGCTCAATGGTTGGGGTTACTGTCCAGCACCGGTAATCTTATCACCTTCTTATTTTTTACTACTGGAACTGTTTGTGCTGCTGGACAAAGTATTGATTGCCACATAAAATTTTCTGTGACCTAGTAATTCAGTTTAATTATTATCTAGTACTAGAGGCTAAATCTATGAATACTAATGCAAATTAAGAGCAGTGGCAGCACCCTTTGTTTTTATGCACAGATTTGCCTAAACTAGTTAACAGTTGATTCCCAATGATATAGGCCCCTTTGGACTAGTGCTATTTACTGATATGATCACATATAAGATATAAGCTATGTTTGGTTTTGGAGGAAGCAGGAGAAAGGAAAAGAAGTGCAGATTATCTTGATATCTCCTAGTTTGGTTAGGTATGAAAACGAAAGAGAAGAAAATAAAGAAAAAGTGATAATTTCTTCTTTCTTATTTTGTTCTATCTTCTTGAACCTAGAGAAAATAGGAGATTTCCTCCAAACCCACTATAACGAAACTGCTTATTTGAAACAAAAACTAGAAGAAAACCACTGATGGGGTCACTGGACTTCTTGACTGGCTGCTAATGAATCCCAGCATACTAGCAAGTGTGCTGCTAGACCATTGGCAAGCTTGCCAGAATTCGTTAAGCCCAATCTCTGCTATGGTCTTGTGCAGGCCAATGGCTTGTAAGCTGAACCTTTTGTTTTGATTTCCCTTTCTTTTCTCATTCTACTTCTCCTTTTCAAACAATCAACATGATGGGATTCTATTTCACTTTTCTTTTCTATTCTATTTTCATCTTATATTCTTCACACTTCTCTAACCAAAGATAGCCTTAATGTAAATCCCATATTACAAAGTTTCTTTCTGCTGATATATAATACATAGGAGAAACATCTTTGGTACTTGAATATAAGGAAGGTTTAGTTTTGTAACTATAAAACTTTGTGTTTGGCGGCGGAGGGGATAGCTATTGTGGTAGGAAATTCTGGATTCCTTATATTTGTCCGTCTTGATTGAGCACCTACCTCATTCTTGAGTTGTTGATTTTGGAATGTATTAAATAAAACTAAGCTTTTGTGTTGACTAGCTATATCTGCCACATAAGATTCATTACTTAACATAAATATTGAGAATTTGCAACATATCCATGCAAGTAATGGATGGTAATGTAGTTTTCCCTTTGTTTCACTGAGAGGTTGTCATTATGATAGGATATAAGTTTGAAGACTTCTAGATTAGAGCCTATCTTTGTTAGCTTTGTTAATCACTTACAATGGACTAATGATGTTCTTTCCTTCGTATATCGGGTGACAGAGAGGCTTGCAAATCTATATTGACATTCTTGTCAGACATTTTTGACCTCGCAAACTCATCTGCTGGAAGTAAGTACCGGTCTACTATAAACAATGTAATACTTCCACGTGGTTTGACGCTCACGAGAATTCTGATAGCATCTTTGACTGGAGCACTCCCATCTTCTCGACTTGAAGAGGTGATTTTCGTTCTTTTCAAGTTTTATTAACTCTTCTAGAGCCATTCTCAGATCATATTTCCAATTTATTAAAAAAGTAAGTAAAAAGGAGGTTTCATTACAATGCTTTGTGCGGTCTTCTTGCCACAGGTTGGATACGTGCTGCTATCGTTGACAAGAACTTATGGCATTGCAGTATTGGAATGGGCAAAGCAAAACATTCTTTTAATTCCATCATCTGTGATAACAGAATCTGAAAGATTGAGTTTTCTCAATGCTCTTTCAGATGTTGCTGGAGGATCTGATGGCTCTTCTCTGACCAATACGCTAGAGGAGCTCTCAGATGTTTGTCGGCGCAATAGAACAGTCCAAGACATTGTCCAAGATGCTCTGAGGCCGCTTGAGATGAATATAACAGCAGTATCATAGATTTCATCACGAAATGGGCATCTTTGAAAGATTGCAGCTTTATGGTGGTTCTGATCTAGGCATCGTCAGTTTGGGCATGCTTGAGTTGTCATCACTGTGTACAATTGCGCTCGCTGTTTTTTGGCATATACAAATGAAAATATGCCATCGCGTAGGAGTCCATCATCTCGTGTTCCCTTCCAAATTCAATTTTTATTGGGTTGTTGTATATTGTGTGTAGCATTTGCTTGTTGAGTTCGTGAAATGGAGCGCACTTAGATTAGGCAATTGGTTGTACTATATTAGGTAATTCTTTAACAGGTCCCTAATTTAAGTAATTTGTGGTGCATAACATTTGCATGATAAATTATATAGATACAGCTCGGAGCCTGAAGGTTGGATCGTTACTTTAATATGGGAATGAACTATGGTGTCGGATCTTGGACAGTGTGCCGTACGGTAAGCCCTAGATTTATACCTAATTAGTACGATAAATGCAATACTTAACTAGTTTAAAGTACTGCGTTTTTAAACCTTGATGACAGATTTTTAATTGCTTCTCTTCTCTCAAAGCAAGATTTGTATTACCAATTTCAAGTTGTTTGGTAAGCTAATCCTAGTATTATTCTTACGAGCTCATCCTTGTGTTTTGACAATATTTTCTCTTATGTTCCAAGTATCAGTTTTTAAAAAGTTTTTAAGGTACCGTTTTCAATATTTCTAGATTTTTTTTGTTAATCTTCAATCCTCAATTTGAAATTGAAAGTTTACAGCTGGGCGTTGATGAACAAAAATAATTGTTTGTGAGCAGTATTAGTACCTGGCAGTGGTGGGCATGTCTATGGAGCCATTGTTTATCTAAGGTTAAAAAGCAGATAAATAATAAGTGAGTGAATGAAGAGGAGGGTAGCCATGACTTCTTGTCTGGGTGACCAACAAATAAGCCCTAAATCTTAGGGTCCCTCCCTCTCCTATCACTTCACTTCTTCTTCGGGCACAGAATATTTTGTTAGGGTTAGGGTTTCTTGGCTCATTCAAGAACGAAAAGAAAGAAAGAGAAAGTCCATCGTCACTCCAATTTTTAGTTCCACTGCTCTCCCTTACTTCAAAGTCTCCTAACCAAAATTTATTGGACGGAATTGTTTGCATAACATAATAATCCTTAACAATGCATGTATAATAATGTTTATAATGTAATAAAGTTTTGAAACTCATTATTATACATAAAATTATAAATAGAGGTAAGAATAAATTTTATGTATGAAGTCAAATCTAAAATTTAAGAAAACAGTGACCTCACGTTGTGTAGATTCTTAGAATTGATATGTCAAATCCATAATTGAAATCTGTTATTTTTATAAAACATTGGCTATTTTTTCTCAAAATTAATGTTGTTAACGCTCCAATGGTATCATGGAGGGGGAAAAAAAAAAGCAAACCATTAAAAACAAGCAAAACCTCTTTCTTAATGCTGGTTTTACCAATTAGACATTGCAACGTGTTATAAATCTATTGGTCCGAGTCCAAAGCTGGCATGGTCCATGTGATTAAGACCCATTGATGATACAATCAAACTGTTCAGGTCAAAGAATTTTACAAGTTGCCGGACCTACGTTTACCTTCTTCTTTAGCTTGATGAAAGAAAACTTTGCCACAAAAAAATTTCGGTAATTTGGTAATAAAAACTTCGAACCTTTTTCGGCTATTAGAGATCTTGAGTGCAAACTCTTATCGTTGCAATAGTGGTTTCAAAAATTGAAGGGTGTGTTTACAGAAAACAGATTTCATAAAATTAAGTTCAAAGACTAGTTTAAATTCAAATAAATTAAAATTGAGTACGACGAATTCAAAACTCAAAATTGCTACACACCCTAAGCAAAAAAAAAGATATGGTAAATATAGATAGGAGCTTTTCATCATGATCACATATGCAGTAATTTCTCCTTTTCTCTATAGTTTGAGCTTCTCATTATCTCATGTGTTTGCTTTAGAATCAGAAATATTCAAACAGAATAAACAAAAGAAAAAGAAAATGATGATAATATATGTCCGTTTCCATTCAGCAAATAATTTAAGCATTTGGCACAGGTTTAATTTATGCAGAAATAATTCAGCTATCCATAATGGTTCTTTCTTAAATTCTAAGGTTCATCCATATTGATTGCTACCTAATCTTAATTTATGCTATATGCACACAGAATTTAACTGAATTAATATTGGAAGAAAAGTTTGGCCACCGAACAAAAAAAAAAAAATCTCACTTACAGCTTGAGTGAAGTAAATGCGTCTAATAAAAATAAAATCAATTTAAATACATAGCCTATTTATACAATACAATATACCTGAGTTCCTTAGGAGCTCATGTTTCTTGATACAAGAAATGAATGGAATCAAAACTCCACCAAAAAAATCCTCATCACACAAGTGTGCTTATAAAATAAACCTTTCTAGAATAAAAAATATTTCAAAATTTTTATAAAATAAAATAAAATTTTTTATTTCGAAAATAAAATTATATCTAAATCTATGACTATAATATATTTTTTAACTTTTAACAAACTTTGACAAACAATTTTTTAAATAAATATAGATATATTTAAAATAATAAGCTCTTGAGTTCATGATTTGTTTTGTTTTTCTTGAACATGCATATGGTTGTGTTGATTGAGATCCCATGCCTAGCTTCATCAAGCACTAAAACAACCTAGCTAGCAATTCATCAAGTGAGAAAAAAAAAAGGAAGTGAAAAAAACCCAAAAGAAAAGACATTAACTACAATTAATGCATCAAAGTTGTGTCTGTACCTTGCCCATGATATCACTCTCTGTCTCTACAGTTCACAATTTGTCCTTTTCTTCTTCAGTTTTTCTTCTACTAAGCGTTAAACATCTTCATTAACTCTCAAACATATAATTATCATAAGATTCTCAACAGTGTTAGTTAATTAAGGAAACCAAAATATTTTACTTTAACTGCTACAGGATATGGACAAAGAAGATGAATATTCCAGAAGCATCAGAAAGACTTCCCCTTCAAATTTTGTTAAATAAAGAGAACTACAGAAAAGAATTGGATCGGTAAATTTTTACTTCTTCTGAGAGAAGTGGCAGTTGTGCGAGTTGAGAGTTAGCAGAAAAGAAAGGCAAGCATTGAAAACACTGATTTCACCCTGCTCTGCGCGAGCATCTGAACAAGCAATTGCTAAGAGTGCAATGAAAATGCAATGGAATGCATGGTTTGGACCACTGGGTAATAATGGAAAAAAGAAAGCAGATTACATGCAATGAGCATGAGCTAGAATTTGACAGAAATGAAGTGAAACACCTGAAGATTACATGCAATCTTGAGATTCCTGCATACTAAAAAAAGAAAGGAAGAGAATGGATCAACTTCGTTCAGATTCAGAAAAACAAGAGAGATCTTCAAGAGAGAAAGTGACATATCTGGACCCAACCAAAACTAATAAACAAAACACCAAAAAAACTTCTTCCATCCAATCTTTATCCATCTTTCTTTCTTCTATAACTTTGCCATAAATACCATCAAAGAGAAAACAATCAGTAAAGAAAAACACTTCATATATAGCCAGCCAGGCAGGCAGCTGAGGTGTTGATCATTCAAGTACACAGACTCTGAACAATCAACTCCATCAACTTCCTGCAACTTCATTCAAGTACTGTACAGCTCCCAGCTCTTTCCTTTTAAACTATTGTCTCTTTCTCTATTACTATATATATACTGCTACAACTTCAATTAACAAAGTTCTACAGTGCTGCAAACCTACCATTGGCTTATTGTAGATCAGGAAAAATCTGAACTTTAACCTGAACCTGGATCTTATAGCAGCAGGTAATTGCCAGTAGAAGCAGAAGCACAAACAAGAAGAAGCTAGGTACTAAGCAGCTTGCAGAAGACAACAGTTGATACATATTAACACATAATGACATAACGAAGCTTACTTAGAATCCAAAAACACATGAATAATTTAAGTTATAACGCTAACACTAATTGAAATTCCAACTTAATTAGTCTTCAAGCGCTGCTGCATGCTTTGCTTAAATACTGAACAAGAATGGAAAGCAATAGAATCCATATATAGCACTCACTAGCAGTAGCAGTTCAACAATATATAGAACCCATAAATCCAAACTATATCTATATCTAGAATACCAAACCTAGGAGTTATAAGTAGTTGATATATTTTCTCAGAAATAATAAAATATAGCGAGGTCCATAATCTAACTAATGCTGCTAACAAACTAGCCAGCTAGCCTTTTTCTTTTTTCTCGATCGCAGACTCACCAATTCATATGTAGCAGATCAATCAACTGGTTATCAGGTTGCTCAGGCAAGTGGTGCGGGCGGCGGAGGTGGCGGTGGATCAAGATGGTGACTTGAAGGACCAGGTCCAGCGATCTGAGGTGGCTTCTTGCGTTTCTTCTTCTCGTAGCTGATTCCTCTTGCCTTTGCCTGCGTCTCTCGGACTTCCCGGAGATAGAGCCTTACAGCGCGTGCTCCGAATGGGTTAGATTCAGGACGGCCTCCGTTTTCCTCGTAAGCTGCACGAAGACGACCGATGAGCGCATCTAGTGATCCCCATGCTTGTCTAAGCGGGCACGGGCATGGCGCCGGCGGATTCGGTTGCCCAAAGAATGGGCACAACGGCGTGTGAACCTGCAACAAGTTTAATAACAAATCACATACATATAACTGTTACCAGCAACTAAGAAATTAGGGACAAAAAATGTTTCAGGACCATTTCAAGTACACTACTCGTACAAAAGATCATGCAGAAAAAGAACGTTAAGAAATGAAGAAGAAGAAGAAAGGTATCTGTTGAGATTTTGTTTATCCGCTACAATTAATTTAAAGAAAGAAGAAGGTAAATAAACTGAAGCATGTATATATCGATATAGTGGTCCCAATCAAATGAAAATGTATATAAAGGAATGAAAGAATAGCTAGCTAGTTAGCTCTCTCTTTGTTTCAATCCGAAGAAGAAGATCATCATCGGAGTATATAGATATAGAGAGACCTTAGTCTTGCCAAACTGATCCAAGTAGCGAAGGAACTCAAGAACATGAGCTCCGCTGCAGCGACCGAGAGATAATGGTGGGCGATGGTTCTTGAGGTACTGACCGAAGGTGTTCCAGTCGCGACGTTTCTGCGATTCGTAGCGGCTCGGTGAAGGAGCACCGGAGGACGAAGAAGAGCCTCCGGCACCGACGGAAGAAGCCACGGTTATTATTGAAGAGGAGGAAGATGAAGAGCAGCTGCTATACGGGTTTGCAATGTTGTTGTTATTATTGCCTGCTATACCACCGCCATTGTCTGAGATAGGGCTTTCTGGGCTTGGAACTATATCCATGTCCATTCTTGTTGTAAGTATTCGATTGAATAATGATTCAACTTGATACACAGCCCTGCAAACAAAGAGAACAAAAGAATTGATGAATAGCTCGTAGTGAGTTTGAATTAATTTTTTGAGAGATTGATGCTAGCTATTGCTGATCTGTGATTATATTTATCAACAGCAAGAAATAAATCAGTCCCATGTAGGATCAAGTTGAAGATGAAGAAGATTTAAAAAGAAGAACTCAGAAATGGTTGAGATTATCAATTCATTTCAAGGATAGTTAAGAAGTCAATGATCTTGAAATTAAAAGAGGAAGATAAAAGAAAGAGAGCAGACCAGGAGGAAGAAGATTCAAAATAATTTCAACAGGTGAACAGTACAGTGAATAGCTAGCAAAGCTAATAAAATTTAATCTGGATCTCTTCTTTTTCAGATTCTTCTTCTTCTACTTCTTTCCAGATTTTCTTCCCAAGCTACAGTTGTCTGTTAATTTCATCATCTGCTAGCTACTAACTGCTACTGCTGATCTTGATCATAAAGAAGCTCAGAGAGAAACCAGCTAATAATAAGCTAGCCGCTATTTAATTAAGCTAGCTTGCGTTCTTCTTCTGTTAGCTGACAAACAAAACAGAAAACCATATGGAAACAAAACATACTACCGGTAGAAAATCAGAGAAAAAAGAACTACATACATGTGATTTTTATATATGGCAGAAGGTGTAGAGACTGAGATCAACAAAGAAATTTATGATCAAGAGTAGTGAAATTGCTCGTAAGGTGCAAACACAGACACAGAGAGAGAAGAAAGACGAGAGAAAGAAAGAGAGAGATCTCACTGATCATTAATTCGCTAGCTCTTTCTGAACAAGAACGAAGTAAACAACTCTATTGGAAGATCTCCCTCAATCTATAATAACTCTTCTTCTACATATATATTAGCTGCAGTTCTTCAATAAACAATAGCTAGCTAGTTCTGCTACAAAGATTTCCTGTTGATAAGTAGAAGAAGGAAGAGAATAGAAATACAAATAGCTGGCTAGGGCTTGTGTTTGAGTTGAAGAAGAAGAAAAAAGATAGAAGGAAGACGGTGGTGGAGAACAGGTGATTGAAGTGGAACGAGAGAGATGATTTGATAGGAAGAGAAAAGAAAGAAAAGAAAAAGGTACGCGGGTGAAATTTTTTCTCTATAGTGAAACAACTACTAGTGGTAAAATTTTAAAAGCTTTTAACAAAAACCAAAAAAGAATCACCCACCGCAGTTTACTTTATTACTTATCTTTCACTTTAGGTAAAGAGTAAAAAATTGCACCTTCCAGAATACCCCGACCTTAAAAAATTTTCTTCTTTAATTATTGTAGTTATATTTACGAATTTATAATATTTTTCTTAAACTTTTCTTGTTTTATTTGCCCTTGGTTGCCCGCAAAGAAAGGAACGAAGTCCATTGATCTATTGCTTCCTTAACAGTAACATGTCACGAAGTTCGTCTACAGTTCTAATAGATATTTTCTAGAGAAGCTTAGATTAATGGCGTGCAACAAAATGGTATAGGTGGGTAACTACCAAAACATTAGTAACGTTTTATTATATTATGATTGGAAAAAAATAGATTAGCATGTTTTTCCTTGTATCAATCTGTAACAACATGTACAATTGCCATGAAAAATAATGTTTGCAACGTTGCTTACTGTGTTTATTTGTGTTCGTTGGATCTTTAAATTAAGCTAGAAGCTAGATCTGAATTAGCAGCGCAATAGTCAGATGTGTTGAAATCGAATTAAATTGTGTAAATTATATTAAATTACATAATATAACATTGAATGACTATATATATATATATATATTAAAATCCCAATTACTAGGAGACAGGTTTTATAAATAACTTTATCAGCGATCATTCATTTCAAACAATAATGGAGAAAATAAACCACATACACTTTCGGTGTATTTTAATTAGGTGAAAATAAGTTTTGCGAACGTTAAATTTAGCAAAACAAATTTTGATAAACAATAGAGTTAGCTAAATAAATTTGAAATGGTAATTATAAAATATATCGAGAGATACAATACCGAAAAACTAATCAATATAAAAAATTTGAAAAGCTCGATCTATACACTAAAATTTTCAATAAATAATTCAAAATTTTATGCCAATTAATTTAGCAATTTTTAATGTATTAGCTTTTTTATTTTATCTTTATTAATATAAGATTAATCTATTTATTTTTAAATTCAATAATCTCTTTTTAGAATGAGTTATCAATATTTTTCTTTATTCGAGTATTTTATCATGCACAAATATATCGATGGTTTAGAATCTTAAACACTTGATTCTGAGTATTATTACTATACACAAAGAGCTAGTCTTTAGAGTTCAATTTGTTCTAAATGATCGGTCGCTATGCGAAAATTGATGAGTCACGCCACTGTAATCTACTTATCGTATTATCAGCTAAAATTATAATATGAACATGTCGTCTCGACTGCGCACTATTTTTATACAACCAAGAGCTAATCATTAAAATGTAATTTGTTTCAAATTCTTATTCCTATTTTATGGAAGTCTATGTAAATCATAATGCTCTTAATTTACTCTTCTATTATCATAAAAACTATTACGTGCATCGAACCTTCAGCCAAATTATCGGCTGCAATATCACCGTAGGAGATATACAATATTTGAAGAGCTAATTAAGATAAAAAATTTAAAAAGTATTGTCTATATAATAAAATATTCAATCTAACCCAAAAATTTAATTTAATTTATTTTATTTTTTATTTAATATGGACTAATTTGTTTACTTTCAAATCTAAAAAAATACGTGAAATGAAGTTTTAAATAAAGCTTTGATAAAAATGAAATTCTATACAAAAGCGGAAGTCGAATTTGATGCGATTGAAACATATAAAGTGATTCCGAATTCGAAATTTATAGAAAATAAGTAGAGTTTGGGTGATGTTAAAACTCGTCCTTCAATATTTTTTATCAATATTTCTTCAACTGTACTCAAGAATATTGCTTTCTCATCATTTTGTGAATTACTTAATTGCATATGTTTAGATAAATCATGCATGTTTATTCATTAAATTTTCCGTTATTTGTTTGGGATAATTGATTTGGAGGATATTTTTTATTCTTTTAATAGAAAAACTGAGATATCTGAAAAAAAAAAAATAAGGTCTCAAAAGCAGTTCTGCAGTAGCAACAAGCTACCTAATGATTTCAAGATTTCTTTTGCAACTTTTGATTATATATATTTAGTTTCCGTACATATTGGGAGTTGTCTAATTGCTTCACCAAAAGACGAAAGCTACTTTATTTGATTTGATAAAAGTTTAAAGTGACAACAAGAGATTTGAAATAGTTTCATTTTTAAAAAAAACCACAAAAGCGTTTGTTTCTTTTTCATATGCTCTAACTATTAAGAGGAACTTATTAATAATAATCAGCCTATATAAATTCTTCTAGGGTATATATTGAGAGCCCATTTGAGATTGTATTTTACTAACGATATTTTTTTATTTTTTATTCATATTTTTTAATATATATTTTATAAGTATTTAAAAAATTTATTTAAAAATTTAAAAAATTTTCCGTAATAAATTTTTTTAATTATTTTTTCGAAAATAAAAAAAATAAAACTTATTTTCTAAAACTAAAAATATCTTTTATTTTTAAAAAAATTTATTTTATAAATATTTTAAAAGTTCCCTAAAATATGAATGTCTATAAAACCCTATTATACTTAATAGTAACAAATTAATTTTCCTCTAATGCATGCTTACACAAAAGTAATAAACTTTTTTTATGATTTTCTTTATAAAGTTAAGTGGTAGCTAGCATCTTATAATTGCATCATAAGATCTATGATAAGACATCACTAAAACAACCTCCAATTAATCAACAAATTTTAATATTCAATATTTTCATACTAAAATAATTATAAAAAAAAAACACAATATATATGTTAGGTCTTCTTCGTCTCCATATTGTTTTTAAAAATAAACTTAATTATTCAATATTAAGATGCTCTTTTACTTTATTTATTTTTATGCTTCTTTTTTTCTTTGCATTGTAAATAATAGTAACATTTTCTAATTGAATGAAAATAACAACGTAAAAAATACATACATTGGGCGTCTTTATCTAAAATTTAAACTCATTTTTTCACCCAAAATTTTTTTTTCTAAATCATCTATAAAATAAATACCACAAAAATTAATCCTAAATTTTTTCGCTAAAAATTTTATATTTAAAATTCGAATGTCATAATTAAAAACTATATTTTTAATTCATTTTTTTATATAACTAAAAATAAAAAAGTCATCATGAAAGTTTTTAATTCAAAACCCAGCATTAGGATTGACCTTCCAAGTATTAATTGCTTAATTATTATATATATTATCATGAAAATAAGAGTAATTAAGAACATGGAGTGTTGTTCCTACAGTACATAATGTTTCTTTCTTTTAGTTAATTAATCAAGAAATTATTGTTTTCTTCTTTATGGTACAATCAAAATTTTAAAAAAATTGTTTCCATAAAACTAGACAAGTTGAAATCAAATCAAACCCTAGCTAGTTAAGTTGGTCAGCAAATTTTTATAAAGTTTGGTGTGTTCCATCAAATAACATCAATATTTTTAAAGTATTAAAAACTACTAGCTAGTGGATAGCAAATTTTAATTGGTATTAGATTTTTTTTTGTCTAAAATAGTATTTAATGTATATAGGATTGCAAACATGCATTATTATTCCATCATTAGTATTCTACTATTTGGGGTCGTTTTTTCTAAGTTTCACAAAAATTAATTTTACTTTACATTTTTATATAATATTTTATAAAATTATTTAAAATTTAGTAATACAAATTTTATGATTATTTTTTATTAAAAAAGTTAAACTCGTATTTATAAATATGATAAAATATTTTTTGTCTAAAAATTTTGATTTTAAAAATAATTTCAAACGCCGTACTAACTATTTTGGTTTTCTTTGTAATTACTTTTTATCTATTTTTAATTTTATTCTATTTATATTTCTATAATATTTTATATAATTTTTTTTAAATTAAAAATATAAAGTAATATTAGATTATAAATTTTATTATTAATTTTTAATAAAAAAATAAAAAACATTTATATTTATATAATTTTTAAATATTTTTTGTTTATAAAATATTTTTTAAAACATTCTTAAGCGTCACTAAACAAAATCAAATGTAACTATCTAATAGTCTATATCATCATTTAAAAAATAATTCAAATTTTTAACAACATAAACAACATCTATATAACTTCCACATACAGATTATATTAAAAAGAAAAATTATACAACAAATGATGTACATAAAATCTTTGGAAAATCATTAAGAAAGCTTAATAAAATCGTAGTTGGGTATAGCAATTTTAATAATATTTTACACGTTTGTGGTGAGTTCCATCAAACGTACATGAGATGAAAATGGCCAACATATATTATACCAAAGTTTTGATTGATCAGGAAAGAAACCTTCTTGATTGTGACTTCTATATGTAGAAAATTATTGGAACCTCCGCGACTTATCAATCTATTTGAAACGTGAGAAAGCATTTATAAAATAAATTTTTTAAATTAAAACTATTTTGAAGATACTTTTAAAAATAAGTTTTTATTTAAACTTAATTAATACTAATAATATATTTTAAGTATAGATTTTTTTGTATTTTTAAATTGCATAAAAAATATAATAAAAAGTAGATTTTGAAAAGTTTTCGGATGTGTTTGGAGTGATTTGGAAAAGTGATTTTTTATTTTATTTGATAAATAAAATGTATTACTATAAATAAAAAAATAAGTAATAAAAAAAATTTATTAAGTAAAACTTTTTTTATATTTTTTAAATATTTAACTAATTTTGTAGAATATTATAAAAAATTTATCAAAAAATATAAATTAAAACATTATTTTTTTGAAATATATTGCCAGATTTTTCATATGGTCTGCCAAATATGACCAAAAATAATTTCTAGTAGTTTTACAAGATTTTGATGCTAAGTTTTCATCTTTGAAAAAAAAATGGGACAAATAACCCGTATTTAAATGCATCAAAATCTTCCGAATTCCGATTACAAGTTTGTCTAGGACAATAAAAAAAAGTTATAAGTTCTACATATATGTATGAATAATTAAATTTTGAATAGTGGTCGTTATGTTTTGAGTTAAAAATAATATATTGGCAGGAGAGCCGAAGATGTAAAATTTTGGAATGTAACTAGTTTGTTTAGGAAAGTCGAAGTTGTAGAGATCAACCGGGCGAACTTGTTTCCTTCAATTTTTGATCGGACGGTCTGAATATAACATCATAATTACTATACACAGTTATTCTATCCCGAATTATATATATATAAAATTTATCAGTATATTTTTAATTCATAATTTTTATATTCAATAGTAGATATTAAATTTTAAAATTTTATTGGCCACTTTTATCTTATATATATATATATTTGAAATAATATATTTTATATTCTATTATATATGGGAGAGATATGATACTTTTTTTCTAAAAGTGTTTCATAGAGGAGACTTTATAGTTTATAGTAGGAGTGACTTTCAAACTTAATATCTACCGTTGAATATAAAAATTTATAAATTATATATGCATTTATAAAAATTTTAACTCAATCGGATCACGAATTGATTTCTGTTCGATCGCTTAATTAAAATGACAGAAAAAAATATAATTCTAAAATATATATATATAGTATTTTTTCTGTCATATTGATCAATAATTGAGTAAAAATTGATTCGAATTTCGATTGATTGAAATATTATGAATATATTATTAACTCATAATTTTTATACCTAATAATTTGATAAAAATTAAATTTAGAAATAATTCTAACTATAAAGTAATAAGTGAGTGTTCAAAAATATTTCTGAAAAAGAGCGTAGTTATCTCTTCGTTTATATATATAGTGGGAGTTTAGAAATTAAGGAGTATCCGGAGAAAGGGCTAGGTTCCATTCAAAAGAGTCCACGTAAAATGTTAACCTCCTCCTCGTGCGAACATAATAGAGAGATGGACGCGAACTATTTACTTGTACATTAGTAGGGTTTGTAGACTTCCAGCCCTACTAGCTAGGGACGTGATTGTAGTACAAATCAGATCCTGATTGGTCTCAAAGATGGCTTGGCTTGGTCCAGATCTAGTGGGACCAAAATCAAATAGCAACTTGATTTTTACTTCACTGCAGTTTGCAACTCTGGTTACTTTAAATTTTCTATAAGTGGGTTATTACAAACTAAATTTTATAAAAATAATATTATAAATAGTATTATAAAAAATTAAATTTATTTTTATATTTATTTTAGTTAAAAATATGTTAGAAATTACTTTTATATTTTTTTTGTGGTTGAATGTGAGCCAAAATAATTAAAACACACTCTGACCGTGTGTTTTAATTGGTAAATAAAATTTTGTAAAATTATGTTATTTTGAACAAAATTTGATAAATATTAAATTAAATATAATCTTGATGAGTTTACAATAATTTCAAATTTAAAATTTAGTAGAAGAAAATAGATTCTGTGTAGACACACTCTAGCTGTTTAAGTTATAAAATTACTAAACAAATTAATTTTTGAATTAATAGATTATTATAGAGAATATAGTTAGAAGTGATTTAATTTTTAATATTTTTGTAAGGAAAAGTGAGCTAAAAATAATTTTTTTTTTTTTGCAAACCGAAAGTAATTAAGTAATTTTTGTAGGGTAGAAAAACACATTAAGAATTGGAATCATATATAAATAAAGAAACCCGTAGAAAGATCGAGTGAACTATTAATTGATCACCGGCCAATGCGTCCCGTTGTATTATTTTTGGATTTCTATTTTAAAAATAGCTTTGATTCTAAAATACCACATTAATATTGCTCAAATATTGTTTAAAAGAAAAAGTTGGCTGAAATGGGTTGACGGTAACTCTGAGGCCCAATTAGCATCCCAATTGGTAACCCAAAGGCAGCCCAATTATAGAACAACTACTTCAGATATATTGATTTGAACTTAGAACCATTTAAGAATTTTAATATAACAAAGACAGCAATTTCTAAAGGCAGGAGTTCCTACAAATCCACAAATAATGGACCAGCTAAAAAGAAAAACATAATTTCCATGGAAACAATCTTCAATACTGCGATAAAATCTATAGGCTTCAATGAGAACAAGGATGGTATCTATAATGCCTCAAGCATTTCCATTTGCATAGCCATTGACGACGGACATCTGGTTGACAGCTTGCTGCAGAGAAAGAACGACAGAAAATAATAAGTGAATTAGATTAAAAGCGTGATGTTGAAAGCCTTACTTTTCCAAAATCTGTTAGGATTACCTTAATACATCCAAGTGCATAGTGAACATCAGTCTCGGATACTTGGAAATGAAACACAACCCTGACGCTGAATTGCAGCACAAGAGGAAAGCAGTTAGTGAATTTTAATTTAATGGAGTATGCAAGACCAGAAAGTGAATTGGCAATATTTCAATACAGTATTTAGTCAAATGTGCTTCTAATACCTTGTTGCGCTTGCTGGCAAAGCAAGCACGCCACGCTCCTCTAAGATTTGGCATAACCTTTCAGGTGACATCAGTGAACTGCTAATGTTAAAGAATACCTGTTGAAGATGGATTACAAGGAAACAGAGTTCCATGAGAACATTTACAAGTTTGAAATCAAGAAATATTTCCAATATAGCTTACCATATTAGTCTCAACAGAATCCATATCCACGCTCAGTTCTTTATATTGACTCAAATTCTCTGCAAAATGGTTCAATAGAAAATCGCACAAATCTTCAAGCAAATGTTAAGTTCTTGCATTGCATTTATCAACAAATGTTTATTATCAGCTTAGAATGAGAAATCAAGTTCATGGCCATATTTTTATATAGACTCCTAAAATTCAAATTCTGTAATGCTGTTTATGGACTGAGATGCATTCCAGTAGTACCTGCAAACATCTTGGCCATCCTGTGATCTTCTTGTAGTTTGGGTAGGTTATCCCGGAGCGCAACGTCAGCTGCTGCACATAAGATTCCGACCTGCCTCATTCCACCACCTAATGTCTTCCTGAGTCTTCTTGCCTGGAAATTAAGGTAAATTAAGTAGCTCATGGAGATCAAGTGCACGTATAGACTTGTTATCTTCACAATGAAGCTTCTTAATCTAGTATGAATAATTACTACTTGCGTGGAGATTGATTGAATACTATGAGCTCAGTACCTTCTCGATGAAACTTCTGGAGCCAACAATGACTGATCCAACCGGAGCACCCAAGCCTTTCGACATACATACCTAATTTCAAATTACTACTTCCGTCAGGAACATTTTCCATGGAGGCTCTTTGTAAGAAGCTTGTAAATACCTTAGATTCGTGGTGCTCTCACACCAATTTAAAAAACAAAGCTAAAAATAGCGGACATGGTAAAGAAGAATGCACATGGTACATACTGAAACTGAATCAGCTGCCTGTACAAGTCTGTTTACAGGAACTCCCAGTACCTGGTGAAACAATTGTATTAGGTTAGCATATATAAAAGTTGTCTGGAGTTACCGTTATTCAGTTATTTTCTCATGAAAACAATCATATTTCTCCAGAGAATAGCTCTGTGCTAACCAGAGTGATGACATTATTTACTATAAGAGAATGAACTGCTTACCAGAATCAAGAAGATATTATTATCATGGGATATAAGAATTGAAAATGTAAATTCAGTTTCCTCTCACCACAGAAGCATTGAAGATCCGCGCTCCGTCAATGTGAAGCTTCAGACCATGATTCTTAGCTACCTCCCCTACTCTGTCAGTATATTCTACAGAAAGGCATCTTCCTCCACAACTGAAACAAAACAACTGAAAGCATTATCTAACAGGATATGATGATTACATTTGGTTGGAGTACAATAATACTTACACAATAACATGTGATTAATAAAAAGTTCCACAAATGAAATACATTGGAATGAAAGAACAAGAGGCGCTCACTTAGCATGTGTATTCTCTAGGCATATTAGCCTAGTGGTTGGGTAGTATAAAGCATCCGCAGGTTCCCGGATAGCCTCTTCGATTAGAGCAATGTCCATGGTACCATCCCCGTTGTTCTTTAGTGTTCTTGGATGAACACCACCGATCGTTGAGATACCTCCATTCTCGTAAATATGGATATGGGATTTGTCACCAAGAATTACCTCACTTCCCCTTACTTCACAGTGAACGAGCACCGAAATAAGATTGCCCATGGTTCCAGATGGTACAAACATCGCTGCCTCCTTACCCATGACCTTCGCCATCTCAGCCTCAAAACGTTGTGCAGTGGGATCCATGCCTAGGACATCGTCATCCACTTCGGCAGCTGCCATGGCAGCACGCATGGCCTCTGTAGGTTTAGTAACCGTATCGGAACGGAGGTCCACTACTCTTTTCACCATTGCCTCTTGTCTGCAAATTTCAACCTATTATTTACCCGTGGCTTCTCAGACAGACAGCCAATCTAAGAGAAAATTATATTCTGCACTAAGTGCATTCATATTAATTAATAAGTGAATTTTATGTTTTAGTGCATTCATATTAATTAATTAGTCAATTTAATGTTTTACTTTCTACATTTGCATGTTACTTTTACAGCTATGTTTCCGCAGTCCACGTTAAATTCGTCCCAGAAATTTGAGAGCGTTTGAGGTTGCTTACCAAATAAAATTTTTATAAAACGAAAAATATTTTTATTTTTTTGAAAAAATAAGTTATATTTTTTTTATTTTAAAAAAATAATAAAAATATATAATAAAAAGATTTTATTTTATAAAATTTTTTTATATTTTCTAAATTTTTAAATAAATTTTTTATATATTTATAAAATATATATTATAAAATATAAAATAAAAAAAATAAAATAAAATTGATAAGTAATTTTTAAAATGGAGAACCAAACAGCGCCTTTATATTTTCAGGAAATGAAGAAATTGGAACGAGATGAATTTCTCGAAGGGGTCCATGGACCCAAACTAACGGCATGAATAATTATGGATCATAGAAAAACACATTCCAAGCGAAAACTTCCCAATTAAAGACGGTACTCCTCGTAATAAAACAAAAGAAATGGCAAGAAAGAACAAGACGAACACCAGTTTGAGATTTTTCATTCCAATTTCATTTTTCATTCCTAAAAGTAAGCGAACGTAGTTGAGAAACATCATTACAAAAGACTTTTTTAGGTTAGCTCTATCATCGAACTAAAACATTAATCATTGACAAAGACTAAAAAAGAATCACAAGGAATACCAAATAACAGGAAAGGGTAAAGCATCTTTCGTTTCATGTGAAAAATCTGACAACAAAATTAAACCTGCAGAAACCAAAACAAAACAGAAAACTATACAGAATTCCACTTACAGAATCTCAAAAAAGACAAAAGGAAATAAACTTCACCTGACAGTCTCTTCAATTTCAACTTCCAAACTTTTCTAGCCTCTAGGTGATAAGTAATAGATTGAATTTGCGTTATCTGCGGGAGAAACCAAAGCAACTGTTATATATTAGATTGGAGAGGATTCAGAAACGGATGGATAGAATAGAATAGATAGACTACGAACAGAAGAGAATGTGTTGCCTTTGCTTTATTTATGCATGTGAGAGAGAAAGAAAAGAACAAAAGAAAGAAAGAAAAAGATGAGCCCACGCGTTCGCTCCCTCTAACGTAAACGTAATACTTCTCTGTTTCTTTTCTCTCTACTTAATACTTCCTTCTTTTATAAGCGCCCTTGCACGCTCGCTCGCTCACGTTTCTGTTTACTTCCCTAATTAAAAAACAAAACAAAACACTAGCACTGACAAATTTGGACTCACGAGTTACTACCACCATGACCGAGTAGGACCACGAACTCGTCAGCAATGTAAAGTTCTTTTGTTTTGTTTCTTAAAAAAAAAATTTCTTTCTCAAGTTCCACATAATTTTGTTTCTTATAGGGCATGCGCGAAGTAACTCAAAATTTTTCCTCTACTATTTGAGTTTCGTTATTTATATATTATTATCATCATTTAAAATTTTTTTGTGTTTATATTAATTTTTTTTATAAAACTCATATTTATATAAATTAAAAAACATTTTTACATGAACTTTTATTGTTAGAGAAGATTGAAATGAAATCTCTTTAAATGTAGACGCATAGTTTCTAATTTCTAAAAGTTTAACCTAATGCAAATAATCATGGAAAAAACCACTTTCTTTCGGAGAATGACTGGTGATCTTCTCTGCTATTTTTTGCTTTATATAAAAATATGACTGTTTGTTTGTTAACCTCTTTCTTTTTCTGGAGGAACAGTATAATTAAAATGGTTACCAAATAAATTGACCGATTGATACAAATTTGAAAACAGTTGCCAACAGTGATTGTAATATAAATAGAAATTTTAAAAGGATGGCTGCTCTCTAGAATCTAAAATTTGACCTGATGATGTTTAAAACAATTTTAAAAGGAGATTATATCTAGTGAAAGGTGAGCAGAAATCTTACCAAGATAATATAAAATATAAGTAGAACTGAAAAAGAACAAGCAAACTCATATTTTTCTTCCGCTTCAATTGCCCAGAAATATCTAAGGAAAACAAAAGAAACCTGTCTATATTTGTTCAGTAGTGGAAAAATACAACAACCCAATTCCAACGTTGAAGTTCCAGGAAGCTGCAAGAAGATATCAGTACATGCTTCTTTCATGGACGCACTTTCCCAGCTGAAAATGCATCGGAGGAGCAGATGCACAACATACGGGCAAATAACGACGTCCACAACACCAGCAAAATCTCGATTGAAGTATACTTTCAAGTTTTAGAATGAAAATACATAGAGGGTGTTTGGCTTTGCTTTCTTCCAACCCAACTTTTCAATTCTCCATTTTACGTTTTTCAATACATATTTTATAATATATAAAAAATTTATCTAAAAATTTAAAAAATATAAAAAAATTCTACGAAGTAAAATCTTTTTATTATATATTTTTATTATTTTTTTAAAAGTAAAAAAAATAGAACTCGTTTTTTAAAAAAAACAAAAATATTTTTCATTTCATAAAAACTCTATTTCATAAGCAATCACAAACGCCCCGTAATCTCTTCTCCCAAGTTACTATAGCTGTGCTGATGTAGGGCTAGCAAACTTCTTCTATTACCTTATGTAGGTCCATAATTTTCCACTTTAAAATCTGAAACAGCATCCTCAACTGGGATTCTGCTGTCAGCACACTCAACTGCTTTGTCCTTTTGAAACGTATTGAACTACCGAAAACAGGTGCAAGAATGTACAAAACATTCAAACATAATAAACTAATGTGCTCCACACACTCAAACAGTATAAATCTTCACAACTTGATCGATCTTGGTCCGACAAACTGGGCAGCCCCATCCCTTTCCTTTGATCTCATTCAAACAGGAGATACACCCAGCCATATGTCCACAAGGAATGCATGCGCCCTCTACTGGGGCATCTAAACATATAGCACAAGAACCAGAACTGTTGTTTTCTTTGACTCCGTTACTCTCAGGCTTGCTCTCTGAGGAAGATGCAGTCACATTGATCGGACTAGATTCAACTGGGGGGTACTTAATCGGCCCATCATACAGGGCCTCTTCAGCAATTGGTGGGGCCGATGGAGGTGCTACTGGAGGAGGAACTCGTACTGATGCTGCTTCTTGAGTTGTAGTAGAAGCTGTCCTGCTTCCTTCAGGTGCTGTTGGTACTGGTATGTCCCATCCATTATATGTGCTAGTTTTTGAATCCTGAGATACATCTGAGGATCCCCAACCGTCAGTCCTAACACTTGGTGGAAGTACATCCCATCCATTGAATGCCCCTTGCGTGCTGGTATTAGATGGCCGAGCGCCATCTTCAGTTCCACAATCATTATGGGTGGTATTAGGTGGAGGGTTTCCCCATCCGCTTGATACACTGGCTCCGTGAGTACTCGACTGGACGTCAGAAAGAGGCACTCCTTCTGCCATGGCAGACTGAATAGAGGCACTAAGAGCCATTGCAAGCTCGACATCTTCTTTGGAAGAGGAGGATGAGCTTGTCAATGGCCCTGGAGTCTCTGTGCGTGTTGGTATTTTGTTTGACAGGGGAGAACTTGCTGGTAATGCCTGCACGTGCTATAAATACAAAAGTGTGAACTGCTAATTCATTACCCAGAAAGGAAAAACAGATACATACAGCTTCGTCATGACAATTAGAATGTGCAAGAATTAACAGAAGAACAGAACAAAAATGAAGTACCTGAGGCATTCCCTTACAAGCATTATAGAACCTTTGCACTTGTTGCTTGTCACCTTCCTCTGCAGAGAAAAGCTTGCATTCTGTGGAAATAAAGATAGATGAGTGGACAGAATGCCATATACACTACACGCATGTCAAGACGAGCTGGATGATGCTCATTTTTCGACGAGTAGCAACCTAAGGAAAATTTAAAGCTTTCTGTTCTACATCCCACAGACAGCCCTCAATAAGACAGTCACACTTATGTCACACCACCAGGCTTTCAGAAGGGAGGAACAACATTGTAAGGAAAATGTGAAAAATCTATTAGCCCCTTAACAGGTCTGCTAGATTATCCACATCAGACTATGGTAGGAGAGCTTGAGTGTGACAAAAACCAAATGCTTGATAGATCAGGATGCACAAGATCCTGCCTGCACAACTTCCAGAGGCCTCATGACAAGGTTGATGTCTATGGCTAAGTCCATAAGTAAACCAGTTTATATCAATGCTTTATAGAATTCCTTGTTTCCTTGCATGATAATGGTGCATGAGGATTGTGAGCATCGACTTTGCAAGAAAAAATGGGACGAACTCCTCTAACTGATTAATGCAGGAAATATATAAATCATATTCAGGAAAACAAACATACGGAATACAACTACACCATTGTTCCACAATGGAAAAGCAAAGATTTGTTGATAAATATGATCTACAACCCTATGAGCAAGAGACTTACGTGTAAACAGACATCCAAAACAAAAATCAGATACCAATTAACAAAACCACATACGAGAATACAAGACCAGATAAATAACAAGAACTACAGAAGCTAAACCACCTCCGAACCCAAACTCCTAATCCACTTAAAATGTGTTTGATTAGGGAAAAAGAGCTACATGTTTCTTTCTCTGAGGAACAACTATATCCTATATTTGGTGTATCTATCTCTTGTTTAAGGTTAGCCAACGTCGTGCAACTCAATCTATAATTCTTTCCTGGTTCAGCTACGACATTTGACTAAGCAGTCACACCCAAACGATGATTTTGTGTTTCGTTCATGCCCAAACTATGATTTCTGCTTTTGGTTCGCTTTCAAAATATTTATTAAGTGGTCATCTTGGTCTTCCAACTGCTACCTGGAGTAAACCAGTAACAGTTTTGGCGATGCAGATGCTCTCTTATCATACAGTAGTCACCTATTTGTGAAAGACTGAGAACTGATCTAAACATTTATTCATAGAAGAAAGTAATGCTCAATACAACTATATAAGTGGTTGTCTACTTCTTTTTTCTTATTAATTCACAATCTTTTCTCCATCTTTCTGCTTTCCTTGTTTGTCGCTTTCCTCTTAAGGAGCATCTAATATACATTAAGAAATTGTAACGGAAACAAATAATCAGTATGAGAAACCAAATGTTTTTAAGTTTCCTAGCAATGTACATTCAAACTTAAATGAAAAGCTATCTCGTATCATATTAATGGAATTGTGTGATATGTCTAAGTGAATTATTTTGAATAGCATACATACTTTTGGTTTTATCCATGATGGTCACAGAAGGGTCTGCCAGGTTAAATTTTGGTTCTTCAATCTGTACCTTCCAGAGGGAAAAGACCGCAGCTGGCTTGGCAGTCTGGTTAACAGAAAAAACTATTCAGTGTACTCAGAGTTAGAATATTATAAGATATAAACACAACAGAGCAAGAACCGTAAAGCAATCACCGTAAACCTCTGCAACAAGAAAGAAAAGATGCATTCCCATAATACCTGCAGATCAGGATATATGGCAAGTTGAAACTTGCTAGGATTTGTAGGATTACGTGGATCATATGGCACAACAACAGCCCATCTGGAATGACAAAATAAGAGAGGATCTAAGCACCAAGGTTAAAGCTACTAGCCAACCATCTGTGTTACTCTAAAATAATAAATGTTTGTCCTTTTAATTTATTATGATGAAGTATGAAAACATACATTTTTCTTGTAACCAACTTCTTTGCAAAAGGTTCCAAGAAGCTTGGTCCATGTAGTTCCCGTAGCCAACCAGAGAAAAGACAGATCCTGCTCTGCATTAGATGAAAGAAAAAGTCAACATGTCACAAGCATATCTAGTTTTCATATCACTGAAAAGACAAAACCAGCGCTAAGATGAAATAAATTTTCAATATACAAATGTTCATTCAGTTAAAAGAATTGCAATCTTGTCTCATAATTCTTACGCATACAATTCTCGTATCCCTCCTAGTGCGCTTTTTGAATAAAATTTACCATCCATTTTCAAACATCTGTCCCCCTCATCACTTACAACCCAGCATATCCACTTTGTTTCATGCCTAAAAACTGTTCAATTTAATTAAACAACTAAACCAGTTTAGTAACATATTGAGCCAACATGTACCACTCAAAAGCTAAATGCTTATCACTTTTATAACACATCCTAATCTCAATTGTTTATAACATTTCGTACTTCTGAAACTCTCAATGCACCAAGATTATTTATTAATCGGTTATTCTTCCAAATTAACCACACAGGCCATTAAGTGCAGAGATTTCTAAGAGACGGAAAACTACTTATGTTACAGTTACCTAAAGGAGATATACTACATCAAAAGCTACCTCAATGATGCGGACAACACCGTGATGCCCCTTATTTGTAGCCAATTCAAGGGCCGTTTGGAAGTCATCATTCATCAGAAAGGGATTTGCTGAAAAAAATCACACAAGGATGAACTAAAGTCGGTCCACAAGCCACATCAAATTACTGAAGAAAAAACTAACAAAGCATGAGATGTACCTCCACGAGTAAGAAGTAGATTAACTGTCTGGTCAAGGCCTTTCTTAGCAGCATGATGTAACGGAGTTCCGTTAAGAGAGCCTATAGAAACATAAACATCATAGAAGCATGCACATGAATTACTAGAATAAGAAAATGTCAATCTTCAGTGATTCAGGCACTTAGTAAGCATTAAATTGTTCAAAGAAAGCACAAATCTGAAACAGGACAGAACACAATCTTGGTTGATTCAGGCATATAGTAAGAATTAAATTATTCAAACAAAGCACAAGTCTGAAACAGGACATAACAGAAAGAGCGACCATAAAATCTGCAATTTCACATTTTAAAGTCCCAAGGTTTAGCACCTAAAGTTTCGACACAGAACCTATAACAATTCCATTGAACGGCATGAAAAGAACTAAATGGAATAATCGTCACTGTAATCAAACGTTGTATAATTTTCCATGCAGCACTCAAATTCCATCTCCTAAAACAAATATCAGCTACATATTTTTTACTCACAAAAATCTTCGTACAACAACTGCTAAGTGATATATGCAGCCAACAAGCATAATCACAAAATAAACTTATACTATACCCAAAAAAATACATAACGTATGATGCATAGTGACTACTAAAGGGAGAGATGGAAAACAAAATCAAATATCATAAAAGGGCGCACCGCTGGTTTTCCTTCTACGTCTCTTACCAGGACGGTAAGCATTAACATTTGCACCAAGATCAATCAATGTCTTTGCAACTGGTAGAAGATCTGCTCGCATACAAGCCAGAATCAATGGTGTTCTCCCTTCATTGTCAATCCACTGCACAGATTACAAACCACAGTAAACCAAGATAGTAGTAATTAAAACTCTCATGCCGGAATCCTAAAAAGACACGAATACACAAAACCTCAAGGCCGGCGCCTTCGCGGTGAAGAGATTTAATCCCTTCGATGTTTCCATAGTTGACTTGCTGGTAGAGAAGCTGGTCCTTAGATTGACGGATTCCCATTTTGTTCCAAACCCAACAAAGAATCACCCCTAATTCTATCAACAAGGCTAATGAACCCAGATTTGCTTCTCAATTGCAACTAATCTATTAACACAATCTAATTCCCAAAACAACTATTTTCTATCAGAAAATTTTGCTTGAATCAAATTGCTTCAGGTTGAAAAACACAGCAAAAGATACAGAAATCGGAAACTTCTAGAAGAATATTCCCGCTAAATATTGATCAATTCATTAATCAACAGAGAAAAAAACAACGCGAATCACTACAAAAGTTTGCACAGAAAAGAGAAAAAAGGGAGAGTAACGGGCTTTGAGAGGAGAGAAGCCCGTCAAGACCCTTTCAGAAGACGGGAAAATGGAACGCTTCTGCTATAACCATTCGAGAATTGGAGTGTGTCAAAATCTCTAGAACAAAGAAAATGAAACAAACAAAAAGATTTTCTCTTTCTTGGAAATTAATTATACTTCTCAGGGACGAATACAAAGAAAATTGTAAGTACGCGGTTTTCTGAACAAATCAAACGACATAATTTCCAATTTTCAAAGTTTTCTTTCTTTTCTTAATTCCGTGTTTTGTTATTTGTAAATCTGAATTTTTGAAAAGTTTCTCGATGAAGAAAACGACAGCCATGAGTGAAGGCGGGTAAGCGATCTAACCGTCAACGGTCCCCCATCATTAAAGACTTCTTTTTCTTTTAATATTTTTAAATCTGAAATTTATTGGTTGGAAAACTTTATTTTCAACAACAAATGGTACCGAAGCAGTTCAGAAAATTACGCACCAACCCAAAAAAAAAAAGAAAAAACGATAAGGGGAGCCATGCACCATTGATGATTCATACGGAACATAATTAAGAGATTTTTGTTTCAACTTTACAGCATGGAAATTGATAATGGAACATTCGATCTATAAGCAAAATTGTGTATAGTTAGACAACTACATCGAAGCAACTGCATTTGCATTAAGAAAACAAAAAAGACTACACTGTCGAAACCAGGACTAAGGCTTCTAAACCTTTGAAAAATCAGACAACGGAAGCAGAAAGACTGATGAGAGCCTGGCACAAGTATAACAGTATACAACACCAGGAATTGAGGTCGTCTCCCTAAGATCTCCACCAAGTTTTGGTCATTTGTAGTGAGACTAGCATTGGATTGGTATTCACTTCGTACTTACCACTCCTTTTTACTCCGGTTGCGTACAAGAGGCTATTATCGATAGTAAGAAGCAATTATGTACATCATGATGGCTGTTGCAGCGGTAATAAAGAGTTCCTACATAATTTGGAATATTAGGATTAGCTAATGATTCCATATATTAAATTGTAATCATGTGCACATCTCAAATAGACTGTGGTTACTCTTGCAGATACAATTGAATATGAGCATTTAAAAATGAAATATACCTGGTTATTGTATAGAAAAACAGGTATGTATTGACCTGTATATTCAATCAGGTTAAGAATTCCAGTATATCCCTGCAACAAGCATAAACAAGATACTTGGTAGGGAGAAAATTGGATATTCATTAAGGTAACATGTGACTTGCAAGTGCCCTACATATCGATCATGCATTGAAAAGAAGAGTGAAGTGATTCCAGATGCATACCAGTGATGCAATAGCAATACAGCCAAAGACCAAACAGACTGATCGTAGTATACGCTTTCCCATACGTAGTGCCCTACCTTCATCCTCTCCTTCTTCCTGAAGCATGGAAAAACTATGTAGTCTAATTCTGTCAAAATCACTCTATCTCAGAAAGAGTTATACATGGATCGATCTTCTCTTATGCCTATAATCATAAGATCAGCAACCAAACACAAGTTCCCTACAACAAAGACATTCAAGTCTGGTTCATGACTTACTGTGAAGGTGGGAGAAGCAGCCGGTTCAAAGGATTTCAACTTCTCGAATATTCTGTAAAAGAAAGCAAAAGATAGAAACTGCAATGGCTTGTATTCAGCACTCCGTTTGATAAAAATCCAAGCGGTCTGAAATGATCAGAGAAGACAAAAGGTACACAATGAGATAAACATGGAGAATGATTTGTTTCATTAGGCTGAAAAAGATACCATATTGGAAATTTACAAACATTGAAACACCCACTATCAATAACAGATCTAGTAATAATTCTAAGAAGCATAATATAAATGATGGACAGAGTGGACCAAGAGCAAAGATCACTAATCTACTACCTTACTATGCTGAATGATACTGATGCGAACTGAATCAGCAAGACAACTTTGAAGACATATCCTGAAGTCTTCTATTAACGAATCCAGAATTACCTCTTTGTAGGCTTACTAAAAGTCATTTAATCTTCTATATAAACTAATATGATTTATTGTAACCTATAAAGCAACAAAATGAAATGGCAAAAGGGCACAACATTATGGAGAGTTATTAATGACATCAATAGCGAAATCTCATAAGCATAGAAGAAATAGCTCCAAGAAATAGAAAACTCACAAAAATGGCAGCTATTGCCATATTGATGCGCACGTCTTTCACACTACTTTTGGAATATCTGTAACAATTACAAAGTTGTTGTTGGATTAGGCATCGCTAAACGAAAAAGAAGAAGAAATATAACTTAGAAAGAAATTTGATTATAACAACCGGTTGGCAAGAAGGGAAAAAACTGCAATGTTGCATGTAACTTACTGCATCTATTAAAACCAACAAAATGAAATGTCCCAGAAAGTAGTTACGTGATCTATACCTAGGTCCCCAAGGTACAATGGGCTGCTTATCAGCAAATTTGATATCCTTTGAAACCTGGAAAATGTTATACCAATGAGTAAATACTGAAGAATGACGTAAAATATGAGTCCATGCAAATTCTGAATCCATAGTATTTCATGATGACCTGACCTGAAATGACCCAAAAGCCAAGCCTTTTTTTCTATTTGACAACTGTGACATCATGATCATATCATATGCCCTTTCCAACTGAAACACCATGGTGTAATTAGTAAGGCAAACATGTTCATAAACAATTACAAAATGTATGAAGCCAATTGAGCCTACTCTGGCTACTGATGCTTCATCACCTACTCTCTCAGCTTCCTTTCTCCTCCTTTTATAAGCCACCTTCATCATGTCAAAGCCTTCCAGTGGGTTCACACCAAGCACCTGCATATAGAGAGAATCAGTACATAGATAAACATTACATCAACTTAAATACCACATTACCAAAATACTTTGTGCAGTATAAGCAAGCATAACCTCATACGGATTTTCATCATTGTCAGCATATGAATTCCCAGAAGCTGATGCTGCAGTGCACATAGATGGGCATTGCCTTATAGATGTTCTTGAAACCCTATCGTATAATGATAAATTCAGTTCAAGACTGAAGCATGAGAATCTGAAATAAGGATGATGAAGAAAAGCTGTAAAGTATGGTATATCATAAAGATAAATAGTATAAGAAAGAGCAAGTGGGCATACGAGTTTATAACAGCCAGGTGCTGGCATGTCATATCGTTATACATCTGATCCTGAAATATAAGATGACCTGAGCTGATAAACTAGCATCTGAATTCTTCAACTTGATAATTGGCAGTGCAAGTTCACACTAACAAATAATCAAAAGAAAAGATTTGTTTTCTTTTATCTTATAAACAAATATCCTGTAATATTCCAAGTTATACCCCCTTTTTTTGCACAAGCTCAAACTTAACTTTGTCAAACCTAGCGATATACACTCATGAATTCCCAAATGTCAGCATGGGGTTCTTTCCGGTAGTAACTAGAGTTACATTAGTTGAGAAAAGACTTAGATAAGTTCTTAATGTTATCAATAGCCGAAGATCCATCAACTGTGGCAGATTATTCACGTAAATAACTTGTAACTACCATAACTTGTAACTATCAAAAACAACTTTAAACCCAAAAAATAATAATAACTAAATTATAAAAAAATAAGAATAAACAAATAGCTAGATTCCCCTCCAAATTCAGGAAACACCATATCAATTGATGACACGACCAAAGAGATACTGAAGCAAACTGCTTTGTATTCACTAACCGAAATATTGGTAACAGACAAGCTTAGGAAACCTCAAATACCAAAACCACATCAATAATTAGAAACCTAAATCGCCCGTCACTCCAACCCCAAAATAAATTTAAAAGAATAAACATAACTGAAAAACAGAATCCATAAGCTTCGGAAACAACAACAAAGAGTACTAGCACGAAATACAGAATGAGAACAAAGAAACAGCCAAGCTTACCTCAAAGAAGTCACCACTGGAGCGGCGGAGAACGAACGACCAAGAAATCTGCTCAGCCGTGCCGGCGGAGCTCGAGGGGAAGACATAGCGGTGGCCATTCCCAGCACCATCTCTCGATTCTCTCTTCGCTCTTTCTCGCAGAACCCAGAAGAATTGTCGACAGTGTGCGAATGAACTAAGACCAAGTTAATCCGGCCCAACAAAGAATCCATGAGTATTTGGGCCAGCCAGCCTTGTTTTCGAGTCTTAACTTTTTTTTATGGTCTCGTTTGAAATTACTTTTCATTTCTACTCTATCTCAAAAATATTTTTTATTTTTAATAAATATTTTATAATATTTTTAAAATTTTTAAAGAATTTAGAAAGTATAAAATTTTTGAAGTTATAAAATTTTGTTATTACTTATTTTAATATTTTTTGAAGTAAAAATAATTTATTTTAAAAAATTAATTATAAAAAAATACTTATTGTAAGCATTTGCAAACGTCAATGTGAGCTAATATCAAACAAACAATCCGAGCAAGTTCTTCATACTGCTTGAATCTGAATACGAACCGGTTCAATGAGAGGGACTGAGACGTGCTTCAAGGACAGTATGTTATCTCTCCTTCCGTACAAAACGTGAGCCAAATGAGCAAAAACACGTAAATTTTTTTTTAAAAAAAGTATTTTTATTTTTATTAAAATGAGTTTTATTTTTTCGATTTAAAAAAATATAATAAAAAAAGTTACCACATAAATTTTTTTATATTTTCTAAATTTTTAATTAAATTTTAGATATTTATAAAAAATATATATAAATTAAAAAATTTTGAAAATTATTTTTGAGATAAATAATACCAAATGCCTTCATAGTAGTCTTGAAACAAAAAAATGCGAAGAACCGCGAACATCAGCAAAGCAACAAAAAACCACGATGCTGAGAGAATATGTCGAAGTATTTTTTAAAAAATCTTCTGAAATAAATAATACTTTTTTTTGAATAATATTAATTTATATTTTAAAAATAATAATAATAAATAGCAATAAGATCTGAAGATGTAACAATTTTTTTGAACAGTTTAAATTTCTTAAAAAAATTCTACAAAATTTTTGTAAAAAATTATTAAATAATATCAAACATCATCTTAATTGCTCTGAAGGTGCGGACTCGAGCAATTAACAAGATCGAGCCATGTTCTTTTCAATGAAAAAACAAGGCCGGCTCGAGCCATGAGGCCCACCAATAGAGAGTCCAATATACGCATTGGGTCGGCCTGGTAAAATGATCAATAATTAATGAAAATCCAAACCAGAATTCAGCAAGAGATCTTATTTGAAATTTTGTTTTCTTCTGGAGATTCTTTGTTTCTTTTAATTTATTTTAAAAATTATTTAATTACTGTCGTAGTCAAGATCGAACAAGTCTTTAGTTCTGTCCAACGATGGTTTCCACCCTTCTTGCTCGCTTGATTCGCCGGCCCACCGTCGCCGTAAGAAAATATCTATTACTTCTCTCTCGATCCTATAAACTTTGTTTGGATTCGATTTGTTTGTTCTCGAGCTAGTTGCTTTGCAATTTTTTTTTTTTTTTGTGGGGATCTTTGTTTGCTGTTGATTTGAAGTGTTTATGAATTTTTGAAAGAGATAGGGTAGGAATTAGACTGTAACAGGATCTGTTTCTTTGTTGCATTTTCAGGTTTTTTTTGGTTCTGGTGGAATTTGTCCAGTTGTTTAGGAACGTGAGTAGTGAAATCAGGGAACTGAAATTTTGATTCTGTATTGAAAATGATTGAAAGCGAGCTGGGGACTTGATCTTAGTTTATGTAGGCAAAGTTTGGTAATTAGGTAAAGGTAGATAGATAGCTTAGTTGATGAGGACATTAATTATTGGACAATAAAATGCAGGTTAGAGTTGTCTTACGTAAATTGAGTATGTAATCAAAAGAGGTGGAAAATGTTACTGGTTAGTGATTTGTAACAGCATGAACACCAGTTTTGGAGCCCCTTAACATCTAATAACAGAAAGACCACACTCCAGGAAGCCAAACAAATAACCACCAGCTTTTCTAAAACCCCAAGGCGTATTTGATGACAAAGAAAAGGTCTATGTTCGTTGATGGTGAATCATGTTTGATCACCCACTCATTTACCATCTGTAAAAGGTGTATTCAGCGCTACTGTGCCTAGAACTGTGATGATTGCCTAAAAAGGACTTCGCCTACTGTTGAAATAGGTTTTGTTGGAATCCTGAAGCATTATACATAAACAACATGGTCTTAATCACATGCAACTTTAATGAACATTAGGAAGTAGCATTTTGTCTGCACGATGGACATTCAATAACTTAATTTGGCTATTTTGCCTTAATGCAGCATTAATCCATTGGAAACCATTCACAGGCCTCAACCACTAACCCGATTCTACTGCAATTTATGTTTCCTTGTTGAATCTTTACATATCGTTCTACTATGTGCAAAATTTGGATATCATTTCATGTTTTTTTTTATGCATTCATTCTCATTGTTGCCTAAAACTTAACTTTCCTATTTGCTAGTGGTAGAGTTCATCTACCTAGTATCTTGAAGTAAACAACTATAGCATGATGACCTATCGGTTGAATGCTCTGAAAGTTTTTCTCCTTGGATTGCTTTTAATTGGTGTGGCTTTTGAACTGTTTCCAATGATTTACCTCTCTTTTGTTAGTGTTCATGGACATCTCTCTGGTGTAAACCGTGTAATGAAGTTTATAAATGTACGCTACGTTTGCGTTGAGATCTTTTTTTTTTTCTCTGTGCATCATTTTAACAAATCCTTTGTTCTCTTTGCATCATTTCTTAATAACAATGCTGTGTTAGCTTTTGTGTAGGGTCTTCTCTTACTTGGAAGTTGCAAGCATGTTAGAAGCTTCAGCCATCATGTATTCGCAGGTAATTGTATTAGATGTGATAAGTTGGCGGGTGAAATACTGTACTTCTGAAATATTCTAAGCCTGTTGTTCACATTTTTTCAGGTGGTTCTGTTGTTTCACAACCAAGAAGGTTACCAGCTTTGACATACAACTTTTTTTGTTATGAAAGCAGTTCTTATGAGCTCCTTTTTTAAATTGCTTGGAGTATTAGTCGTCTATCACTTCATATAAGTATGATGAAATTTGTGTTTCATTCTATCTTTTGGTTACTATTTTCCATTCTGTCTCGAGATGAATAACTATTCATAGGCTTTAGTTCAATCTAATTACCCCTTTAGTTTTAGGACATTAATGTTAATTTTCCTCATTCTTGGGCTGAATCTGCAATGCTCCTAAGATGAAAATTGGTCATATCATTTCTTGGTTCTAGCTTTTTGAAAAGAGGTAGAGTAAGGTTCAATGGAGACTAAAAATCTCAGTACTAATGATTTAGGAGAAATAGCAAAAATTATGTCTTCACTGCTTTACTACTATGAGCAATGCAGGGAAGTGACTCGGCTACTTCTGAAGGATTCACCATACAGCATGTGGAGTAGGGCTTTTGCCTCAGATGGTGGTGGGTCTTTGCAGAAACTTTCAACTCCTTGACCTTTAATATTTTCTGGGTCCAGGTGGACAATATATTTCCTTCCATTATGTGATGTGGTTAAATTTTGTTTCTTGTAAAGGTGATGTATTTGATGCTGTTGTACCTCACATGGGTGAATCTATAACTGATGGGACTCTTGCAACTTTTCTGAAGAGTATGTAGTTTCTAACTTCCCCCAAGTATGTGCAGGAGTCTTTTGTGTTCATCTTCTTGGATGTTGTGCTAAAGTACATCCTCATGAATTGAAAGAAGATATAGAAAGCTCACTCATGACACTTTTAAAGACTACCCTTTATCCGCTTTGCCCTTCGCTTTTGAAACTCTAATAGTGTGTCTGTTTTCTGTGTCTGGGGCCAGAACCTGGTGATAGAGTTGAATCTGGTGAAGTAATTGCACAGGTGGAAACTGATAAGGTACTTCAGGAAAGCCAGTCTTTGAACTTTCAAATTTATAATGAGGTTGTTTGTCTAACTTGTAATGTTTCATTGTAGGTGACTGTTGATATCAGCAGCCCTGATTCTGGGGTTATTGAAAAGGTAAAGTCCTTTAATTTATATTTGTAGGTGCCAGTGTGCCATTCAGAATGCAATTGTGTAATTGGCAAAACTTCCGTGCATGCCGTATTAGTTACTTATGTTTACGTGTTGGCAGCTTTTAGCAAAAGAGGGTGATACTGTAACACCAGGAACAAAGGTTGCTGTCATATCAAGATCGGCTGCACCTAGTGACACACACGTCGCACCATCAGAAGAACAGAAGAAAGATGCTTCACCACCACCATCTCCACCAAAGGTAAAAAGCAGCCAAGAGAAGCCTAAAGTTGAGCCTGTCAAGACGGAACCACCAAAGGCATCTTCTACTGCTCCTACTCCACATACATCTTCTCCTACAGAACCACAACTTCCTCCTAAGGAAAGGGAAAGACGGGTAGGTTTTCTGTAAATTACCAGAAATTGTTGATGGAAATTGCATACTTAAAGCATTTTTTTTTCTCAACCATGTGATTCTAGGTACCCATGCCAAGACTTAGGAAAAGGGTAGCTACTCGCTTGAAGGACTCACAGAACACATTTGCGATGCTAACCACCTTTAATGAAGTGGATATGTAAGTCAAGAGTGGCACTCAATCTTAATGTTTCACTCGTGAAGTTTATCTATTCGGCACAAACATCTTCCTTAACACATTTACTGAAGCAATATTCAAGTTTCTGACCTGCTTACACAGCATGCGTACAACTCGTATTGCATTATTACAATTAGGAATTCCTAGGTCATTTTACATGGTGTAGCCCTTTTGTGTAGGACAAACTTGATGAAACTTCGTTCTGAGTACAAAGATGCTTTTGTGGAGAAGCATGGGGTGAAGTTGGGTCTCATGTCAGGCTTTGTTAAAGTATGTCAGCTGCTATCTTTTCCATTGTTTTGCTTGCTTCTATCTTTTGTTATTTTTTCACTGAAAATAGTGTCACTTTTGTGTTGATAGGCTGCTGTATCTGCTCTTCAACATCAACCAATTGTGAATGGAGTCATTGACGGTGATGATATTATATACAGAGATTACATTGATATCAGTGTTGCTGTTGGCACATCAAGGGTTTGTCTCAGAATCTTGCCTAACACCTAAAGCTTTTTTGTGTGATAATTTGCATAGTTTTTTTTTTTTCACATCATTAATTATTCATGATTCACCATATGTCTAAACAAAACTACAGCGGTGATATACATTCTTTGTTTCTTAGGGCCTTGTGGTTCCTGTTATCCGTAATGCTGATAGGATGAACTTTGCTGATATTGAGAGAGAGATCAACGTCCTGGCCAAGAAGGCTAGTGATGGTACCATATCAATAGATGAAATGGCTGGGGGCACATTCACAATTTCCAATGGTGGAGTATATGGAAGCCTTTTGAGCACACCTATCATCAATCCCCCACAAGTAAATCTCCTGATCTGCTCTGTGTATTAACTTATTTGACTATCCCTGAGACACCTAATGCATGAATACGAGGATGACTTTCTGATTTTTCCTTTTTATCCCATTGCACAGTCAGCTATCCTGGGAATGCACTCCATTGTGAGCCGACCCATGGTTGTTGGTGGCAGCATTGTTCCTAGGCCCATGATGTATGTTGCTCTGACCTACGACCATAGACTGATCGATGGAAGAGAAGCCGTTTACTTCCTGAGACGCATAAAGGATGTCGTTGAAGACCCTCGTAGGCTTCTACTTGATCTATAAATGCTGCTTTTGGTCACTGTCTTTCCTGCGTCAAATAATCTCGTTGCTAATGCTAATCTTATGGTTTTGTTGCTATTACGTCAACCTCTACATAGCGAACCATGAAAATTTTCCAATCAGTATTGCATGAGGTCTTTTTTTTTTTTTTTGCTTTTTGAACTATCTATTTATTTGCTTATAGCTGGAGAAGGAAAGTATTTGAACTGTATTATGTAATAAGGCAGAAAAAGTGGAGGATTATTCTACTGTTTGATGACTGCTAGACGGCTTTTTCCTGAAAGGGTAAGATTGCTTGCTTTTCTTCCGTGATGAAGTTTGGCATATCAGGAGAACTTAGAAGGAACATAGACCTTTCTTTACTGGAAGTCGATGATTCTCTTTACTTCCTGGTATAATGTTCCCTTTGATATAAAACTGTTGCGGATCATGTTGTATACATTCTCAATCTGTACTCTTACTGATGTTTGGTTGTAGATGAGTCTGTCTACTACACTGAAGTAAGAACTACTGTGAAGATGGATCAGTGATATGATCTTCTTACAGATTTTTGTACCGTTGATTTTGTCGTAGTACCATTTGAAGGTTAAAATCAACGGTAAGTTCTGCTTACATATATCCACCAGTTTCACGCTAGTTCATCTTCTCAGAAGCTCCATCTTCGTGAGCTTGCGGATCTCAGTAAGTACTGCTTCCTTCAACTGATGATAGATTGCCTCTCGCAGAGGATTCAGCTTGTGAAACTAAGGATTGAAGTTTTAATGAAGCTATTCAATTTGATAGAGCAGAAAAAAAATTGACGGATGCAGCAAGCAACTGAAGACCATCAACAATTAACTATATCCTTCACTTCAGGTGCGTCCATTTTAACTCCGGCTGCTAGAACATTTGTTACGGTTGTTTTCAGAGTGATTAATTTTATTGAAATGGATTTTGTTGAACTTGAATTCATCTGCTCATAGTAATCTTTTACAACTTTGAATCACAAAGTTAAGTACCTTACTATCCTGTAGATCTTCCAATTACTTGTATATTTTCTGCTATATTTGTTTTCCTGGATTGCATTATCTGGTTGATCTTTTACTTATTTGTCATCATAGTTAGTTTTTAGAAAGTAAGCTCTCGGTACAAATTTGCAAACCGGAGCTTACATGTAATGCTATGAATAGCCTAAAATTGTATAATGTAAGTGGTAAAAGAAGATGCATAGAGCAAATAAACATTCCGCAGAATTGTGGAAAACAAATTTATTGAATCGCTTAATATTTTACAAAAAGGATTGAACTTGAGCGTGTCAACCAAATTTTTCGAGCAGTGCCCAAATTCTTTTTTTGCAAACACACATACACAGACACTCACGGAGATACTACTCACTTATACTGCCTGGCATGCACTACGGAGAAATATATGCTGTAATCATCTCCCTGTTTCAAGACACAGAATTGCTCTTTTCTGCAAACTCGCATTGGTTCTTTTATCAGTTCCGGAGATGGATGTCTCTCCCAATAGTGGACTCTTGAATTCTTTTGGGTTGTGTTTCATTCAATGATGGTGCTGCATTCTTTTTCTTAGATGTTCTAATCTTTCAGCTATATCTTTCATAGTCGGCCTGTCCTTACTGCTGACGTTCAAACATTCTCCAGCAAGTTCAGCTACTTCTTTAAGTATTTCAACTTCATTGATTACCTAATTGTCAAGAATATTGAGAATGTGATTTTCTTTCAAGACAGAAATGAAAACTGAAACTAGGCTTCGCTCTTCTTCTGGTCCTTCAAAATCAAGTACCGTTTTCGTTGTCAAAGTTCAATAAGCACAACCCCAAAGCTGTAGACATCGCTCTTCTCTGTTAGTATGCATGTCTGCAAGTATTCGGGGTCCAAATAGCTGCATGTTCCTTGCACTAAAGTGGCAAGCTGGTTTTCATCACTTGGTACCAACTTTGAAGCACCAACTTTGAAGCACCAAAATCTGAAACTTTCGCCGTGAGGTTGTCGTTTAACAATATGTTTGATGGCTTTACATCTCCGTGAATAATAGGAGGGGAAGCTGCTGAATGCAAGTAGGCGAGTGCTTCAGCAGATTCTGCAGCAATCCTTAACCGAGTATCTAACGGATATTGGCCTTCAAGTTCTTGCCGTGTATGTAATGGAAGAGTGTTCCATTGGATATAAACTCGTAAACCAACATGGGAACTTCAACCTCCAAACAACAGCCTAAGAGCTTCACTACGTTTCTATGGTTGATTTGGGAAAGGATAACCATCTCTTTTGCGAATTCCTTGGTTTGGTTCTAAAACTCCTTTGTAGACAGTTCCATAGTCTCCACGGCCAGTCACACGATCTGCGTTAAATTTATTGGTTGCTCTTTCTAGCTCTTCTTTTGTAAACACTTTAAATGATACACCTTTAAGCGCGTTGATTTCTTGTTGCAGCACAATTCCACCATTTTGCTCGAAGAAAATTTTCCTTGCCATGATCAGTTTTCTTTTCTCAAGTGCCAGGAATATCCATAATCCTATAACAACTAAGAAAATGATGCCAGCAGATGCCCCTGCATTAACATCAAATTCAAAACCGATTGATTGAAATACAAACATAATAGCCACTATATTCTCTGTGTCTGTTCTTTGAGCTTCAAACTCAATGATCAGAAGAGGTAAAACCAGAAAGAGTACGTACCTGCAACTGCCTTGAGCGATGTTGGGAATTTGCTTTCTGATGGTTTGCACCCATCTTTCAGGGTATGGTTGCCAGTTGTTCCTTTAGGACAGCTGCAGATGAAGCTCCCGGGTGTATTTAAGCAATCACCATAGATTGGTTCCTTTCCCTATCATCGCACTCATTGACATCTGCGCACACAATTAAAAATCAATTTACATAATTTAACATTGTTCATCTCTGAAGTGTTTCAACTATCGTGTAGCAATTATCATCTTGATTTTGCAGTCTGTTGTTGCATGTTTATGAAATTATTTTCATATTTGATAGCATTCTACCCAGTTCCTGTTGTACTGAGCCTTAAGCATTGTCATAGCTTTTCTAGTACGTTTACGAATAATCCCATATTAAAGAACATTCTAATATGTCAATAAGTAATTTGTCTTATCAATCATGTTTTGGTGATCAACCGACAACCTTTAACATCTTCTTGGTGGTTTTGTGAATTCGTTACAGACGGAGGAATAAATGATTTTTTTCAGTGGCATTCTCTGCATTAATAAACCATGCGTGTTCAAGAAATGGAAATATATGAAAGAAGTGATAAGAGAGACCTTGACAACTGTCTGATGGATAGGGGTTCCCTTACCCAGAGATACCCAGAGCAGCCATTGGTGGAATTTTGACACTCGCTGTTGGCACTGATGCATGCATAGGAGGAGTGGTTGCGAGCGGCTCCTTTGCAGGTCTGGTTTCTGATGGCCCAGTTAAGCACAAGGGGAGCACCCCGTGGGTTATTGTGGAGAAAATTCTTCAAATCTGACAATTGAAACTGGTACCAGTTATAGTCTGTTATGAAGGCATAGCTGCAGGGATTCAAATCGGTGATGTTTGTGGTGTTGATGTCAGACGCAAGCATTCCACCATAAAGCCTGATTTCATTAGGTATGGAGGCTTGACAGCATCCTTTGCCAGAGCAAGAGCCAGGTACCGCATCTGTAGCATTAGCACACAAGCAAAAATAGGCTGTGCCATAGTTATCATTGTAATAGGCGGAAAAGGCAAGTTCAATGCAGCCGATGACGGTGAGCTTGTTCCTGGAGCCTGATATCCTGTATGTTGGCTGGGAAGTGAGGTTCAGGATTCCATAATCAAAGGACACTAGGCTCGTATGATTGTAGCATTCATATCATTTTGCTGTGTATACAGAGAGCTGACCTTCCAGAGTGATATTAGTTACCTTGATAGTGGTTGTGCCAATGTACACCCTTGGTGGGTTGAAGGTGTTGTTGCAGCTGATATCAAAGCCTTCGCGGTAGCAGCACTTTCCTATACCGAAAGGATAGGTAATTTCCACACTGCCACATCTGCTTTGGCTGTTAGGGAGTAGTGTTGTGTTTGGTAAAGATGTAGCTGCGGCTGCAGTCACCAGCAGGAGCAGCTGAAGTATCTACAATATTGTTGTTCTCACCATTTCTACCTCTCGCTTACGAAACAGATTTCTGTTTAAGCTATGCATTTAGGCTCATTCAGGCACTATATATTGTTGCAGCTGGGAAAGATTGGTACCTTGAATTCTTATGGAAACTGATGGAACATCAAGCTGATATCATTCAGAATGATGATTGGAGACAAATTGCGTTGAGCTTTTTGGGAAAGAGTTCAAAGTTTTGTTTCACTGATGTTGAACCCAACAATAACAATGCTGAAAATGAATCGCTGCTGGTATTTCTGTTACAAATTGCAAGAATCCTGTTTAAGAAATACCAGTAGCTGTTGCAGATGAGCTTTTTACCTATACGGTAAACTTACGAGTTCATAACCAGCGTCTCCACGCACAACAGTTGACATTACAATAAAGAAACCTCCATTACCGAGACAAACCTGGGTGCTTATTACAATTTTTAAGATTGACATTATTGAGCTGAACAGGTCTAAAGATAATCATAGAAAGTAAACTACTTGTTTATGTATTATTATGCATGTACAGTGACATCGACATTGTCGAGGTCGTCAACTATAAGATGTTTACAAATACGATGTTTTCATTTATTTGCATCTATGATAAATGTTGCATCACTATTGTCATGGTATGATTATTTTGACCCTTCTCCCCACTCAAATTATCTTGGTAAAATGCTTTTTGACTAGATAGATTGCCTTGTACATAAGCCAAGTCTAGAGTATGATAGAATACTCTAGACAAAGGATAGTTGGCATAAATCTAGAGTAAGTTAGAGAATACTTTAGAATGGTGGAGACTCTTGTAAAGGATATTTTGTAAGAACTTTCTGGAACATGTATTCTCCACCGTCCGATCAAAGCAATCTCCACCGTCCGTTGAGGAGGTGGAGAAGCTATAAATAGAGGGGGTGAGCCCTCATTTGGGGGCATCAAGCAAGAGTTGTAATACTAGCATAGCTATATATAAAGCATTCTCTTCAAAGTTCTCTCTTGTAAGCTTTCATCTCTTCTCTTAAGTCCCTTCTTGCCACAAAGTCTTTAGCTATCTTTGATAGCAGTTTTGGGGAAAGGCTGACTTAGCCACAAAGGATCGTGACTAAGTGCCGCACGAGCCAAGGTAAAACTCTAGGCCCGTGACAAGTGGTATCAGAGCCAACGTTTGGCTTGGGAAATGGCTAGTGGTAGTGATGTTACTATCTTCGAGGGACGAGAAATGGAGAGGAGAGCTCCCGAGATCACCAAGCAACGTAAGGAGAAGTCTAGGGATGTGATGTCGGATGTCACTGCGAGACTTGCCAAGGTGGAGCTAGCTATTGCCGATAGAATGGACCAGTTCGAGGATATGAGCCAAAGCATTGAGAAGCTCGAAAAGAGGCAAGAAGAGCTTCGCGGGGAAATGTAAGGCGCCTTGAACACGGTGGCTGGCACTTGCTCAAACCAAGGTAAGGTCCTGAAAGACTCTCTCCTTGGTGATATTGATGCTCTTAGGACAGATGTTGCGGCCCTTAGGGAAGAGGTCGCAAGATTGGCTACCGAGTTGAGGGACGTCAAAGGAGATTGGGCCCTTTGCAAAATGGCGGTTACACAAGGGGGAGTTGCCGCCATGCCCTCAACATCAACTTCCACGAAAGTAGAAGTTCCTAAACCCAAGGCATATAAGGGCGCAAGGAACGCAAAGGAAATTGATAATTTTCTGTGGAGCTTGGAGCAACTTTTCAGGAGCGCCAACATCACGGGGGATGCTGGCAAAATCGACCATGCCACCCTTTATCTCGAGGACACAGCTATGGTATGGTGGAGACGGAGGCATGGTGAAATTGAAAGGGGCGCTTGTACCATTGCCACATGGGATGAGTTCAAAAGGGAACTCAAGCGACAGTTTTATCCGGAGAATGCTGAAAATGAAGCCAGGGCCAAACTTCGGCGCCTAACACAAAAGGGCAGCATTAGGGACTACGTCAAGAAATTTTCAGAATTGATCCTGGAGATCCCCGACTTATCAGACAAGGAGGCCCTTTTCACCTTCATGGATGGATTACAAACATGGGCTAGGATGGAAATCCAACGGAGGGGACCCCAAGACCTCAACTCTGCCATCGCTATAGCCGAGTCCCTAATCGAGTTCAAGAAACCCGAGAAGAACAAGCCTCAAAAGAACTTTAAGGGCAAAGGTGGGGGAGACACCCACCACGTCAAGGAGGCAACATATGACCCAACAAAGTCCGAGGCAAGCTCTAGCAAAAACCAAGGAAGCAACCGTAGCGGAAAGCCGACTTTGAAATGCTTCCTTTGTAATGGACCTCACATGGCAAGGGAATGTCCGAAGCGAAGCAAACTCTCAGCATTGATTGAATCAAGTGAGGCACCAACACACGAGGAAACAAAGATGGGCTCTTTGCAAATCCTCAATGCCGTCAAAGCCAAAGTCGAGATACCGAAGCGCGAGGAGAAGGGGCGACTATACGTGATGACCAAAATCGGTGGACACGAGGTCCGCGCCTTGGTGGACACGGGGGCTACCCACAACTTCCTCGAGGAGAAAGAGGCTAAAAAGCTCGGTATCTGGTATGAGAAGGGGCAAGGATGGCTTAAGGCGGTCAACTCTGAGCCCAAATCAGTTTTGGGTGTTGCTCATGGAGTAAAGGCTTGCCTAGGTGAGTGGTCTGGCCTTGTGGACTTTTCCATTGTGCCTATGGACGATTATCCTATAGTTCTTGGTATGGAGTTTATGGATCGTGTAAAGGCCGTACCTATTCCCTTTGCCAACACTATGTGTATTTTGGAAGAAGGGAATACTTGTATGGTACCTTTATCGCGAGAAATAAGCTTCCAAACCAAAAACATTTCTGCCATGCAACTTTGGAAAGGTATCAAGAAAGCACAACCTACCTTCTTGGCCGCACTTAAAGAGGAAGGGCCTACCCACTCGGACGAGCTACCAAGTAAAATCCATGAGGTCCTTGAAGGGTTCAAGGATGTTATGCCGCCAGAGTTGCCAAAGAAATTGCCACCAAAAAGGGAGGTGGATCACCACATCGAGTTGGAACCTGGCACAAAGCCCCCTGCTGCAGTACCTTATCAGATGGCTCCACCGGAACTAGAAGAGTTGAGACGGCAACTAAAGGAATTGTTGGATGCGGGATACATCCAGCTGTCAAAGGCTCCTTATGGTGCACCCGTGCTGTTCCAAAAGAAACATGATGGATCTCTCCGACTATGTGTAGATTATCGGGCGCTCAATAAGATCACAGTCAAGAACAAGTATCCAATCCCATTGATCGCGGACCTATTTGATCAATTGGGAGAAGCACGTTGGTTCTCAAAGTTGGACTTGAGATCGGGCTACTATCAAGTAAGGATTGCCGAAGGAGATGAGCCTAAAACAGCATGTGTCACCAGGTATGGCTCATTCGAATTCCTGGTCATGCCTTTTGGATTAACAAATGCTCCAGCCACATTTTGCACACTTATGAACAAAGTCTTCCAAAGGTTCTTGGATCGGTTTGTCGTAGTATATTTGGACGACATTGTAGTGTATAGCAAGACACTACAAGAACATGTCCAACATCTACGCCAAGTCTTCCAAGTCCTAAGGGAGAATGAGTTATATGTGAAGAAAAGAAAAGTGTGCTTTTGCTCAACAGAAGTCGCATTCTTGGGGCATATCATTGGTAAAGGAATGCTTCGCATGGACAAGACCAAGGTAAAAGCAATCCGAGATTGGGAACCGCCAAAGAAGGTGCACGAGTTGAGATCCTTTTTGGGTTTAGTCAACTACTATAGGCGGTTCATCCGAGTTACTCCTCCATAGTGACCCCATTAACCGATCTTCTTAAAAAGAACGCGCATATGGGATTGGAATGCCAAGTGCCAAGAAGCATTGAAGCACTAAAGAAGGTCGTGATGGAAGAACCCGTGTTGGCCTCCCGGATCACACCAAAAGTTATGAGGTACACACGGATGCTTACGATTTTGCAATTGGTGGTGTGTTAATGCGGGATGGTCATCCTATTGCTTATGAGAGCCGGAAGCTCAACGACACCGGCGTCGCTACGGTCCAAGAAAAGGAGATGACCGCAGTGGTGCATTATTTGAGAACTTGGAGACATTACTTGTTGGGCTCCAAGTTTACGGTCAAGACGGATAACGTGGCAATCAGCTTCTTCCTCAACCAAAAGAAGTTATCCCCTAAGCAAGCGAGGTGGCAAGAATTTTTGGCAGAGTTCGACTTCACCATGGAGTATAAACACGGAAAGGCCAACTTGGTAGCCGGCGATTAGCAGAAAGCCGAACTAGCTGCCATTACCCAACCATTATTTTCTTTGGTGGAGCGCATTAAGGAGGGGATAGAGCACGACCCACAAGCCAAGCAACTAAAAGAACTTGCAAGTCAAGGCAAGACCCGCAAGTTTTGGCTAGATGACGACGTGCTTACTACCAAAGGAGGACGCTTTTACGTTCCAAGATGGGGAGGCTTGAGGAAGGAGATCATCAAGGAATGCCACGACTCCAAATGGGCAGGACACCCAGGTATGCATCGAACGATAGCCCTTGTAGAAGATGCATACTATTGGCCACAAATGAGGGACGATATTGAGCTCTATGTGAAGACTTGTCTTGTATGCCAACAAGACAAGATAGACCAACGCCAATCCAGCGGGTCTATTGGAACCTTTGCCCATTCAGAGACCATGGGAAAGTGTCTCTATGGATTTCATCGTGGGATTGCCAAAGTCAGGGTTGTGGCAATATTATGGTCGTGGTAGATCGCCCGGCAAATATGGAGTATTTATCCCCGTACCAACCAAGTTCAATGCTGAAGATGCGGCGCGACTATTCTTTCGGCATATGGTAAAGTATTGGGGAATTCCACAGACCATTATAAGTGATCGCGACACCCGCTTCACCGGAAGATTTTGGACGAAACTATTCAAGATATTGGGGTCCGAGCTCAACTTCTCCACTAGCTTCCACCCACAAACCGATGGCCAAACCGAAAGGGTTAATGCCTTATTGGAGGTATATTTGAGACATTACGTAAGTGCAAACCAACGAGATTGGGTAAGATTACTGGATATCGCCCAATTCTCGTATAACTTACAAAAAAGTGAGTCAACTGGAACAAGTCCATTTGAGCTGGTGCAAGGACAACAACCCATGACTCCACACACCATTGCCACTGGATACAAGGGGAAGAGCCCATCGGCATACAAGTTTGCCAAAGGCTGGCAAGAGGAGGCGGAACTTGCTCGGTCCTACTTGGCAAAGGCAACAAAGAAGATGAAGAAATGGGCGGACCACAAACGAAGGCACCAAGAATTCAACGTAGGAGACTTAGTCATAGTAAAGCTCCTTCCCCATCAAGCCCGCACATTTCATCATCTACAAAAGCTACATAGAGGTCTTATACGGAGGTATGAAGGACCCTTCCCCATTGAGAAGAGGATCGGCAAAATGGCTTATCGGGTAAGGTTACCTTCACATTTGGAAATTCATCCGGTTTTTCACGTTAGCCTCTTGAAGCCATACCATGCCGATAAAGAGGATCCAACTAGGGGTGAATCCTCAAGAGCTCCCGCCTCCATCGCCACTTCACAAGAACGAGATGTGGAGGAAATTTTGGCTCATCGAGTTATTCCACGACGTGGTTCCCATCCAAGCTACACGGAGTACTTGGTAAAGTGGAGAGGACAACCCGACAGTGAGGCAAGTTGGGAGCACGAACTCAACTTGTGGCAATTTAAACCAAAGATACAAGAATTCCGCCAAAGCATCTCGCCGCGCTGAGGACATCGCGGAATAGGTGGGGGAGAATGTCATGGTATGGTTATTTTGACCCTTCTCCCCACTCAAATTATCTTGGTAAAATGCTTTTTGACTAGGTAGATTGCCTTGTACATAAGCCAAGTCTAGAGTATGATAGAATACTCTAGACAAAGGATAGTTGACATAAATCTAGAGTAAGTTAGAGAATACTTTAGAATGGTGGAGACTCTTGTAAAGGATATTTTGTAAGAACTTTCTGGAACATATATTCTCCACCGTCCGATCAAAGCAATCTCCACCGTCCGTTGAGGAGGTGGAGAAGCTATAAATAGAGAGGGTGAGCCCTCATTTGGGGGCATCAAGCAAGAGTTGTAATACTAGCATAGCTATATATAAAGCATTCTCTTCAAAGCTCTCTCTTGTAAGCTTTCATCTCTTCTCTTAAGTCCCTTCTTGCCACAAAATCTTTAGCTATCTTTGATAGCAGTTTTGGGGAAAGGCTGACTTAGCCACAAAGGATCGTGACTAAGTGCCGCACGAGCCAAGGTAAAACTCTAGGCCCGTGACACTATGCAATGGAAGGTTTCCTCCATCAAAACCATCACACTGTATTGCCAAAACATTACTAAGGGAAACACAAACAATAACAGGATTAATCCGGAGAGAAACAGCAGCAGCAACAACAACAGCTGCTGCGTATACTAACATAAAATATTTACGGAGACAAAATTGCAAGAATTATTATCATGCAAGTTGGCAGTACTCATTAAATATCACTTAACCAACATCCTCATAAAATAACATACACAGCGTACATTGAAAAAAAGTGAAAGGTAAGACAATCATCTCAATTTTCTTCAATACAAGTAAAACAACAGCAAGTAAAATGTTGCAGCAAGCCAATATTACTACATGTGAAGACCACAAAGACATTAGATGCAAACTACAGCTCGGACAAAAATGACCCAGTACAGTAAAGCAACTCTGAAACTACCAATTACCTATCTCATGCCAGCTCGCCTTCCCCTCCTTTGGCAGGGAGGATCCTGAAGCATCTGCTGTGGCTTACACAGTAGCTCCTTCATCATCGCCCACAGTTATCGTTCTGAGCAGCAGCCTTGGTGATGATGGTGATGATCTTGTTGGCGTCCCTTAAGCTGCTTGCGCATGTCGTAGGCATCTTCACCATCAGCATAGTACTTGGCTTCTACATCATGGATACCGTACCCAAGTGTAGATGTGTAGAGATTGAAGGCAGCGCGGTTGCTCCGGCGAACATGAAGTGAAACATATTCTGCCCCAAACACCTGCAGAACACAACACAATGGTATCAAAGCATTGTCACTTTGCCAGTTCTTTGTTCTAAATGAAATCTTTAGATATGAAAGCAACGAATAAGAAAAGTTTAACTTATGCAAGTATATTTCAATATTTTAGTGGTACAGGTACTTTGCATTATCACATGGTCAAGTTCGGGTTATTCATCAAAGTGCTAAGCTGCAAATTAATGCATCGATCTACTGCATTCTTGGCGATCTAATCAATTAAGCACTGTCGCCAAGCATGAAGTTCAACTAATAAAAAAAAACACCTTAAAGGCAAGTATGCATCTATAATTAACAACTTCCCAAATTTCAAGCCATTAGAACCCTGATAAATGTGGGGATCAAGCTAACGGACCAGAGACATTTTGGAGAGAGAATTGCCAAAAAACGGAGACATGGCACTCTTACTAAGCATGAAATACAGTTCAGGCACTTCTTCAGAAAGGGATTCTAGCTAGGAGCGAAATTCAGATGGAAACGAAAGGGAAAGATGAAAAAAAATTGTCAAGTACACATCAACAATTTCAAAAGAATGCACCATTCTAATCCTCACTTAACATCAAACACACTTTAGATATTTCATCAAACATCTGGTACGAAAGATCCTAGACATATAAAAAGAGAACACAATTCAATTATCTACAGAAAGAAAAACAAAAAAAACTTTTGCAAGTAGGTATCAACAATTTCACAGAATACTTTAAGTCGTGCATTTCATCAAACATTAAGTACGCAAGAAAGATAGAGAATGAATGCAAACATCTGGCTAAAAGGACCAAAAAGGCAACCTTATTAAGTGGACATCAATGATTCCACAGAAACAGTTCAGGCATTTATCGAACATCTGGTATGCAAGATTCGACAGATAGAAATCCCTTTCCAGACTAAAGTGACCCAAAGAGAGATCTAATTATATTCAATCGGTTAACCTGTTCCATGGCAGCTTGTGCAGCAGACATCAACTTCGTAGCGAGCCCTAATTTCCGGTGCGTCCTCAACACAGCAAGCGAAGTGATGTGTCCGTGCGGCGGTGAATCACCAGAAGTTTCTTCTTCCATCTTAGCAAGAACGTAACCGACAATCTTACCGCCGTAATCCTCAGCAACGTAGAGAAGCTGCGGCCATGAGAGGATATGGTAGAGATAGTACTTCATCTGGTAGTTCTCGGGTAAACATAGAAGGTTGCAAGCCTGCATCGCAAGCAAGTCTTCACCTTTCGCCGGCCTGATGCAAACCATTTCAGCCACCGCCAGAGAAGAAGAACTAGAAAGATTGGTGTTTGGTGAGATTCGTGGAAATCAAGCGGCTGCTGAAGGGAAAATGAAGCTAACAGTGCTGAGCCGATAAAGTGTTTAAACTTTTAGATCCATTAAAAATTAACTGGACTGGCCTACTTAAGTACTTATCATTTCAAAATATTTTCTATGTTTAATAAAATATTTATGAAAAATATTTGGTCAATTTTAATTGTTTATGAAAAATATTTTTAATAAAAAAATAATTTTAGTAATTTTTTTTAAAATAATTATTTAGTTCAAAAATTAAGAAAACCATATACACTTACTTGTATAGAATTTTATTTATATTTAAATTTTTTTATAAAAGTTATCGTATTTAAAAATTTATTAAAAAAAGAAAAATTAAAAAGTGGAGAATATTTTATCAATTTAGGATGTATATTCTTTACATTCCAACTTAGGGTGTATTTTTTTACACTGAAAATAAATTACTAAAAAATAAATGATCAAAAATAAGTTAATATAAATAATGCTATCTAAAGTGAAATCTTTATATTATTTTAAAAGTAAAGTGAGCTGAAAATATAACCGAAAGTAAATTAAAAGTGATCTTTTAGTACTAAAATTGTTCTCTCTGAGTTGGACTCAACAATAGTTTCTCTTCATAGTGTTATAATTTTTTGCCAAAAACCTTGTGAGTTACTGCTTGCAATTTTAAATGAATTAAGGTCTCTATTGTTCATATAAATTACATGAACCAACTTTACTGCTTTGATGGCCCGACAAGAATAATAAAGTAGTCTTTTGCTTCCCCACTCGTGACTAGTAACATGTGAATCTCACATGGAAAATCCTATGGATGAGTTGAGCTTCACCGACTGATTGCTAAAATCATAGATTATACTAGTATGCACTGAGAGTTTTTTTTAATCTCTACTGCAATTCTTTTGTAGAGTATTAATTTGGATATGCCTAAAATGTCAGTCTCAAGGATATTTGGTTCAAGGGCAGGTGGAGAGGAACGAACCACAACTGACATTACTGGAAGCTAACGGAGGAAAGACGATATCGGAGGCAGTCCATTCTCTGAACTGGTGAAGCAGTCAAGTGTGGCTCTTTCTGAACGCATATGCAAGGAAAGGCTTCCCAGACACTGCTTGGGAGGTGAAGTCGATGCTCTTGGAAGCCATAATAGTCTCAGAAGCTGCTACTGCTACTGCTACTGCTGCTGCTGCTCAGGCAAAGAATTTCGAACAAAATTAACGACTTGGTTATTAATTTGCTTTTAGTAGTTCTCTTTCTTCGATCCCTGCTCATCTTTAGAGATCCGTAGCCTTTTCTTCCTTTTGGATGTAAGACAAAGTTGCAACTAGGTTCCTTTTGTTACGAAATAGCAATCCCTGATGCTTGTGTATTTGCTTCGTTTTTAAATGTTCTCTGACAAATATTTCATCTGCACAAAAAGTCGGTCCAGTGGTTTCTGATTCACGGTATATCTAGTTCGCTTTGCGAGTCATGCGCTACATTCACAGTGACGGATGTACTCTTTTTACCAGGCTTCAAAATTGTTAAACACAATCAACTAATGCTAAATTCTTTAAAGCAGACATGTCGATTTACGCATGTGGGAGGTATCCATCCACGTCAAAGATCTGTGACTTATAAGTCAAAAAAATAACTTATAAATTATTTATTTAAACACTTTTATTTTATTATTTTTAATTTATTTTAATTTATAAATTAAAATAAGTCTATCCAAACTGTTTTCAATCTTCCCGCTGACTTCCGTGCAGTACATCAAGCTATGGTCGTTTACTTGCCAGTGGATTGACACGATTGCATTCTGCAAGACAATTCAGTAAAAAAGTAAAAAACGTAAACGTTGTTCTTTCTGATTGAGAGTCAAAATTACAAAACAAATAATCTAATAAATGTTTAATTCATTCATCCAAGATGCGATTTCGGTAAAATTATCTTGCCTTGAAAACAATGCCTCTGACAGCATTGAGTTGGATGGACTTCAAACTAGGCAAGCTGTCGCTGTACAGATTAGTAATGCGGCCGCCGGCGGAGTGTACACGTCAGCATTTTCCGGATGGTCAATGTTGAAGTTAATACTACTGGGACAAGAAGTAGTTGCCACAGACTTGTTGCTGATCTGACCGTTGAACTCTCCTTCAACGGTCACGACATGCCCTCTCTTATCTTTGCTCTGGATCTTCTCGGCAAGTTCTTTCTCAATAGCTAGAAGGAATGCAACAGTGTTGGGATCGTAACCGGAGAACAGATTCGTAGACACGATATGCAGTGTTTGAAAAATTCTAAAGTGTATATTATTTATAAAAAAAATTTATTTAAGCAATTCAAACGATTTCTTAAAAGGAAAAAAACGAAGAGAGACTGAGAGAACCCCCCATACTTAGGGCGTGTTTATAAACATCCCAAATTTAAATTTTTAAATTTATTTTTAATATAAAAAATATATATAAATTAAAATAAAATTTTTTATTAATAAAATATTTTTAAATTTAATTTTAAAATTTACTATAAATATTAAATTAATATATAATTTTATTTTTTATTAAATATTTTTAATTTTTATTTGATTTTTAAAATTAATTTTTAAAAAATTTATTTCATCTATTTTATCAATCTACAAGATAAACACACCCTCAGACGCGCTAGCCCGAATACCAAGTTGCTCTCAAATGAATGAATGGGCCTGGACCTAATAAATTGCGTCTCTCTGTTGAGCCCTGACCCATGGGCTTGATTTATCAAGAGAAAGGAGAGACGACATCTTCACTCTGCTTTGTTCCGATGCTCAAGTGTTCGAAGATTCCGACAAGTTTTATCCGAAGAAGAAGAAATAGGAAATTTAATAATTTAATAAGTTCTTTTAATTTAATAATTTTCTTTGCTTTCTTGTAGCGTAAACGTTATCTTATTTTTTCTCCCCCTTCAGAATTTTGATGTACTATTCTCTTGCCAGAATGGTGCAAAGCCGCTATGCATAATGGATGTTGCGGTTATTATTTGCGTGCAATTCATTTGATCTATGATTCTTAACTCTGTGAATTTTTCATTCGAGTAAAGCAAGTTGGTTACAAAAGCATTTATCTTTCTTATCCCTGTAGGTAAAAACTTATGAAAGTGAAAGGTGACTTAGGCTGTGTTTAATTTGAAATAAATTTATTTTTAAAAATAAATTAAAAAAATTAAATTAAAAATTTTAATAAAAAATAAATAAATTAATTAATTTTGTATTAATAGTAAATTTTAAAATAAATTTTAAAAAAATATTTTTTGATAAAAAATGTATTTTAAATTATTATTTATTTTATATTAAAAATAATTTAAAAAAAATAAAATTTGAGGTGTTGATAAACACCTCTTAGCACAACTATGAGAATTAAGAAATGTTTAAAAAATATTTATTAAAAAAGAATTTTAAAATATATTATTTTATAAATATTTAAAAAATAAAATTTATTATATAATTATTTTATAACATATATTTGGTTTACATTTTTTAAATTTTTATAAAAAAATATTGCATAATTTTTTATATTTGAGAAAAGAATTTGTTGGAATTGATAAACAATTCCAAATATGATCTTAAATGCAAGTCTTCTCAATGTATATATACATACTGCTTTGAACAGTTAACATGACATAAGATGGAAAAGGAATTGTAAGAAGTCGATTACTATGCTTGGAAGTTGAACTTTTCCTAACAACTAATCTGCAATTTGTACGGGGTTCTTTAATATTTCCATAACGCATGCATTCCAATTTGTCATTTTTGTTTTTCTTTTTGGATTGAAATTTATACAAGTAAAAGCTACCTCCAGAGCTCCGCACTCACTTTTAATATAAAATAAATAAAAATTTTAATATAATTTTTATCAAAGTTCTAATATAATTTTAATAAAGTTTGGGCTTCAGTTCCTTTGTAGTAGTGATCAAGTTGGAATCAATTTAAATAAGACATTTATTTCTTAAAAGCCATTGACTTCAATTACTCTTATTAGACTAATCGTTAGTGTACGCATGTTGCAATTGTAAAATTAAGCTCTGAGGTTCGCAGACAACAATAGTTTGTTTAAAAAAACAAAAACTGAACGATAAAGTTTACTTTTTGCTTTCCAGTAATAAGAAAAAAACAATTCTGTTAAAACAGTATGGCAAGGGAGCATGTTTCACTCCGTTTCAAACATGTTTCACTCCGTTGACATCCAGCCGTGCTGTCGAAATGATTACGATCAAGCAACTCAGCGATGACAGTGATGGTTCTACCAATTAATCCGTCGTTGAATTTTATACTGTAATTCTATAAATTGATAGCAAGTAACAAAACACCACACTGACTGTCAGAATGAAGCAGGTTTTACTACTGCATCTGCTGCTGCTGCTGCTGCTTCTTCTTCCTATTGCAATGGTTGCAGAAGTTTCATTCTCCGATCATGCTATTTCACTACCTGGCTGTCCTGACACTTGTGGCAATGTTAGTATCCCTTACCCCTTCGGCATTGGCCAAAACTGCTTCAAGAATGGATTTGAAATAAACTGCAACCGAACCGAAGACAGCCACATCGTCCCTTACATAGGTTCGAATGTTGAGGTGAAAGAGATACGAATAGAAGAAGGTGAAGTCACCGTCCGGACACACATTGCTTGGGCATGCAATGACCAGGATGGTAAGCCGACCAACAACTTCAGTGCTGGGATCTACCTCAATTATGTCTATACCATTTCTCACACACGCAATTTGTTCACTGCTGTTGGTTGTGATACGCTTGCATATATTCTTGGTGACAACGGTTGCTCGTACGCAACCGGCTGCCTCTCTCTTTGCTCCAGAGAGAGCATCCTCACCGGGCCATGTTCTGGCAGCGGTTGCTGCCAGACAACCATACCACCAGGCCTTAAGAACTATACAGTTCAATTCGATTCTGCCTTTAACCATTCTTCAGTCTGGGACTTCAACCCTTGCAGCTGGGCGTTTCTGACAGACAAGAGCTCATTCGCGTTCTCTCCAAAAGATGTCGGCTTGAGCTTTTATAAACGCAATGGCAAACAAGTACCTATAGTTCTGGACTGGATTGCTGGGAAGGAGAGCTGCGAAGAAGCTAAGAACAATCAGACATCATACGCATGCAGGAGCGCCAACAGCGAATGCTTACCAGTTTCCACAAGCAATAATCATGAGTCTGGGTATCGGTGCAACTGTTCCGAGAGCTATGAGGGCAACCCGTATTTGGAAAATGGTTGCCAAGGTACGTAATACTTTTGTACTTTTTTCGTAAGGAAATATCTTTTAATGCTTGATAACAGGTGCTCGCTTCTTTTATGGTCTATATAGATGTCAATGAGTGCAACGATCCCGAAAAGTACGGCTGTTACGGAGATTTGTAGTAACATACCAGGGAACTTTATTTGTTACTGCCCACCAGGCACCCATGGTGATCCTTACATTGAAGGTGGTTGTGATCCGAAATTTCCCCTACTACTGAAAGTGGTTATAGGTTTGTACCTGACGCCCTAGATATCTGGTGGCCATCATATGCATTCATTTCGACTATATATTTTGGTTTGTAGTCATCTGACCTTGTAATTTCACTATGGCTTTTCACAGGCATTAGCGTCTGTGTTCTCTTCATCCTTGTGGTAGTCGTTTGTCTAGTTATCGCATACCGACAAAGGAAACATGATACTGAGAAGAAGAAGTTCTTTGAACAAAATGGAGGCGTTATACTCTATGACAAGCTCAGGCACGAGCGCGGTATCACATTTAGGATTTACAAAGAGGTGGAACTTCTAAAGGCAACCAACAACTATGACAAAGCATTGGAACTCGGGCAAGGAGGTCGAGGCACAGTGTATGAGGGATTTCTACCAGGTATTGGCAAAGTTGCCATAAAGAAAGCAAGGGAAGTTGATGAAAATCAGAAGCAAGAATTTGTAAATGAGCTCATTGTCCTCTCGCAAATCAACCATACTAACGTTGTGAAGCTCTTAGGTTGTTGCTTAGAGGTAAATGTTCCGATCTTAGTTTATGAGTTCGTTACAAACGGTACCCTTTTTCACCACATCAACATCAAACGACGTAGACATTCAATCCCCTTAGATACCCGCCTAAAGATCGCCCTAGAATCTGCAGCGGCACTTGCCTATATGCATTCTTCAGCATCCATTCCTATAATTCATGGAGATGTCAAGTCAACAAACATTCTTATAACTCAAGATTATACAGCCAAAGTTTGTGATTTCGGAACTTCAGTCCTAGTTCCTAAAGGTGGTGCTCATCTAGTTGAACTCGTGCAAGGTACGCGAGGTTATTTGGATCCAGAATTCTTACAAACACACGAGCTAACAAAAAAGAGTGATGTCTATAGCTTCGGGGTAGTTCTTTCAGAGTTACTCACAGGTAAGGAGGCAATTTATTCAGATGGCAATGGAGAAACGAAATCCCTTGCGTTAGCCTTTCTTTCTACAATGAGAGAGAATCATTTTCAAGATATCCTGGATGATGAAGTTAGATCGGAAGACAAACAAGAAATGCTGCAACATTTCGCTAAGCTTGTCAGGCAATGTTTAAGTATCAAGGGTGACGAAAGGCCAACGATGCAGAAGGTGTTTGAGGAACTGCAGTGGCTAAAAAGATCCTATCTAAACCCAACGACTGAATACGATCCCGAGGAGACCGAAAGGTTATTGTCTGGGTCATCTGAGTATCAAAATACTGATATCTTTCCGACAGAGCAACAGGTAACTTTTGAGATTGATGGTGGCAGATAGTGCTTTGCTTTATGGTTCTTGGAGTAAAAAAGCATGAGGGTACTTTCTTCATAGTTCGTGTGCTTGCAATTATGTGTACATTATATGTGCAAACTGTATCCTGTTGATGATCTTCTCACGAACAGTCCTGAGCTTGAATTATAAAGTGGGAAGACCTTCCATGTATTTGATTTTTTGCAATCAAAGTTGATGCTTGTTTGGGTTTGTACTTCTCTAAATTTCTAAGACATATATAGAATTTTCAACAATTGTACAGCATTAAGAGCTTGGATTTCAAATTTTTTGTACGGATGTTCTGATAGCGTGATCAGTTGAAGTTTGGCTTCAGCGTTGGACTGAGTATCAGCATACTTGAAGCAAGCTTCCAACCATTTGTTTTCACGGTATCTATTAAGCAATGCGAGTCATGCGCTACATTCACAGCGACGGATGTACTCTTTTTACCAGGCTTCAAAATTGTTCAAACAACTCTCAATAATGCTAAATTCTTTAAAGCAGACATGTCGATTTACGCATGTGGGAGGTATCCATCCACGTCAAAGATCTGTATTTATTAATGCGGAACAGAACAAAACCAACCTTCTCATCAATAATGCACTACAGAATAGTCCAGCAACATTACTAATTAACATTTTGTTCACAACCAGATTTTGGATGCTACGAGTTTTTAGTTGATTGTTTCTTTTCTGTATCTCATTATCTGCTTCATCAATAATATCATACAAAACGAACAAGTTGATAATTTCAACTGCCCAAGATCAAGAAAGATTTTTTCTTCATATTGTTATTCGTGAATCGGTGATTTAGCTCTTCAACCAACCGAAGAAAGGGAAGAAAAAAACAAGTACATGCTAATTAATTACTAATCCCTCAAAAAATTGCAATACATAAATTTTAAGCTGATGCAAAATTCTCTTCTTCTGGTGGAGGGAAAACAGTCCTGTGATCACCCCTGCTGTTCTTGATAATCTTGGCTTCATCCCTAGATACCTTATAAGAATGCATGATGACATCCTCCGAAAGACTCCGCAACACCGACTTGGTTCCTACTGTGACGCTGATGATGGACGGATCGTTGCTCTTGATGGATGTCCAGTTAAGTCCTTCATTGCCTGCGTGTTTCACGACTCCGTGGAACTGCGGTAAGATCAAGAGCTGCCCTGGCTTGAGAATATTGTCGAACACCTTGTGGCCTAGGTGGTTCACTATCTCAATCCTCCCGCTGCCTTCTGTGCAGTACATCAAGCTGTGGTCGTTCACTTGCCAGTGGATCGACACGATTGCATTCTGCAAGACCGAGTAACAATTCAGTAAAAAATCGTAAACGTTGTTCTTTCTGATCGGGAGTCAACGAAACAAATAAAATCTAATAAATGTTTAATTCATCCATCCAAGACCCGATTTCGGTAATAATTATCTTGCCTTGAAAACAATGCCTCTGACAGCATTGAGTTGGATGGACTTCAAAATAGGCAACCTGTCGCTGTACAGATTAGTAATGCGGCCACCGCCGGGAGTGTACACGTCAGCATTTTCCGGATGGTCAATGTTGAAGTTAATACTACTGGGACAAGAAGTAGCTGCCACAGAGTTGTTGCTGATCTGAACGTTGAACTCTCCTTCAACGGTCACTATATGCCCTCTCTTGTCGTCTTTGCTCTGGATCTTCTCGGCAAGTTCTTTCTCGATAGCTAGAAGGAATGCAACAGTGTTGAGATCGTAACCGGAGAACAGATTCGTAGACACTCGTGCACTATCCGGCGGCACGTTGGTGAAGTGTTTTCCGGCGAGCAAGAACTCCTGCAGCAATCAAAATCCATATACATGGATTTCAATTACATAAATTGAAATAACAAAAGATATATGCACGATTGAATCATCTATATCCATACCCTGTAGTTCCAATCAAGCTTGTTAGAGGGACTTGTCATGTCAAGGAAAGTAATGGCGACAAGCTGAGAGTCGCCGTCGTTGAACAGCCAATGAGGAGTTCCAGCGGGTACGGCAAGGACTTCTCCTCTCTCAACACGTACGACGGTCTCCGGGCAGTCGGCAACAATCATGCCGAAGATTGCACTGCCTGAATTTAAACTAAATAAATAAATAATTCTACTTATATAGTTCGACCTATAGATCAATTTGATTAATTAAATAATAAATTTTAGTAAAGAACATTGCCTTCGGTAACGTATATGATAGCAGGGGCGCTGTTGTAAGTCGGAAGCAGAAGCCCACGACGCCTGACCGTAGTACGCTTGGCGAAAATGCCTAGGCACGTCATCTGCTCGGAATCCTGGTCCCAGTACTCAGTTGTGCCAGCTTCAGACTCGACTACTGTTGCAGGGTCAAGTGCCTGAAGCTGCTCGAGACGGCAACGAGCCGGACGGCGCCATCCGGCACGGAGTCCTAGTACGCCGTTGCCGAGGAGCAGCAGTGAACAGCAGACGAAGAATGGTAAGAAAGGAGAGTCGGTGTTTGTTCTCGCCATGGCTCTAGTTGCTGAGCTTTGAGAAGCACTCATGAGATTTATAGGCAGACGTTGAGCTAGTGTGGCACTGATAAAATAATCAAAACATGATCCGAATTTTAGAATTAAAATTTTATTTTGAGAAATTATAACGATAATATCTGCAATAACTGAGAAAGAAAAACAAGTGAAAGTAGATTTTAGATTTTCCTGGATCTGCTAGAAAATATTGTTTATTTGTGGTGGCACGATGCATGTCAGCTCAATTATTATTTTTGTTTGCAAGCATTCATGTGTCACACATGATCATGTGATTGGTATAAAAAACATATCCAAAACACGTGCTTGTTAAGCTAATCAATATTCCCCTTAATCCTTTAAAGAAAACAAAATAAGAATATTGCATTTATTTACAAAAACATTTTCAAAAGGAAGCTAAAATTTAATGGTATTTTACTTTAAAAATAGTAATAAATAATAATAATTTATAATATTTATATTTTTATATTTTTTAAATTTTAAATAAATAGTATAAACTATTTAAAACTTTTATTAAAAATATAAAATAAATAAACGCATGCCAACGAGTGTCTTTATTGCTTTTGCTTGGCTGTACCTTTCTTCTTAGCTTAGGTACTTGTTGGTAAATACCTTACAAAAGTTGCTAGAATGGCGTCTAGTTGTTGTAATTTTACAAGAATTATTGAATGTCCAACAATCGCTTTTCTCCTAATAAATCTATCAAATTTATATGAACCACTTGAAAAACTATAAAATATTAAAATGGAACTATCAAATTATATACCTACTTGAAACTTGAAAGCTCCACAATTCTATTATTGTCACCTAAAAACAAATCAAGCGTGCATCACATGTTTAACCGTTAAGTTATGGTAACAATTAAGAAGAATCTGTTTATGTTATAATAATGTATGATACAATCAATGCCTTCTTGCAATTTCGGATGTTAAACAGTGACATCTAGCAATTGGTTGATTGGTGTGTTAATTGGGCTATTTCACTAAGAGTCACGATTTAGTAAGCCAAGCCCAGTAGGCCCAAAACTGGTGATACTATTAACGACATAACACAATCACGTTAATGGATCCGTAGTTCTAAATTAATGCGTGTTTATTAACCCCTTAAATTTATTTTTTAAAATTATTTTTAATATAAAAATTGAAAAATAAATTTTTTTTATTTTTTAAATAAATTTTAAGACTTACTATTAATGTATAAATTTTATTTTGTTATTAAATATTTTAAAATTTTTAATTTAATTTTTTAAATTTATTCATCAAAATTTCTGAAGTTTATCTAAACACGCCTTCAGTAGAATGATGATTGATTTTGTTATCTATGATGGAACTATTTAAGATCATAAGGTGTATTATTTCAAACTTCACAGAGAGATCAAGCTTCAGTTGGTCTCTAAGACTAACAAAAATTTAATCTCAAAACAAAAGATAACTCTAAACTAATTTCAAAACAGAGCCTTTTTTTATTGCAATAAAAGTTTTAAAAAGTTCTACAATAAATATATAACTATCTATAAACAAATAAAGTGGGAAATTTTTATGTAAAAAAAATCTCACTAATTTAAAAAATTTAGTGCACCGGTGTTCAATCGAACTCTGATTGGTCACGGAAAAACCAGTCAGTTGAATCCGTCGATCCACCATTGCAGTCGCGCCGGCGTCTTCCCCGGCGGCGATAACTTCTTCCTCCATCGCAAGCTTCTCAGCTGCAACTTGCTGGGGCTTCCTTGCTGGATACATTCTTCTAAGCATAGTTCCTAACTATGAAATTCCACTCATGAGAAATCTTTTTTAGCTGCGTTGATACATTCTTCTTTCCGTTGTACATGTATTCCAGATTCTTGAATTCAAGAGGTTACTGCACTTTTTGTGTATCTGAAAAAAGTTAGAACTCCTGAAATCTTCCCAGAGTAGATACTGCAGTAAAGCTTTTGAGTTACGATTCTGGCTTTCAATGAAGAGAATTTCTAAGCAAATTTTTGAAGATTAAAAACAAACCTGTAAGGAATCCCTTGGATATTCTTCTCTATTAGGATCAATGTTTTCCACAATCCTTAGCAGTAGCTCAACATGGCCCAGAAAAATGTAAGTGTTCGAAAAGTGCTAAAGAACAAAGAAGCCCAAGTCAAGCATATGGGAAGATGAAGTTGCAGCTAACTAGCAGCCTAGCATATTCTTTAATTCTCTTAGGTTTCAAGCAACCCCGGAATCTTATTAGTTTCCTAGTAGTCGGAAAGGTTCCAACCTGCCTTCCCATCCAGAGTCACTCATTCAACAGAATGATAAGTAAAAGCATCCGTCTACCTTTGGAATTTTTGTTCCTTTTTACCCCCATGGTGGTTCAAGCATTACGTAACTTGTTAAAATGAGATGCTTTGATTCTGTTGCCACTTCCAGGAAGCTGCAACTGCTTGAAGACTTCAATTTAACTTGGGTTCTATGATTGCACATTTACGCATGGATTGCTAGCAAACTAAGTTTCCTTACAGAACTACAAATATGCATCCTCCAAAGCCACTCAAATCAATTGAGAAAACAACCCTCAAGCTAACAGTAGTCTAAAAGTTTTAAACAATATTGCCTAGTAATATTCTCTAGATCCTACATAAATGGCTTATGCTTTATAGTCACGAACATTTAATCTCTTAATAGAAGTATATATTACTAATTGTCATGACTGAAGCATGTTTTTAATTGGTTTGACTTGAGTTTCGTGAAACTGAATTGGTATAACTGAATTTTGTAAAAATGAACTAAAGGTGAGTTTAATGAATTAGGAGTACAATGAAATAGTGAAAGTAAGTTCGAATTCAAAATCCGGCCATAAAAAATAGGCACTGTATAATTGAAACACACCCTATAGATAATACCAAATAAAGAAAGACATTTGCACAACCTCTGAAAAAATGAACTCTTATCAGATAAGAGGAATTCTACACCATTTCTTCTTTTTAAATATACCAACTAAAGAAAGACATTTGCACAACCTCTTGAAAAATGAACTCTTATCAGATAACAGGAATTCTACACCTTTTCTTCTTCTTTTAAATTTTTTTTTAAGGGATTGATTCTAAACCATCATTAGGGAGCTTAGTTAAGTGCTTTATCTTCCTGTAAAGTGATCTATAAGGTGGTCCATCCTATAAAACTGAAGTCAGAAAGTTTGCGTAAGTTCCACCCAGGAGGTGCCGAAAGGAGATAATCTAAGTATCAAAGTGCCCCTGCTTAACAGCACACCTATTCCTTAATATGATGTAAAATTCCAATTTGAAACGTGGGTCTTTTAGGCAAACTAGAAATAAAATAAATCATATATTTAGCAATATAAGCATCTACCATCTTCCCCCCCGTCCTCACCATTCTCACCTTCTCCACTTAGCAATCTCCCATAAACACTCCAACTAGTCCAACCACAACCATTTCATGTCTTGCTTGGGCATTAACCACTTCAATCCCTCGAAGAAGGTCTGGAAAAACTTCGCCTCTAAGCTCAGAGGCGAACTCCAAAAGTTCCAACGGTCCAGGCCTATCAAGAACACAACTGCTGCTTTTGCCAGTGTAACAGGTCGCAAGAAGAGATTTTCATATAGCCATCGCCGTATAGTTCATACAAGAAGACTACTACAGAGGGGGACCTTTGCGCCTGTTTATATTGACGAGCTTTTCAGCAAGCCATCAGAGGCCCAGATCAAACACTTAGCAAAATCACCAGAGGTAGCAAAGAAGGAGGTGTTTGAGAAGAGGCCTGTGAAAGAAAAGGTGGCAACATTAGGAATAGGGTGTTCTTCTGGTGGTAGCACAAACATGGTTGGGAAGTTGGAAGGAGTAGACTTGAAGGCAGAGTTATTCATTGCCAAGTTCCGAGAGGATATGAGACTCGAAAGACAGCGTTCGTTCAGCAACTACCAGGAGATGTTGGCTAGAGGAACTTGACAATTAGCTTGCAAATCTAATGAGATCTTCTCCCCTAGTTTATTTATCCTGTTCCCTTGTATATTATCGTCGTGATAGCCTATAATGTAAATAATCGGTTAATGATTATGGAAGGGATATATACGATCTGAACTTATTTACAAAGGTCTTTTGCAAATCGATTGATGTTATCAAATGATTATTATCAACGTTTCACGCTAGCAGAAATAAGCACCTCACACAATTAACATCCGTATTCTTTTGTTAGCATTACCTATTACTGTGGAGCTTCTTGAGTTTCCAACTTGATGGATTCCATTATCACACCTGGCTTCTCTTGGAGAAAGACCTGAAGTAGTAATTAAAGACATTTGAATGGCTTAAAGATTTCAGGTACAAATCTCTTAAGGATTGCAAGGGGCGGACTGAACTACTACCTCAAGAAAAACACACATACAAACTTAACTGACATGTTCCTCAAGCATTTTCAAGACTTATGGAATTCACTTATTAGAGGAAAAGCAATATTAGATTCCATTAAAAGATTGCATAATGTTTACATACCTTGCAAGATATCTTCATTAAAGTTTCTGCAGTTTCTATTCCAATAGTAAACCATCTTTTCTTCTGTCTTTATCCTTTCTTTCCATTGAATTAGGCGTTGACGGCAAGGCAGTTGTCATTCTGCTAATAATAGTATGATTACATTCTAGGGTTGCTCAGAAGCTAACGAGAATAAAAGAAAATCTTGTTAACTCACTCACCCGATTTACAATGTTGTTTATGCTTGAAGGCTTTCCAGTGGGATACCAACAAGGAAAACCACCTTTCCCTATGGCATGGAGGATGCTCCTCCAGGATGAGATCCACTTCAGTTCCAAGCTGGGATAAAAAGTATAGGACAACTATATTACATAGTACTGCCAAAAAGTAAGAAACTGAGCATGAAATTTAAGAAATGTCCACACACATAATAACAAATTCCCTGAACATAGCAATCAACAGTAGCATACTCAAATTTAACTTCTTGAAACTTGTTCCATACACAACATCATAGAAGCCTTGTAAAGAGGAGCAGGCACCATTTTCTGCCTGATATTAGCAATATCCATTTCCATACACAATCCTATTCCAATAAACCAAGAGGAAGTTTATGGACAAAGGTAGCAACCTCATTGCAAGCCTTAGCACTAAAAAGTACACAAACCAATTCTCTCAAGCGTTAAGAATTAATGCAGAAAATCCTTCATTGGATCATCGTGGTGGATCTTTTTCATACGGTATGCCTCCATATCCTCTTCAGTAACCTGCATAAGCAGAACATTATCAGAATCAAGTGAACAACTTTGAATATCCAATATAGTAGAAAGCAACTATACAGCACCTCATCATTCCATTTTACATTATATTTCCGCTTCCTTTCATCTTTCTCTTCCTTCTTCCTTTCATCCTCCTGCCAGATTTTTCAGTGTCAGATTCAAATCACCAACTAACATGTATAACATCAGATGCAAATAGTAGAGGCACCCTACCCTCTTTAGAGCTTCCGTGAGCCTTTTCTGGTCAAGAACAAGGTCTGCAGGAATCTCAGTTCCCCATGTCGCGGGGCGCTTCTCTTCAGTATTTACAGGATTTTCTGCAAGACACAAGAATAGAGTTCAATATGAGGACTCCAAATAACAACTATGGTCAAACTAACCACTGCAATTTTGATTAAAATATATAAGATAAGTTGACACCAAATTTCCTCTGTTTGAAAGAGTTATTCAATGACTAGGACTACTAACCTTCTGTGGCCTCTTTACGCGCCATGTTCTCCTTCATAAGATCTGCTGCAGCTTCAGCTGCCTCAATACCTGCAGAACCAGTGCAATAGCTGTTGCGGATTGTTTGCTTGCAGCATTTGTAACCCCACTGGTGATCCTTCCACCAAGAACCCCAGACAGTTGTATGATTATTAATGAAAACATCTTCTTCATACTTGCTCCTTGGAACAGATGCTTCCTGTCCTTTTACTATCCTCCCGGCACGATCATACTCAACTTCTTGCTCAGTCTGCCCTAGGAGAAGCTCCCTTGGTAGCTGTTCACCATCAGCTGCGTTCCCATATTTCTCCATAATTGTATCCTTCATTTTCGACTTCAATTTTTCCTTAATAACCTTAAAATTCTTATGCAGTAACTCAGCTTGAGAGGGAGCAGCTTGCATGTGGATGTCTTGCCCTTTCTCGAAAGCTTGCAATGCATGCATATTCAGCTGCTTGAACTCTAAAGCTTGGCCACTAACCCGGTACTGGTTATCACCCTGAAGTACAGTAGATGGATCAGTACAAAGAACAGTAATATTCCCTTTACTGATGCTTCAAAACCTAGTATACTCGCCTCGTAGAATTTCTCATTCGGATCAGCATCCGGCAACGGATCCTCTCTCATAGACCGAGTCTTCGGGTCATAGTATGCAGAATTAACATCCAAATTCAATAGATATTTAGCAGTATCTTCCCGAATACGCAAGTTCCTGGAAAAGAGAATCAACATGAAAGATTCCGGCAAAGAGAAAATAACTAAAATAGGAAATGTTAAAGCAACAAGACCAAAACTTGATTATACATCAAAATGCTTAATCAACATTAAGATTCTAATCTAGAGAAACAAAGTGATTGCACAGTTTGGCAAGCATGTTACCTAACAGTACCCGTGCTTCCACCACCTGTGGTGCGTACACGTTTCTCAACCTTGGCGAAGTCCATCTGTTTACTTTCATCCACCTTAGCCTCATCAACTTGCAGATCATCATCTTCATCATCATCTTCATCATCATCATCATCTTCATCATCACTAGCTTTGCCTTCACCATTCTGCGTATTGCTATTTTTCTCCTCTAATTTTTTAAGTCGCTGCTCTTTAAGATATTTCCTTCTTGCTTCATTTACAGCTTCATACTGTTCAACTACACGAGAATAATCAGATGGGTCATATCCATTCCATCGATCACGCTTCCCATCATAATCAAGTTCAAAAGTCTCAATCTTCTCATCAGGAGCTATATGCATGTTTGTCCACTTAGCCCCAATCTTCCTTGGCCTATCCATGCAGGATTTTTTGTCATGTGTCATTGCGCCGCAACTGAACAGAGAAGAACCTTATCCGCTCATGAATTTATGAAAACATACCTACCAAGATGGAAACAAAAACATGTCCAGGATAAAGAATCCACTTACTTCTCACAAGCGCCTTTCCTATACTTATCGGACTGATATATCTTGGCACCTCTATCATACCATGATTTTGTATAATTCGGATCAGACTTCCATTTCCTTTGATGTTTCAAACTCTACAGCAGAACCCAAAAATAAAAGAAACAACTTAAATATGAATTGACAAAAAGTTGATCAACCACTAAATCAAAGTAGTCCATAAGAAACTTGAATCAGTGAAACGACGAACTTACCGGTCTCTCTGCGTTAAGGTACCATGGTGCAGAGGACATGTACTGAGGAATGTGGGGGTTGATTTCCTTTCCATCTTCATCGACTTCAGCTGGGGCTAGCCCAGCTTTACGGGCTTCTTCTAGTTCAAGTTGCTTCCTATGATCTTCACGGGATTTGAAAGATACTGAAATCCAGAAAATTAGCAGTTAGAGAAACAGACACCAAAAAAGAGACACCTTAAAGCCGAGATTTTTATCAACGCAATGCAACCTCATCAACTCAATTTAGCAGGACCAAGTATACTCAATAAAATAAAAAACAAAACTGATAAAAACCAATTCCATAATCAACTTATACAGCAAAATTACCATAAATTCTTGCTATCCGAGCTACCTAAATCTCCAAAATTACAAAATAAAAAACAGAAATTAGCATAAATTTTCATCAAAAGTTCTGAATATTGAGGCAAATCAACAGAAAACATAGACAATCGAACTCAAACCCAACAAAACTCAGCAAATTAACAAAAGAATCCCCAAAAGATTCCAAAAATTCAAATCAACGAAGAATCTACCCGGAAAAAGAAAAGAAGAACACAAATTCAACAGCCAGTAGCATACCTGAAGCCGTTGCCATTTAGATTCCCGAAGAACAACAAAATCAAACAGAGACAAATCAGATTCGGTGATGAATCAGAAGAAGAAGAACGAGGAGCAGAGCGAACAGCCGAACACGGGTTGAAACCGAAGAATGATCGGATGTATTACCAGGATGCGTAGAGTCCGACACCTTAAAACCGACTTTCTAATTTCTGTTTAGAGAGCTATAAACATATCCCGAGTAGGTCAGACATAATGGGCCTGGCCCAAGCCCAAATTCTTAAGTTGGCTACTTTAGGAATTCGACACTCAACGCCGAGAAATCTAACCGACTCTGGGCGACTCAATTCGGTGTCAGACCTGAATGGATGATGACGGGGCCGTTTGTGTTTCCCACTATTTTAAATATGTTTCTTTTTCAAATTAATATATTTTTATATTATTTTATAAATTATTTAAATTTTAGAAAATATAAAAAAATTATTATTATTATATTATTTTTTAAAATAAAATAAAATTTATTTTTAAAATAAATAAATATATTTTCTATTTCATAAACCCTATTAGTCTCACTTTAATAGTCGGACAATACAGAGAAAATGGAGGCGACTCTGGTCACTCTCTCAGACGACATATTTCGAATCCGTTCTCAGTTCGTTTACGATTGCATTTTTTCAACGATATTTTATTAATTTTTTATTTTTTTAATATATACTATTTAAAAAATTTATTTAAAAATTAAGAATATTGAAAAATTTATGTAATAAAATTTTTTATTACATATTTTATTATTTATTATAAATAAAAAATAAAATTTATTTAATAATTTTTTAATTTTAAAAAAAAATTATTTTATGAGTACTTTAAACGCCCCCGTAAGAGCCCAACACTTGTGCGAGAAATCTGACCGACTCTGATGTGACTAAAACTGAGATAATCGGCTGTACCAAAGGCTCATCCTGTCGATGGGCTCGAGGCCCACTGACTTCAATAACCCAGAGCCGAGAGATATGATCTCATCTGTCGAAACCGTGCTATAAATAATAGCGATAACTCCAGGGAGTGATCAGCTCAGTTGCTCATAATCATCTCTCGATTTCTTTCTAGAGGCCTTTTTCAGTTGACGGCTATGGCGAAAGACCCCGTTTGCGTTCTCGTTACCGGCGCCGCAGGTCTGTGCTTCTGCCTATCTCTCTGTTGATCTCCTAGTCTTCTTTCGATCGATCTCGATCTGTTAAGAAGTCTCGACTTCGATTCGTTTGTTGATCTACTAGAGATCGATAGTGATCTGTTTGGCGTTTGTTAGTGTTTCAGATGACTGATATGTTGTAGTTTGTCTATAGATTTCTAGAGCTCTCCTCGATCGATCGGTTGCAGTCATCTAGTAGAATTGTTAGTGGATCTACTAGTAGCTCGAGTTTAAATTGCTGTTTTGTTGATCAAGCGGGGTTTGTTGATCCATCTTCTGGATTTTATTTAAGAACAAATTGGAACTCCGTGAGCGATCTGACCTATTAGTAGTTGCTTGCTATTAGTAGATCATTTGTTTCACTTGAGAAGACTTTTAAACTGAAGTAATGAGAACATTTATTGATCGGTCAAAAGAGTAATATGTTAACTGGAACTTGTGTTGATCGACGTGATATTCGTAGATGGATCCATTTGGTGTTGTATACGAGATCCTTAGGATTTGTTAGTTGATGTGCTAGAACATCTTAGCCTGTCTGGTACGACTTGTTATCTAAGAACATTTGCACGATCTACTAGAGCATATTGATTGGTTAAGTGGAGCTTATTAGTGTTACTATCAGTGCTAGTTAATATAACTAGCAATCACTGTATTGATTTCTTGGACGTTTTTTTTTCTAATTTCTTGGACTGGCGTATTGGGACTCTTTAATCGATACACTTATCTTCTTACAGAATGTTATAGAAGAAGTCAATAATCACTAATCTAGTATGCTGTAAATTTAACTGAATGAATGAATATCTAAAGACTTGTTTGTGAGAATGAATATCTATGGATTTGTTTGTGAGACAAGTTAATTAACATGCTTTGTGGAATTCTTTAATGGATGACTAGGTGTTTTTTATCGAGTCATTGCTGCTCCTGAGGATCTAATGAGCTTGTTAATGGTCGGTTTATTCATTAGTCAAACTCATTGGAGAATATAGGAGTAACTTGATCCTTGTTGCAAGTTCAATGATGTGGTTGGGAAGTATATCTTAATTTGTTCGATCATCTGGTTGGGGACTATCTTGGGAGTTTGGATCATAACCAGTCATAGGATTGTGTGCAAGCTGTAATTTTGGTTTCAAATGCTTTAATTGTAATCCAACTAGCATTTCATTTTCTAATTTGATATGACTGTTAATTATTCTGACTGTGATTGCCTCCGATACCAATATCCTTTCAAGAATGAATGCTTAATGCTTAGTATGTTAAAGAATTTAGCTGCTCCATGAAAGATAGCACAACTTTATCCTGCAAGTTCAACATGTTTGAAGGTTTCCTTATTTTCCTTTACAATCTTTACCTGCAGGACAAATTGGATATGCTCTTGTGCCAATGATTGCCAGGGGTGTAATGTTGGGCCCTGATCAGCCTGTAATTTTGCATATGCTAGACATTCCGCCTGCTGCTGAGTCTCTAAATGGGGTGAAAATGGAGCTTGTTGATGCAGCATTTCCACTTCTTAAAGGTATACTATGTTCTGATGCGAGTCGTTTCTGTATTTGCAGTGAACCTAGATCTATGTTTTGTTGCTGATTTCCTCTCACACTTAATTTCAAATGCTACGTATTTCAGGAGTTGTTGCCACCACTGATGTTGTTGAGGCCTGTACTGGAGTGAATGTGGCAGTTATGGTTGGTGGATTCCCAAGGAAGGAGGGAATGGAAAGAAAAGATGTCATGTCAAAAAACGTTTCTATTTATAAATCCCAAGCTGCTGCCCTTGAGAAGCATGCTGCTGCCAATTGCAAGGTAATGCATTCTTACTGGTCTAGCAAATTTCGTGAATGCATCAAGAGAAGCTCTCATCAAGGAAGTAGTTTTGCTAACTGATTTTAAATTTATTTGCAAATACCGTGATCACTTGCAGGTGTTGGTTGTTGCCAACCCCGCGAACACTAATGCCCTTATCTTGAAGGAGTTTGCTCCTTCCATTCCTGAGAAGAACATAACTTGTTTGACTCGGTTGGATCACAACAGGGCACTTGGTCAAATATCTGAGCGTCTTAATGTTCCTGTATCTGAAGTGAAGAACGTAATCATCTGGGGAAACCATTCTTCTACTCAATACCCTGATGTCAACCATGCGAAAGTATTGAAACAAGGAAGCGAAAAATCTGTTCGTGAACTTGTTGCTGATGATGCATGGTATGTATGGCTAGCATGTCTTTAGCTCTAACTTCACTGTTTTCCTTGCAACTACATGTTTCATTTTGTAATTTATTCCTCTTTTGTTGATGCAGGCTAAATGGTGAATTCATCACAACAGTCCAGCAACGTGGTGCAGCCATCATCAAAGCACGAAAGCTCTCTAGTGCTCTATCTGCTGCCAGCGCTGCTTGTGACCATATTCGTGATTGGGTTCTTGGGACTCCTGAGGTATGTTGAAGCTAAATTGGTTGTCAATTGATCTTGCAATCGATGATATTCGCTAACTTTTCAATTACTGCAGGGAACTTGGGTTTCAATGGGTGTTTACTCTGATGGTTCTTACAATGTGCCGGCTGGACTAATCTATTCTTTCCCAGTGACGTGCCGTAATGGCGAGTGGTCTATTGTCCAAGGTATTGTTTCTTATTGCCAACTTCTTTATCCAGTTGTTTTCGTTTATGATAGTACTTCAAAATCTTTGTAAATTACCTTTCGAATTAAAGGATTCTTCTTTGGCGTATGATATAGTAATTGCTTGAACTACATATTAATATATTGTTGCTAATAAGGATACATCTTAGGATATTATCTGCATTAGAAAAGCCAGAAACTTCCATTGTTTAGCATTGAAGTAGAATATATTCATAAGGAATCAGGAAAATTGGAGTTACTCATCCCAGTTTAATCATGTGCTGACAGTTTTCAAGGGCTTTGCCTTGTTCTCAACACTGGTCAGTTTAGACTGTTAGTCGTGCAGTTTCAGCAATGCTGTAGATTGTGCATATCTCAAAACTATATGTTTAGGCTGCTGCTTTAAAACCTGCATACTAGAAAGTGAAGCTCTTTGTTCTGGGGAAACTTATACAGCCTTTTGTATCTTCTAATTATGACGACTACTCAAGTCATTGTCTTCATTGCAAGCAAAAGATGTTCATGTTTTGCTGGCATTATAGAGCTTCATTGATCGTCTTATTGTATACATTTGTTGCTTTTTGAGTAATTCCTGCACGTGCCCTGATATTTGGATAATATATTAAGATTTCTCTCTTTTGTCTCGTAGGACTACCTATAGATGAATTTTCTAGGAAGAAAATGGATGCAACTGGTGAGGAACTGGTTGAGGAAAAGAACTTGGCGTACTCATGCCTTTCGTAATTGTTATTGTTGTAGTTATCATCAATGTGAGAAAGCAGCAGAGATCGTTCAATAAAAGTCAGCTTTATTATGGTGGTGAAACTGCTCTTTTTGGCATCTGAGTTCTTAAGTCCAAATTGTTGCTGCTTGAATCTTGCTACAACTATTTTCTTTGTACCAGCGACATTTGTATTGCCTGTTTATTTTCAAGTGGATAATTATGATTTGAGAAACTCATTCTGTACTTCTTTAGAGTATTAAGATGAGTTTTTTTAACTAACACAGATCTGACTCTTCAGATCTTTCATACTTTGTTAAAGTATGGAAAGAAAACAGCCAACCGGTAATTTATCCAAGATAAGTTCCTAAAACTTGAGCTTTGCATGAAGTAGCGGAATTTGCATGTTCAAGAAGTTGTACTGGTCCTGGAGGAAGCATATCCAATTTTCAAATTGAACACCGGGATTATTTCGGGACAGGACTAGTTTCCACATTGGTTATTTGTATTAATTGCATGATGACTACTTCCAGCTATCCAATTAAGTAATCAAATGTTTGCTTGATTCAATTCAAAAGTGGCAGGCTTGTTCTAGTCGGTATAGAAGATTTTGAAAATACTTATAAGATAAAATTTTTAAATATTATTATTTTAAATTTACAAAAATGAAATTTATGTGTTTTCATTAAAGAATTATAAGAAACAACAAATATTTCTAGATTTTAATTATTAAATAATTTTAATAATAAATTTATTAAAATTTATTTAACATTAAAAAAAAAAAGAACTTTTAAAAATAGCTAAACGCTCTTTGCGTGTCCTCCACTATAACAAATAAACTGACACTAGCTTCCCAAGTCCAAACTTTGACATTTTGTTAAGTACTAATATTTTAGTGCGTGGTCCGACATGTTCGAGACTTTTCGGCATGATATTTTATTCATTTGGTAAACAACTTTTTAAGGAAATACAAAATTTCCTGGTAAAGCTCCCCAATGCAAAAGGCCGAAAAATATAGAGTTCTTGAGAGTTTGAACTTGTTATTTTCAAATCTTTCACACTCTCAGAGATAAATATTGACGAACCAGTAGTTCATGACAGAAGAAGAAGAAGACATTGTTAGCTACAAATGTATAATAATTTATGCGGTATGCTTCATTTTTCTTATAATAACTTCAAACGTTTACCTACTACTTTCGGCACTCCTCAATCCATCTTGTACCCACTAACACCGGGCCAACCTGAGACTAAGTTTCATGTACATATAAATACTCTTCATAGTTAGTAATCATATGTTAATTGGTATCATATTATTTTTTCTATCGTCTATTATGTATCAGTCTTCTGTTCACATCTGTCTTGAAAAATGACTAGGTATAACTAATCCACTCGATACTGCAGCTGCAAAAAATGCAATTTTTGTTGTTTTTGACGGTTGTTCTAAAGTTAGGGATACTAATGACTTAGACATTTTCTAAGTCCCTCTACTGAATTTAGATTTTATTGATATTATTGTTTGAAGTCTTTGTTTACCAACTTTAGGACTTTCACGTAATTGCTCAAAACTGACCATTTCCTAGCTTACCTACAGGTTTTATCGTTTTACTATTCTCATATCTTGCGCTCGTCGATCCTAGCGAGCCAGAAAGGTTATTTGGTGCCATCTGTATCTGGAGGCCAATAAGTTAAGGTTCAAATCTCGGTGTGATCATTCCTGATTTTCATAAAGTTGCAATCAGATCTTGGAACTACGCCATAGTAATAATTTAGGTCGTTAATTATTCTAGAGGATTGGCAGGAGTTGAATTGGTAAGTTGGACTTGTAATACATGTAAGGAAAGCATTCATTGTCTCAGTAAGAGTTGGTAACTTTCGAACTTCATCACATCAGGAAACTGAAAGCATGTGTTTATCGTTTACAGATTAACTTCGTAGCAAAGGTCCAAGGCATATGTTTTTGACCCCTTCAACCTTTTAGCATTATATCATGACATGAATAGTTAAGTTGGTTTGTTAGTGTTATTTTTTGTTCGAGGCAAATTAATCAGTGAAGGACAACTTAAGGAACCATAGCCGTAAAACCTATTAGCGTATTATACGTAGCGCGTTATAGAGCTCGATGTTGCTATACTCTGATGAAAAAGTTCGACAACTGTGAGAAAAAGACCGTTGCTTCCTTAACCAGAAAAATCAAAGGAATCAGATTATCTCTGTGCTAATGAGAAGAATTAGTATCATAATTTTGAACACAATAGTTAGTTCGAGTATTAGCACAGCCGTTGGATTGTTACCATCATGAACTTTCAGTGGACAATAATATATAAGATAAAAAAAGGGAAAAGAAAAGATAGAAAGGAGAACTCTGTTTTTGGTAGTTTAACGGAAATATCAGGCCATGGTTGTTGATTTTTAGTTTCAGGTTTATGGGGATGATTTTGAATTTTCTAGCTAATTACTGCAGAATCTTTCAGATTACCGGGTTTTTTCTTAGAAAAATAGTTAAAAGTAATGAGAACACCACGACCGAAGAGGCCCGGAACTTGAACTGCTATTAACAAGAAACAACTTCCTGGTAAGCATATTCTTTGAAAAGTTTTCTCATTCCAGTTAATTTTAATTAAGAGAACTACCAAAACTAATAGATATTTTGCCACAAGATTCTTTTAAAAAAAAATCTCTGGTCTACCATTTCCACACGTACGACACAACACAAAGAAAGTGGGCAATAACAACTGATATTAATCGGTCGTTGTTGTTCAAAGTTGGTCGCTATTGGGGATGAGTGATTGTTTTTCTGAGGCAATTTACAGTAACTATATCACAAGTAAATTAGGTCATGAAGGCCTTAAACATACCATAGTAAATTAACGAACAAAACGGTTCCACAACTGAAAATAGAAACCACTGATCTGTATTTTTCTCAAATTTTCAATTATTAGTAATATTCAAAAGAATAATCATCCTCAAATTAAAAACAAAATTTAAGTCTCGGGTTTTTTCACAATATTTCAATATAGTCTTGATCCTTTACTGACCCGTAGTGCGTAGTATAATTTCTTTCTTATTGCACAAGTTCGTTGAATCAGTTTACTGAAGTTGTCATGACGCCATCAGCATTATTGTTTTTCAAACGTAGCAGGGGGGCTGGGAATTGATTCTGAAGAAAAACAATCTTAATTAGTCACTTCAACAAGTTTACCAGCGTTAACTAGTGTATTAATTATCATCTCAACCTTTTACACGTGACAATTGACGACGATAACTAATAGATAATGGCATTTACATAGGAACAACATATGAGATTCTAGGAAAAAAGACTAACAACCTGACTTAAAATTTCGTCGCTATCTATGAAATTTGCTTGAAAACTATCAGTTTAATCATCTTCAAAAAAATGTAACAATTGTATATTCACATTTTGCTTGCTCAAATAATAGTCACAGTCGAACTGGTAAAGTTCCTTGAATTTTCATATTGCAGTCAGGTCGTGCATACTTCCAGCTTCCATGTAAACTCTCATCCAGAAATCCATATCATCGTCTTCGTTGGATGAGCTGAATGAAACAGCAGGTTGATCGACAGGAAGTGAACATAAGGCCTGATGATCAGCTACAACTGAATGTTCCTGCAGAGAGATGATGGTGTTTTCCATGCATAAGGTTTCTGACCAGAAGCTCTCATCGATTTCTGGGAGCTCTAGTACTGAAGAATAATCGAGTAAATCATCATTGATAATCATGTTACTGTTATAGTCTCCTGTGATAAGTGATGAATCAGTGCAAGAAGAAGACCAAGTATCAGTACTGCTGCTGGATTGCACTGGGGACGTTGCAATCATGCTTGGTGGAATTTCCGTTCTTGAAATTTGATCAAGTACTGAAGTTTTAGATTGCACAACGTTAGGCTCGGATACTTTCTTGGATTTGGCATTTGATCTCCTCCTTCGCTTGCCTTGTTGGCCTTCTTCGACTAGCTGCAGTCTCTTCTTCAAATGAGTGTGCCATACATTCTTAATTTCGTTATCAGTTCGACCTGGCAGCCTCGCTGCGATCATTGACCACCTATACAAAAAAGATTAAACAAGAACATACATCAGAAACCATGACCCGATGAACCAATTATAGAGTTCAGGAACGAATATTTCGTCAGTATGATTCTTGCAGAGGCTCAAACAAGGGATAGCGATACTCTGTTTTATTATTAATTACTAATGAGCTATGCTCGATGTGCACACGTTTAGTTCGTTTTCTAATTGCTTTTTTCAGATATATATTTTGGGAATTGGTTATGGTTTGATGAAAAGGAAGGGATGTGACTTTTATATAACCAAACAAATTTAAAGAGGATCTTTGGAAAGGGGACGAAATTTCTCATGCAACTTGAGCTCCGAATTTTCTAATGCGGCAAGTGGAGAACTAAGCCTTGGCACAAAAGTTTTTATTAATATATTGCGAATAACTTAGTCATCTAAGAGAAGACTAAGTAACCAGGAGACTTCTCTATGTAATATTATATCGAAACTTGAAATAAGGAAGTCATGATGAGGGCTATACTTGTTGCCGAGCAGTTCATGCAAGCTGATGATGGTATCTTCTTCTTCCTTAGTGAAGTTTCCTCTTTTGATATCTGGTCTCAAGTAGTTTGTCCACCTGAGCCTGCAGCTCTTCCCGCACCTTAAAAGACCTGAAGATATATCAATGCAGAGAAAACAAGCTCAGTCCTGATCATCTATGAACGGCATACTACTTAATTATTCTAGATGAACTCATTAAAAGAAACTCTCTCCAAGCTGTTGTTTCTTTTTATCCTTAAAGAAAAATTCAAACTCAAGACTCCAATAGTGGGGATGGCTTAAATTTATTTTGGTGGCGAAGAGCTTCAAGATTCTCAAGTAACTCCATTAATGGTACTTACCAGCTTGTTTTGGAAGAGCACGCCAGTTGCCATGACCGTACTTCTGGATATAGTTAACCAGTATCTCATCCTCTTCAGAAGTCCATGGTCCCTTCTTCAAACCCATCTTCTCACAGCACGGAGCTCTCACCATCTTCTCTCTTTAATTTCTATTCTTCTTCTTCTTCTTCCTTGTTTTGCTTGATGTCTCTTGTTTCTTTTCTCGTCCTTGCCTTCTTTCTTTTTTTTTTTTTTTTTTTTTTTTTTTTTTTTTTTTTTTTTGCGTTTTCTCTATATATGTTCAGTACGAACAAGGCCGCAAGAGCAACGAGACCTGTGCAGTCTGCCTTGGTATTTATAAGGCAGCCATACTCACGAGCTACTAGCTATTTCCTGGAAGTTGAAAAATGTGTCCCTAACATGCTAATATTAAAAAATCATCGTTATATAATTCAATTAAATGGGTCGGGTTTTGCGGGTCTATTCCTCGTGCACATAAGACCCCCTTCGCATTGACTATGCTTTTCATATATGGACAGTATAGATTTTGAGTTCAGACGTTTTAATTCCTACCACTATTTTTCATGACATGGAAAATAAGAACAAGTGCAATTCTTAATCAGCAGTGTACACATTAATTGAGTCGATACAGCAGCCTCAACTATTGAATTTCTGTGTACTTCGATTGATCCGGGACAAAAAGTTTGAGTTCCGGCTGTTGATATTAATTAAATTCAAAAACTTTGTTCTGTTTCATTCAAACTTTGTGTACATTTTCTACAATCATTTAATCTGCTTTTTTTAAAATTAAATTATACGCACATTACGTAGTCCTTTATCTGCTAATATTAAAATAAAATAAAAACAAATTAAATTTTTTTAGGTTATGACTAGTTTGGTACATACTTGTACTCGGTATTGATGAGGAATAGTCTAATGCCTCTTTTACTAATTATATCTCTGCAGTATTCTGTATACACCCGTAAAGGTCAATTTTAAGAGCTTATTTAGCAATAAGTATGTTGTATTTTAATTTTATTTATATTTTTAATTATATAATTTTATAAAAAATTTTAAAATATAAATTATACATATAAAATTTTATTATTATTTATTATATTATTTTTTTAAAAATAATTTTTTTAATTTTAATTTTTTAAAAAAATACTCGCAAATATCTCTAAAACCAAGTCTGGTGTATCATCATATCTTTTCTTAAGTTGGACGTCAAAATACACTGAAATTATAAATTTCTTCTATCATATTGTATATATGAGAAGTTTGTTTGGATCAAATAAACCTTAAAATGTATCGCAAGATACCTAAACATGGTCAAACTAAACGGTCAATGGAAACGTGATTCATAGCAAGATGAATAATCTAACACTTGTTCGTATTTTATTTGTAGACAAGACAAAACAAGAAGAAAGAACGAAGAACGAGTAATAAGCTGCATTGATTCTTCAAACTTTTGTCTAAATCCGAAGATCACTACTTTCACACAATTATTTCTATTTATTTCTTTCAACTTACATACACGCATAAGTGAGTGTTTAGTTCAATTTTTTTCCAACATTTTTTTTAATTTTTAATTATATATTTTTTAATACATATTTTTTAATATTTAAAAAATTTATTTAAAAATTTAAATAGTATAAAAAAATTTTACATAATAAAAATTTTTTATTGCATATTATTATTATTTTTTAAAAAATAAAAAATAAAATTCGTTTTAAAAAAATAAAAATATTTTTTATTTAAAAAATTTTTTATTTTATAAATAATTTCAAACGTACCGTAATAATTTACAGAATTCAAAATGAATTCAGGAAAAGTAGCCTGCTAGTTATATATAGCTTTGAATTTTGTCCCACATACGATTTGATCGAGGTCTCACCATAGTTATATATATGCCAAAGGAAAAAGTATCGAGTTGGTAAGTTTAAATTCTTGAATAGTCAATCCTTCAATTTGGTAGGATCTAATTCTCACGCGGGGTTAAGGTAAAAATTTTCAAATTTTCTTCGGCCGATCTAGTTGAAACTGCTGTCAGTTTTTTGAATTTTTTGTTCTTACGAGGAATAATAGCTTAAAACAAACGCAACACCATTTTCAACAGTCACCACATAAGAAAGTTTTTTTGTCAATAGAGGAAAGCTGGAAAGTTTTATTTTGAAATTTTTTTTGAAAAAACAAAATTAGCTTTTATTTTAAATTTAACATACAAATAATAACTATATATATAATAATTTTGTATATATTATTTATCTATATTTTTCAAAATTAAAAAAAAAATTAAGTATAAAATTTTGTGTTTGATGAGACGGTGACGGTGCATTTTGAGATTGGGATAAAACGCATCCACTCACACCTTAAGGCACCGTTTGTATGCTTCAACTTTTTTTTTTTCTAATTTTTATTTTATATTTTTATAAAATCTTATATGCTAAAATTATTATTTTTAGTTAAAATAAAACTCATTTTTTTATAAAAACTTTAAAATATTTTAAAATTAAAAAAAAAATTTAGTTTATAAGCAATCAAATATTCTCTTGATATTGGGCAGTTCTCGTGCAATTAATCTGGAGACAACATACGACTGAAGTCCTCCGTTCAACAAGCAACAGTCACAAATATTTAAACAGCTTTCAAGCGTTAATGCAGTGAAACAAGCGTGTCGCTTTCACTTTGATACGACTAAGCTATAACTTACAATTATATTTCCAACTTTAGTTCAGTAACCTAGCATATGATTTTCTGTACAGTGACTTGAATATACAGTAAGTAACAAGAAGAGAGTAGGATATTTTACCCAACAATCTTCTCCTTGAGAAGATGAGAAAGAACCCAGCTTCCATCTGAATTTATGCATCAATGGTTAACTTGCATTATGTATATTTCTAAAGGCAGATAAAAAAATATTGCTATCAACTGAAGACGCATAGTAAGTGCCTATTTAGCATTACTTATAAATTATTTTATTATAATTTTTTATTTTATGTTTTTAATAATTTTTTAATATTATATATACTTTTTAATTAAAAAATATATATAAATTTTTACGTCCTAAAATTTTATTGTTAGTCATTTTTATTTTATAATTTGAGGTAAAAATAAAAATAGAACTTATTTTCTAAAAATTTCAAAATAATTTTTGTTTAATAAAAATTAATTTTTAAAAATACTTCCAAAAATTCACTAAATCTACAAAATAATACTTCACAATAAAGTTCACTTTCCTTTTGAAGCAATATCATCAAAAGTAACAGTCTTCCATTGACTAAAAAGTCTTCAAATGTAAATACACATGACCATTTCAGCTCAGACATTGATTACTGTGTTCATATAATAAATAATGAATGTAGGGAAACTGCATGCAGAACAAATGCAAATACTGGGATAGACTTCTTAGCTTATTTAATAAATACTGAAAAACTTTCAGCCTCCAAAAAATGAATCTGTTTCGCGTTCCTCTAATAACAGAAGATTATCTAATATTTCTCCACAAGGCAACACTGCGTCGACTTAATAAAAGAAATAATCTCTGAAGCATCAAAGAAAGTCAATGAGGCAAACGTCTAAGATACTTAACTAATGTAGACTTATATAAGGTATCATTTGAATGACTTAGCTGTCATCTACCTTCCCTTACAAGTCATGCAAGCACTTCCTCTCTTTAATGATAATATAATTGGATAAACCCTATATTCATACATTTATTGTATTGACTAGATCATGCAAGTCTTACCAGCCACATTAGAGCATTAACAATATGTGAAGTACGTATGACCGTGGAAATCAAACATAAGAGTTTATCTAGTAAATAATTTGAAGCAAACACTTCTTGAACTAGTCAGTGATATCTAAGACCATATAACTAGGATTATATGTAGTCTATTGAACTTCTCTCCTTTGTGAAAGTTCCCCTAGTTATGTAACCTTGCAGCTAGAAACTAAGGCTCCAACTTTCAAGTAGTGGGGCTAACAAGCTAGAAAACAACCGAAATTGTCTTAGTACATTTTTTCTATGCAAAATGAGTGCTATAACAATTATGGGAGAACGAATCACAAATTCAGAATATGTCACAGGGGCAGGACTATGCTTTAATACTTTTTTTTGCTTTGACTTTAAGCAAGTGCACCTATAACTATCCGCACTAAGGTTCGTTCTTTATTACAAACAGTAATTTGATATAATGCAAAAGCTTGACTACTTAAATATGAAATCAACTGACCAATATTTTAAGTCATCTCATGTTGACACTGACCAACATGTACAAGTCACTCTTCCGACAGTAGATTTACCACGCTTCTGTTATATTAGTAGAACTTGAAGTTTTACAAAATATATGAAAATCAAACCTATGCCTCATTACCAGTAATCTTCGAAAAAAATCCTCATTCAACATTATGAAATGTTCAAATAAGTTGTACGTGATATTTTGTTGCGAAAATTTTATGGAATTAATCATTATCAATATTAGTTTCTTATCAAAATAAGGAAAATCCTGGTCATTCTATGCATGCTTCTCAAAGGCTAGAAGTTGCAGTAATAGTTTGGTTTTTTTTATATTTAGCTAAGGGTTTGTTTACATACTCTTTCAAATTTATTTTTTTTAAACTCACTTACAATACAAAATAAATTACAAAATTAAAATAAATTATTTCTATTAAAAATTTATTTTTTAAAATTTAATTTTAAAACTTACTTATAATATAAAATAATTATAAAATTTTATTTTTATTAAATATTTTTAGTTTTAATTTTATTTTTTAAACTCACTTTCGAAAAAATAAATTTATTTTATAGTAAACACGTACTAAATATAAATATTAACTTTTAATCGGAACTTATATATTTAATTAGTGCATGATTATATCTTGCCATGGGCGTTACTTAACTGGTTGACAAATTTGATCGACCGACATGTTTGAGGTGTTTTCCCCGCCTTCGTTAACAAAGTCAAGTCTTATATTGACTGACCAAACATGTAATTAACGTCGATTCTTCAGAGCAAGTCGTCTCCAATACTGGAGGCAGATTTAATCCTTTTCATTTAATATAACGATGAGTAAACCACGTTCCGGATTTTTCTTTCCCTTCAAAGATGAGATAAATTGCAGTTTTAGCAGTTCAGCTTCTGCAAATCAAACTGGCGCATTAGCAAAGCAGTATATTTAAATTTTCATTGCGGCTCCAAATACTTATCAAAAGGGGGAGACTCTCACTAGCTTTAGCTGAATGATCGAATAAGAGATCTCCAACGTTCTCATTGACCAACTGCAAAGAAAGGGAGGTTGTCCTTTAATGTTAGCGTCTCCAAATACAAATTAAGGCTACCAAAAATCTCTACTCAGATACGTTTACTATGGAAAATATTCTCAAAACTGTTACTGGATAAGAAATCAAGGCAAACTCCATAAAGCCAAAGCAAAGCGACAGAATCACTACACACTGATACACTTGTCAAGAACTAACAAAATCTGTGTGATGCAAACTTTCTTTCAGAATCCGTGTTTAGAAAGTGCTTAGCAAGAAAGCCTAGCCTCAAACCATAATGTCAACTTCTTCATACTTACTGTGAACTTTTTTGGAGGATACCAGGAAATCCGAGTCTGTTTCCAGATGGCAATGATTTTACTTTGACAAAATTATAATGCAAAACCCATTTAAACTGAAATTAAGAAAGTCCATGAGACACAAATTGCATTTTCGGACAAAATTCCAAAGGGACTGGGGTATGTAGTCAAAATCAACTAATAAATCCAACTTGAAATTTGTAAGCAGTAATCTTGTACTTGTGCAACAAAGAGCATCGCATTGTGATCAGCTATTGGAGAGGGAATCTAAATTGACTATAAATATTAATCCTACAAATCAGCTTATACGTTACACAAGCATGGACTGGTTGACTTGGACTTTCACTGGCAAAGAAAAGGATCAACTAGTTGTTTCAAATAAATATGACTTCTAAAATTGAGAAGGAAATCCATTTAAATTCTAAGCTAAGAGCTACTTCAGAAAAGCTAACTTTAAATTTTGGACTTTAAGTTCTCATATAAAAAGATACACAGTCAACTGTCAAACTACTAGTTATTCTTTTACGTTCAAAAGAAACTCATAACAAAGATCTCTTCAAAAGATCTATTCAACCCTCTTAGACTTCATGAAGTTCCTAGTATCACACAATACTCATGGTCTATCACATGAGGAACTTGACTGAAGCATGGAAACGAAATCAAACGAAGTTTTGGTGCGAGTGCATTAAATCAATTGATAAACTACTCAAAATATATCATGTTTAGACACTTATCGTCTCCGAGGATCTTCAAAGATTATTCATCATCTAATCTTCAAATACAGCATGATTAGCTTTCTGACCTCTGTGTTAGTGCTTTCATAAAACCATCTTATCTGACCACCTTTATCAAGATATCAATACATGAAGAACTTTGAGTTCATATGCTAATGCAAAACCATTTTTCATCTTCAGATCATGTAGGAACCATTCTTATGGTAAAGAAATTTTGCTCCAACATTAGTATCCATGCGAAAGAGAATACAAGGGATTTCTACTTTATAGAAAAGCTAAATCCAGTAGCAAGAACAAACTCCAATTTCAGCTGCACACCAGTTTCTACTTTAAAGGTGACCAGTAGCAAGAACCCAACCCCGGAATATATCCATGCGAAAGAGAATACAAGTGTTTCATGTGTGATACATTCAGATTCTCTACTTCCATATCATGTTCATAGCTAGAAAAAGAAAGTGCTTATTAAATATTTTTAAAAGAAAATATATATTATTTTATTTTAAAAAATAAACTCTATTTTTTATAAAAAATAATAAAATTTTATAATACAAATAAATTTATATAATATTATAAAAAATTTAATAAAAATATGAATCGAAAAAACTAAAAATATTTTTTTTATAACGCACTTCCAAATAAGGCCAAACTCGTCATCATGTTTTGTGCAGTTGCCTAGTTCTCAAAACATCAATAATGTATTGACGGGAGCTGTGGAAGTTCTTCAGAGAGCGTAAGACATCCATACGCAAGCTCCAACAGAACTACTATGGAGGAACTCGAAGGTGCCAAGTCTCGAGGACTTGATACTTGCAAATTTGTGCTAAAACAACCGGTGAAGTAAGCAACGAACATTGCTATATTCACCATGTGGCATTTTACATCCACAATCTTCCCTTTTTGTTAACTCCATTGACAAAGTAGAAGGAACGAAGAGACACTTCCACCTGTATCCATAATATTCCTAAAAGAGGGTACAAGTTTTGTGTTACTCATTAGCATTCCCTAATATCTATGAACTTATCAATAAAAACATTATACTCCGAAAGTATAACGACAGCCATTTCCATCTAAAAACTGATCCGTGTGCCATCCTGTTGTCTTTAGATCAGTGAGGAATGATGGAAATACACTGTTCATTCTATTGTAAGCGTCCTCCAATATGCTATGACTTGACTTATTACCGCCTTTTTCCATGTCAGCAGCAAAAGCAGCAACCAGCCATCCCCTCAATGCATCCTCACCTGATGCACTTTGCTCCAGGACCATGTCAGTGCACTCAGTTGTTCGATTGATGAGAAACTTCTCGTTCGGGTATCTCTTACTCAGTTCCTTGAGCTCCTGAGGGCTATGAAAAACTCTACGGAGTGGCCGCCCAACTTTCACTCTTCCTGCCTCCGCAATTATCCGATTAGGGAAGAGAAGATCTTCTCGATACCGTAAATCTGCAGGACCAGATACTTTACCAGTCTGCAATAAAAGCTGGATGCAGGTCAATAGGACCTCTACACAATTGGCATAATGTTCCTTTGTCAAAAAAAAAAAAAAAGCACACTGTGTAAATCCACAATTATATTTCATATCAGAGTTTTTGTAACTTAGGAGCTTCTCAATCAATATTAGGTAATTAAGTTATACTTTGGGTGAAATACCTATGTAGCTCATACCTTCACAAAATCCGCTACTATCATGGCTGTTCGCTGGGGATTCAGCGTGTTCACAGGTGCTGCTCGCATTTCTTCTGCAACACTATAGATATGTACAGCAGAGAGTAGAGGGCCAACTATCAACTGCAAGTAGTGAAAGCACAATTAATTAACTAGCATTTTATTTCTGCAAAAAGAATAAACTGATAGAATTATCCACACCTTGCTTGTTTCCAGTTGGTTTTATGTAACAAACAAAAGCATATAAAATGGATTGCCCCTGATCATAAAATGTACAATCAAATGCAAAGCAGCCAACCTCTGTTAGCATCCTACAGTCATTGAGGAATGAAGATGGAATGATCAAAGGGAGTTCAAGAAGAACCACTATCCATCAAGTAAAACAGGATAAAACTATCGATGGTGTCCACATCTGTCCCACTTATCATGTGGTCAAGATATACGGTGAAGAAGTATGCTTTAAAGTTACATCCATACAATTCACAGCGGAGCCAGTCAAGAAATAAAGTTCTGTGCTGCTTTGAAAAGAAGATTACATGTGCAAATGGATATATACCTTTCCCTGAAGAGAGGAACAAACTGTCGATGCCAATTGAATGCCGACGCCTATTCCCACAACGTTGAATAAGGTCGAGATGGCCTCCCCTTTTGCAAATAAGTCACTCAAATTGCCTTCCCTAGCAAAAGAAGAATATATTGGTAATCTTGTTGCCCTTGCTGCAACTACAGCCATTCCCTGCGATGATGACGATAACCACAATTTAAACAAGGGAAACAGACATAAAGCAAAAAATTGATTTTTAAGAAATATATTCTCAATACCGTAATGTGTTCTGCACTAGTCATAAAGAAAAAATCAACAAAGCCATGTCATAATCATCCGGAAGAGACATTTGTAGAGTAATACCTTTGCAAAATTGCCCAAGCCAGCCATTTCAAGAAATAAATGTGGACACAATGGAGAAAGAACTTCCAAGCCAGTACCAAAATCATACAGCACATCGGCTACAACATAATGACAAGGGCTCAAAGAATTAGAAATATAAATCTACAAAATTCTGCAGAATACACCAAACATCTAAAGAGTGACATATCTTTTAAGGATTGCTTTAAGATTTTACCAAGTATTCGCCAACTCTTGGGCTCAGAATCCATTCTGGCGCCCATACCACTGCAAATGAGTTTTCCAGCATGCTGCATGCCATCCTTTAAAATCTGCGCAGAAATGATGTTACCACAGTAAATTTACTGCAATAGTTTAACATATACCAAATGCATAGATACTCCTTAAGTTATTTTCATTTTACCCAACTAACAGCGGTCGCTTGTGCTGGTGTAGGTCTCAAGCCTGCAGCAAAAAGCAGTGACTGCGAAAGAGTAAGAACATTGAGAATACAAAACAGCATGCTAACCAAACAAATTCCACAACAGGAAAAGTACAGTTACAGGCCGTCCTTCAGCCCTGATAGTTATTTGATGAGGTAAGAAGAAAAATGAAACTAGTTGATAACTACCTAGAACCATATCTATTTGCGCACTTGTTTTGACTTTGGCAACTTATCATATTTGACAGTCTGAGAAGTGGACGGTTCCTGCATTTTGAGCATCTAAGTACGACAAAGAACAACTACACCATTCAGAAAGCTCCATGAACACTTCTTTCTCAGCAGTGTATATCGCATTTCCAACCAGCTTATCGAGCTTAAAGCCAAAACAAACTTGAAGCTGAAGTCAAGCCGTGGTCAGCCCTAGTCTCTGGTATGGCAATATAAAGAACTAGGACTCTTCAATGAATGCAATATGCATGTTTTGTTTCAATGAACTAAACAAAGTAAATCAATTAGATAGAACATCAACCTTTTCAACCAATCCACATTTCATAGTTGTAATAAAGTTTGACACTAGCTGTATATAATATGATATAAACAAACACCTATAAGACAGCAGTTCGACTGTAGGGAATAGAGAAAGGAAAGGACCTGAGTCGACAACACAGACAATACTGCGCTCGTCATATGTTGCAATGCTCGAAACTTAGTGTAAGTCAGGTAACCCTCATTCACACTGCACACATAATTCTGTATAAAACTTCCAATTTTATGAAGGAATATGATTCTACTACTGACTAAACCATAACTTACCTGTATGGATATCCTGATGGGAAAAACTTGTTCAGGAAAGACTCAACCATCCTGCGGACAATTGGTCTTGAATCATCAGCCACTTTCACCTAATTATAAAACAGAACCTAAATCAGATTAACAGAAGCAGATACCCAAAAAAACACTTTCAAAATGTAATTTACAGAAAAAATTCCCTAAGGCATTTTCTCTACCAGCATCATCTTGTTTAAAAAATGAAATAGTGGAAATAATTAAGATCTTACAGCAGATAGAAACAAGGTTCATTTTAAATTTAAAGATACACTAATAAATAGATATAAACAGGCAGTTGCCTTCTTCACGTTGTTATGGTCTGTCTATAAATATCACTACTGAATAGATCACACATAATAATGTCAGCATCCGGTATGAAGTAGAAGTCTAGAAATAAAGAGTCTAAACATTCCTCTTCATTGTGAATGAAGAGATTCATTCTCCTTATTTGTGTATACCTTTTACAAGAGCCTAACAAAGTTATCACAAAGCTCTTTGTTCACATTTTGCACACTGTCTAACGAATTGCATCCTGCGTTCTACCCACATACACAAATATCAACATGATGCCTTCTCAATGAAAATTTTAAAACTAGTATCTTTTTACTAGTTATATTGGATCATGGAATGAAGCACACTTAAATGAACGTTCTTGTAACTTTAACAGACAGACAAGAAAACAGAGAGTTTAAAAAAGTGACATACAGTGAGTCGGCCTTCGGAGTTGAATCTGCACTGCTGAGAGATGGAGTCAGAGTTCTCAACCCAGAACTCCAGCAGCGGCCGTGACTCCTCAATTTTCGGTTTGTTCTTCTGCCCTCCAATCTTTGCCTAAATATTTCAATTTCAAGACAAAAGAAAAATACAAAGATCAACAACGAAAATTAAATAGTTTAACAGCTAGAAGTAAAAGCTAAATTTGAACTAAAATGACGAAAAAATGTTTTCTAACACAAATCGAATTCAATGAAGTATACAAGAACGAGTGGAAGGACATGACAGAATCGAATTGAAATGCACGCACATTCAATAAATTAAGCACATTACCAAAAAACAAAAGTTCCAACACAGAGAAAACATAGAATTATTGCCAAAAACACATAGTAACAAGTTAAGCGACGACACAAAAATTAAACGAATTAATTTCCATTGATCGAACTTACCAGAACGAAATCCATAACCAAAAACTTAAACTGAGATTAATCAAAAATTTTCAGGGGAAAAGAAAAACCAACTGAGGACTTCTCCCGACTTCGGTTTGGCTCTTGTGAGAATTTATGCGATTAAATCTATCCATACACGATGAAGCCAACGTTTCATGATCTCTCTCGAAACAATTTCTTTCGCAAACTATTACACCTTTTTCTTTTAGTACCTAGTTTTTGCTACCCTTTTTTATTACGGACTCTTTATGAAAAACAGAAATATTATTGGACCAACTTCAAATTTTCAATCGTGTAATTATTACCGGAACCCAACTCGTATAATTTCAAGTCTGCAACAACTGTTTGAAGGGTGCCTTTTATGCAAAACAGAGTTAGACCTTCTATACCCAGTTTTATATTAGATTTTCATTTTCGGGCTACAAAGCATACTGGGCAGGAGCAGGTACATAACCCTAATTTTTATTAAATGGCTTAGTTGGGCCTTATTGGGCTGAAAATGCAACGGCTTATTAGAATCCTAGATTGCGAGCCCAAGCTCGATTTGTGGTGAGAATAGAATATGGTCAGAAAAAAGATAACTGATCAGGTCAGGCCACTCGCGCGCACAGTCTTATCTATGCGCGAATATTAAAAAAAAAAAAAAAAAAAAAAGAGAAAAAAATTGCTTCGATATAATTCCTGTAGATAGTTGCAAAGCCATGATAGTTTTCCAAATGAAATAGCTGCTAATCTACGATACTTTAGTAGTTTTGCATTTTCACAATCAATCATACTGAATAGTTGTTGTTCATATATTAAAAAAAGGAACCAAATATAAATAGTATATCAAATGTTTAAGGAAAACCCATGCAAAATAATTCATCACAAGTACAAGCTGAAGGGTTCTCCTGGTATTGCTACAAAATTTTATTAGGAACCTTTTATGCAAAACAGAAAAGCTTAACGGATCAAACTTTGACCGAATACTTCTGAGACGAACCTGACCCGCTTATTTTTAAGGCGGCTGACGCAAAAACTTTTAATCACGTGCGAAAGAATCGAGAAGAACAGAAGAAGAGAGGGAGAGAGATGAGATCACCGTCGGTGAACTGGCGGCGATGGTTCCGGTCTCTGTCATTGTTGCTAGCGATGACTGTTATAGCGTTACCGGAAATCGAAGCTAGATCGAAGGAAGCTTACGCAACACTTCTATACGGAGACGAGTTTTTATTGGGCGTAAGAGTGCTTGGGAAGTCGATCAAGGAGACGAAATCAACCAAGGACATGGTCGTACTTGTATCCGATGGTGTCTCTGATTTCGCTAAGAGCTTACTCCAGGTTCGAATTGTTGAATTATTAGATCATTGTATTATTGTGTTATTGAGCAATAATTATAGAATAGTCCCATATAATCAATAGTATAATTTTGCGCTGCTATGTAAGATTTTTCTTACCGATTCCTAACGTGAATAATTTCAAACATTTTGGTTCCAGAATTGGTACGAAAAAGTTGATTGTGTTAGGTTACTTGAATCAATTCGTCCTTTAATTGATTTAATTTATTTTATACGCAGACTTGAATCATTGATTGCTTTTAGTTGTTATTCTCTAGAATTTTGTTCTTAGGAACTATTGCTGTGCATTTTAACGTGAAAGGATTCATGTAGTCAATACCATATCAATGGGGTAAGGCTTAGTTATGGACGTAGTTCTGTGTTACCGGTGTGATTCATTTCTCTTTGGAGCTAGCTGGATTTTACTTTTTACCCATTCGTTGTAGTCTCCTATGATATATCAGTTCACAAGACTCAAATGTTAGGTTAGTTGCTAAAACTTGGTGTAACTCTTGTTGTGTTTACACTTCCGATTTGGGATTATTGGTTGTTATATTGGTTTGATTCCCTTTGTTATACTTGGTAGTCACTCTTTGAATTAGGCTTGATGGTTGTTTATTCACCATGAACTTTGGTTTAGGTGAAACTGATATGCTTTTGTTTATAAATTTCATACTTAACATGACCACTAAATCATTTTATAGGCTGATGGATGGCTTGTGGAGCCCATTAGCTTGTTGGCTAATCCCAATCAAAAACGCCCTAAAAGATTTTGGGGAGTCTACACCAAATTAAAAATATTCAATATGACAACATATGAAAAAGGTAATGTCTTTTTTCAAACTTATTTTTCAGTGATTTTTTACTTTGTATATAATACAAATATATATACCACTCCTCGTTTTAGTAATTCTTTCTCTATCTTCCTTTACAGTTGTATATCTTGATGCTGACACTGTTGTGGTTAAGAGCATTGAGGATTTATTCAAGTGTGGCAAGTTTTGTGCAAATTTAAAGCACTCTGAGAGATTAAATTCTGGAGTCATGGTAGTTGAGCCTTCTGAAACAGTTTTCAATGACATGATCAGCAAAGTTAATTCTCTGTATTCATACACTGGAGGTATAGATCTTATGATTTCATATATCAGTTATTATCATATGTTTTCTTTCCTGACAGAGTTGCTACCAAAATCTTGGTACTCTTTCTTTATGCATTCCCTAATTTGTCTTGTATATGATGGCAAAATTGATCCTGAAGCAGTTATTTTGGCTTCAAAGCGTTACAGAAAAGTACACTTAATTTTACATCATATTATCTCATTGCTGTATGATATAGTAATTGATACTTAAATGCATGTTTTTTTTACTTAGATACGATGCATCCATTTTGTATTGTGGTCAGTCTTTGACATAATTTAATGGTCCTTACAGGTGATCAAGGTTTTCTCAATTCATACTATGCGGACTTTCCTAATGCTCATCTTTTTGAGCCTGAAATACCCTATGATGTCGTGAAATCTAGGCCAATACCTGAAATGCAGCGGCTTTCTACTCTTTATAATGCTGATGTTGGCCTTTATATGCTGGCCAATAAGGTAACTTTTGTATGCTGATACTAGTATAATCATGCTCATATTTTGTTTTTGTGGCATCCAACAGCTTGATGCTCATCGATAAATGAGACTTCACGATATCATGACACTTAGGTTGTAAATTTCCATATAGAGTCTCAAATGGAAAACAACTTGACAGTCAACATGGTTATGTCGATCCTAGGGTTTAGTGGTCCGGTGAATTTTATGCCTTTTGTCATGGTACTAAGGCATAAGTTTCTACTTTACTTGTAGTTATGTTAACTAAGCCTATTTTCTTGTTGAAGAGCAACCTACTTAACTTGTAAAATCTTTTTCATAGTTGTGGAGTATATGTGCTTTTGGAGGGCCACTGGACTTGTGTTTAAACAGTATGAAACTCTTAAATGGTAAATGAATATAAGGGGGATGGTCATCATCTCATGAAACCCAGTATACTACAGCCATAACTTGTAAAAACGAAAAGTTTCAAATTATCCTTTCTCTCTATCACGTTAAAGATGTAATAGAGGCAAACTGTTGGTTCTGCGCCACATTCACCACTGCTCAGAGGAATGGTTTATGATTTTCGCAATATATGTAGTGGCAGATTAAGTTCTTGTAATGTGCTCATATATCTGAATGTGAATCAACTGTGGTTTCGTGGAATGTAGAAATCATAACTTCGTGAAAAGAATTTAACTAAATTGGGTGAGATGAAACTGTGAGCATTGTCTAAGCTCAGCCTTGACTTTATGCAACTAACATGTCAGTCTTCAACTTATATATTGCTAAAATGTAGAAGACCATCCTATTTGCTACCTTTTTTGGCCTAGCTTTTTGATAAGTTTTAAAATGTTTAACATGACAGTGGATGGTCAACGAGACAGAACTTCGAGTTATACACTACACACTCGGCCCCCTTAAACCGTGGGATTGGTGGACTGCTTGGCTTTTGAAACCTGTAGACGTGTGGGAGGTCTTTCCTTAAGCTCATGTGTTATATGTGGCTTTTACTAATTTTTCTATCTATCCAATGATTGTACTGTAGGCTGGCCAATGTTTCTACAGAAGGTCATATTACATACCTCTTTATGTATGCTGAGGAGTGTGATTTTGTCATAGGCTGTCCGTGTACGTCTTGAGGAATCACTTCCTGGAACTGGAGGGGGAAGAAACCCTAGCGATGAGCTTATCGTCAAATTTTTGTTTGCCCTTCCTTTATGCATCATGCTGTTTGGCTGCTATCAGTCATACATTCAGGTTGGTAATTGACATTACTCTAGGTTGGAGGTGGGAAACTGTCGCTTCTTCATATGCTTGAACCTTATAATGATGCAGGCTAATAGAGACTTCCAAAGTTCATTTTGCCGAAATTCATTATGTGATTATGCTAGGCTTATGTACTACAAGTTAAAAGCTGGTGGAGGGATTCCTGTATACAGTAGTGTTGGGGTTGCTTCGTCATCTATTCCCACTTCCACACAACAGGTCATTGTCATTCGATACAAGTTCAATGTACCTTTATTTGCTGATTACAACGACATTTATTCAATTCGTACATGATATTAGGTTTTGTGAAAACTGCTGAGTTTTTTCTTGTTTATCTGTGATCACCATAAGTATAATTAATTTTTTGTATTAAACAGTTCACAAATGGCGCAAATTCCAAGGTTCCTGCTTACCTTGGTGCAATTTCTATTTTGTTTTGCTTTGCGGCTGCTTTAGTTTCATTTGCACTATCGTTCCTGATTATCCCACACCAAGTGATGCCATGGACGGGTTTGTTGCTGATGTATGAATGGACTTTCACATCATTTTTCATCTTGTTTGGGAGCTACCTCCGGTTAATCTACCACTGGGGAAAGGCAACTGCTAATCAGGCAGGGATAGGTTTCAGTAACCGTTATTCTGATGACGATTCAGGGAAAGGTTGGTTGTACCTTCGTATCTACTCGATCATTGTCTTGCTTGCAGAAATGTTCGTATAATACTGTTTTCTTATTCTTATATAGGTCGTCTACGCCACCCTTCTGACTGTCATTTGGCAACATGTTTCTACGGGCTAGGATTGGCCATTTTAGCAGTCATTACACCATCTCTGCCATGCATTTTGGGTGTTACTGCTCTTTTTGCAAGGTAAATTGGATAGTAGCAGCTTTATATCTGTTACTTTGAGTTTACTTTGCATTAATTAAATTTTTTTAATGCGCTGAAAAAAGGAAATCCATATGGTTCCCCTTATATCTGCTGGTAATTGGCAACTTCAATCATTAGAGAATAGTTTTGGAGGAAGTATTCACAGCATAACTGCATGATTTGTTAGAGTTGAACATATCCTGGTGTAAAGATGTAGATCATGTGCCCTTTGCTCCATTAGGAAAGGAGACTTATGAGAAGTTTGATACTTGATGTGGCTTGTTAAAAATCACGGAAGATACGACACATGAAGTCTATTAGGTCTAATATGTAAAAGGCCTTAAAGTGCACTGGCAACCATGGAGCAATGCTCGTTGAAGTCTGTGTCTTGCAACGAGTTAACAAGGCTAGAAAAGAGAGGAAGCAGGCTAAGTGGCCAAGGAAATAAGATATGTTGGTGAAATGGAAGAGTCCATAATAACTTCATTTGTTTGACTATTATCTTATTATGAATTTCCTAGTCCTAGGAAGAGTAAAGACTTCATCCGCTTTTAAGTTTGAAGCTTAATGCTGTATATTAGTTCTGACCATCATGTTAATGATCTTATGTTGTTTTGAACAGGTTAGGATTGATGGTAGTAGGAGGACTAGTTTTGGCATCTTTCATGACATTCGCTTCGGAGCACCTTGCTATTGGATCATTTGTAAAGGGTCTTGAAGACCACCGTGATCAGTCAAGAACTAGAGGCACATGTTTTATGTGTTTGTGATCAGATGCTCATTTTGTTCTTACATTGATTGGGCTTTTGTTGTATTAACGTTGTATATTATTTAACAACAACGACGACGACAACAGCCAAGTTTCCATCCCACTAGTTGGGTCTGGCTATTGTGTGTAGAGTATGCATTCATGTAAAATTTTGTAATTTTTAATGGCTAGCAAAATGATTTTTCCCGTTTATATTGTAAAAATAATCGAGGGGCCTTATCAATAGTTTTTAAGAACTATCTCATTCTCAATTGTTGCAGTGATTTGAGGGATATGACTTTGAGTAAATTATGATCCTATGCAGCATCGTCCAATGGTTTATGGCTGCAGAAACATTACCTTATGATAATGTTGATAACATATAAAGGGCGATAACAAGAATTTATTTTGCTAGATTGAAGATCTTATGGCCCAATTTGAAGGAACAAAAGAAAGACAAACACATTAAGGGCTAGTTTGCAAACTCCTTAAAACCCTTTTGTTTGTTCAAGTTGTTCCCCAATCAACACACACAAGAGAGAGAAAGAGAGAGAGAGAGGTTCCATGGCAATGGGGATGCGCGTTCTTGCACATGCCGCCCGACGAAGTCGAGCGCCGCCGCACTTCGCTGGAACTACTGCGGCAGTGTCATCGTGGCTGGACGGCGTTCAACGTGTCGCGAGCACAGACGTCCACTTGGCTTCGAACGCAGAGATCTGGCGATCGCTTGGCGGCGCTTCTCAGGTGCTCTCTCTCTCTCTCTCATATGATTTAGTGACACTCCCTTTTTGAGAAACTTTACTAATACAATATACTTGTTTTGCTGCTTTTTACTTATATCATGGCAACTGTGCCTATCAAGTGTTTGATTAAATCGTGAGAGAAAGAGCGAACTCGATTGATGCATCATTGATACTTGATCCATTCACAAGACTCAACTATTCAAAATATTTAGCCTTGTCAGAGGAAGAAGTCAATTATTGTGTACTTCGTTGCTGATTCTTATATCACGGCATTCATGCCCATGAAATGTTTGTGGAAATGCTTCAAAGAGCAAACTTGGCACAAGATTCATACTCGCTCCTTCCCAAAGAAAAATGATTCCGCTAGCATATATATACTTGGTTTATATGTACTTTATGAAATTTTGTTTCTTCTAAGCTTTTTGCTGTCGTTGCTGCTGATGTATTCCATTAATAGTCGTAAGCATATATTCAGTACATGCCAAATATCTATCTTCTGCATTATTAATTTAGAATTTGGTCAGTTCACAATGATGGTAATCTGCAGGATGTCATGAAGGCCACTTTTGCAACCTTTTTGAATGCTGGCACAAATATATTTTGTAAGGCAAGTCAAAAAGAAAAAGCCTTTATCCATTACCACATCATATGGTGAAATATTTTTGTATTTATTTCTAATTTGGCATTTTACTTTTATCTTACAGGAAATGATGAGTGGCGGAGGTTAGTTTCATCTCTTATTTACTTATTTGTTAGCTGCTTGTTCTTTTAGAGAACTAACTCTTTAGTAATCTCAATGGAACTAACTCTTTTGCATGTCTTTGTAACTAAAGTGTTCAATGTTCAAGTGTTGTTCTTTCTTTTTTCCTTTTAAATTCTTTTATTTTTATTTTGTTGTTGTTGTTTTCTGAAAGCATGCGAATGCCCGTCTGTCCTAGAGGTGTATTTCTTATTACTTCAGTTGCGTTAGAATAATTACATATTATATTTAGAGATTAAGGTCTATTTTTAATGATTAAAACTCACATTGAAATAATTAAACAGTTATACAAATTAAATAAAGCTAATAATACTATGTGTACTGCCAATCACATTTAACTTCTGTACAAATGTTTTTTTTTAATTATTTTATTTTTAACTTAAATGTGAAGTTAATTGACCTCTCTGCAGTATATAGAATGTCTAAGGCTTTGCTGCTTTGTCCATGTGGAGTAACAAAATAGTGGCAAATTTGATTGTGTAGAAAGATGCAGAGCTTGGTTGCCTTCCAACAATTTTTGCATCTGATGCTTTATGACAAGCCGCTTGATGTTGACAATTGTTTCTTTAAGCACTCCTGTTATATATTAGCTTAAACTCTCTAATTAAGTAGTTATTCTTATGTTACAGGCTACTGTGCAATTTCTAATTAGACGAGTTTTGACAGGCATCTCTGTATTGTCTGGGCAACCACTGAGACGATATGTAGTGTATGTTGAACATATGAGTCATCAAAACTGCAGGAAGCAACAAATATTTCCTTCAAACCGTATACACATATCGAATTATTCATCACAATCACATCGACAGTCACCGAAAGAGGTATCACACACTTTCAGGTTAAGAAACTTCTAGGTTTTTTATTTGTTCAATAAAGTCTTACGTCACCATATGCCTCTTTGGTACTTTTTATCCTTTATTATATGGTCATAAATCTCTTGCGATGCATGTTTCAACTATAGATCTCTTTTTTCTTCACTTAAATTTAGTTCAGTGTTTTTTTTAATCATTTCTTTTCTCAAAATACTGTATGATATGATCCTAAATTGGCTACAAGTCTGGTGCCATGTCTCGCATTGCATGAGCTTCTTTTTTGTCATTTAGGTTAAGTTTATTTGTGCATGTTGTTATTGGTCCAGGTAATTAGCTTGAAATCCTGGTTCTGAAATATACATTTAGTATATGGTCTAGTTTGCATATTGAAACTAAAAAGCTTTTAACATAGCCTGAAACACTTTATCAGTTAGAACCATCAAGCATTTCCAACAAAATTCCATAGATCTGTAGCTACCTTGAGACTGCGAAACTACCCTCAATTATCTAGTCTTTACATACTCTGATGAGAGCGCTGTAGCTTGTTGTAGTGATGTCTTAACCAAAAGATTATCTTCTATGGGCATGTCATAACATGGAAATTTTTTACTCTTTAAGCAGGAAAGAAAGGATATATCTACAGTTGAAGATCCCTTTGATGCCCCCACATATAACATTCCTGAGAAACCAGTGACATTTGCAGAGGGTGCTTCATACAGTATCGTAATACTTATAGGATTGGGACTAGCAGCTTTAGCTGCTTATGCTGTCTTCAAGGAACTAATTTTTGAACCGAAAGAGTAAGTCTTTTCCTTCTGACAGTAGAAATTGAATTTGAAACATATGCATCCTGATTTTTCATATAAAATTAGAAGTTTTAAAAATTATATATCTATAAAGGAAACTTTTAACTTCAAACCTGATTTCGTAATCAAATTATTGATGGGCATTAAAGCAAGACATGTCTTTGTAAAGGAGTTGGACTAGTTGGAATATGCAATCGTACATCTTCGCCTCAAATATGTCTGGCACATGTGTTTTTCCTTTTTTTTCTTTTTAATTAAAATATTCATTTTCATGTTTCTTGGGTTTGTATGAAGGTTAAATTTTCTGTATATCTTGATATAGTAGCTGAATATACAAGATCTAGAGGAAAATCTGTTTTTATACAGGTATAAGATTTTTGGAAAGGCTCTTGAAAGGGTTCAGAGGGATAGTCAGGTTACGTTCTGTCTTTCCGATGATGCAATTATCTGAATTTGTTATCATAGAGATTTTTCCTTTGAATTCTAGTCTTCTTATACCTCTCTATTGTGATCTTAGGTTACAGTACGAATTGGTTCCCCTGTCACTGGCTACGGACAGGACAGTAGAAATCGTGCTGCTCGCCAACGTATACCTCATGAAACTTGGAAAGATGAAGATGGTATAGAGCATGTTAAGGTAAGCTTGTTCTTTGACAAGAAAGTCTTCTAAAGGGATTCTTTTAGAAGTTTCAGTTATTAGATCTAAAAGGAAGAGGTGATATGAATGCTTGAAATCAAAGGCAGGCATATCTTGCACTGGTTTAAGCTTGATTAGAATTTTTTATAAAAATCTATATTATTTATAGATAAGTTTATCTCCTTAGTTTTAGCTTAAAGTATCATGAATAGATAGGCTAACAAAAACATAAAGGCCAGACATGTGCTTTAAGTTAAACTAGTACGTACTGTTTTGCAAACCTGAATAGAGTTGCCTGAGTGTGGGCGATCTGGTTCTCCTTTGGCTTTCAAACTAGTAGGTATCTAAAGAATACTAATTTGACAACTAGTGTTATGTGAGAAGAAACACCTACCATTCATAAATGACACGAGGTGGCTTCGTAGGCTTTTAATGCTGCACAGCACAAATGTCCTCCTTGTTAAAATCACTGCAGTAAATTTATTATAATAATGAAATTCTCAGTAGATCAACGTTGCCATTTGTAATAACCATAGAATAAAGGCATGGTTATATTTGTAATGCTCCTGAGCAGGTGAGCTTCCATATAAGAGGACCACATGGATTTGGACAGGTTTATGCAGAGATGTTCAAGGATCCTTCAGATAAAGCATGGAAGTTTACATATCTGATTGTTGAGATCAAATCGCCTTCTCCGGCACAGTTGATGCTGGAGTCTTATGTTCCAGCTTAAGGTATGTAATTTGGGTGAATGTGTACGTTTAATCCCCATCCTTCATTTTACTACTGTTTATGGTGAATTTGATGTCTTTGCAGGAAATGGAGGTAGGACTACTGTTCTTGATAAATTCTTTGGCACATTTCATTGTGGAATTGCTCTGACACAACCAACCACATCGATTCAGCTTTTGTGACTTGCCCGTCAAAGTGGGAATGACAAACTATTGACCGCAGTGAGCTCCTCCCTAATTATTTCTTTCCTCGGGTTTCCAGATACAAGAAAAGCCAGCCGATGCTGAAACTTCAATAGTTTTGGAAGGGATATGTTCTGAAAAGCAATGATCATCCAGAAAGTTAGTTAACTATATATTGTTCGATGCTTTATCATTTGTGCATGCATCTTTGTCATGTAAAATTTAGTTTTGGTAACTTGCAAGTTTGCCAATAATGTCGGTGGCCAACTTATTAATCAGTTTTTATGAGAGTTGTTCAAGGAGGGATTTGCTAGTTCAAATTATGCTTGATTTTCATTGAATGTACACTGATTTCGGCTACTGTAGATAGACCGAAAATAACTCTAGTTTCTAGCTGTCTAAGTTATTCAGTTATGGAACATATTTTCGAAATTTACAAATAGAACTACCTCATGGTGTTTAGGTGCTCATAGTTTTTGGTAGGATCTATAGTTTGAGCATGGCTTCATTTTACAGCGAGTTCATTCTGCCAAGGGCACGTTTGTTTGCTTCACCTGTTTCTGTTATTATCATGAGTTTTGTTTTCCCTTATTTTGCTGAATTTTATTTCTACAAAAACTTATGGCAGATTTTGTTTTACATAATTTAATTTTATTTTGAAATTTATTTCTATCAAATTTTATTTTTTCTGAATTTTATTTTTACGAAATTTATTTTTTAAACTTAAACACGCCCTAAAATGATGTTGGGATGGTGCAATATTGCAAAAGTTAAATATTATTACAAAAAGTCTTTACTAGATTATTTATAAATTAATCTGAAAAAAACTGTAATCTCTATAATTTATTCGGGTTCCTTATTATTTAGGGGCGGCAATATATAATCTGACTCGAAAATTCAACTCGAAACTGATCTATTTAATCAGGATTAGGGTTGAAAAATTTGACCCGGGATAGATTAGGATTGAACGAATTTGATCCGATTATTAAATGAGTCAATCCGGATTAATCTGAAATTGACCCACCAATCCAAAATATTATCTTTTGAAGAAATAATTTTTAATTTTTTCTTACCGTATAATAAAATATTAATAATAAAAATAATCAATAATAGTTATTTACAAACTATTAAATTATATTGTATTTATAATTAATTCTTTATTTTCATATCTTAGTAAAATAGGTAAGATTAAAAAATTATAATATTATCGAAAGTATTACTATGTAGGTATTTTTAATGACGAATTTAGATTTTGTATAACGATTTTTATGAAAAGTTTGTTAAATAGATATATTTATCAAAATTTTTATCGAAATTATTAATATGTATTTATAATCATAAATTTTAGCTGCTATCATATATTTTTTAAAAATAAAAATAATAATTTTTTTAGATATTTTAAGGACCGATTAAAATATTAAAAAATGTATATTTTATTGGACATAATTATATCTCGTCAGTAAAAATATCATGCACTTTTATTCGAATTGATCTTATAATTTCATTGAAGCTTAAAAATATATAATTAATAATTAATAATTTTAAATGGATCGATTCAAATTTGATCCGATTATTAATAAATTGGATTATGATTGATAATTTTGACCCGTATAAATTTATAAATTGAGTTAAAATTAAATAAATTTGATCTAATTATTAAATAAATCGTCCCAAAACCGACCCACCGATTCATATTACTCACACCGATTTTTGCTATACACAAATACAGCAATGCGTTCAACTGACGCAGAGTTTATTAATATCAGCTATCACTAGCATAATACCATCACACTTAAATAACCAATATAATTTAGGCGCGTAAATAACTTTCCCTTTTGATGAATGTTTTAGTGGCTTTTACGGTATCGCCTGTTGCAGCATGCCAGCTGCACTGATGTACCGCGGCAACTCGTCTTCGTTCTCTAGTCCACTGAAATTCTTCACATATTTTAACTCCACCGAAACATCTACTCCAAAATGTGACTACTATTACAAATACTGGGGGCCACATCACTGCGGCCCTTTAATACACCAGCATTCACGGGTCTTACATCTTTGTATACTCTTAAACTGCTCGACGTTTATAACCGAATTACAAGCCGACAATTTAGGCATATAACTAACTTTAGATTAATTACAAAAGTTTGCAATTTTATCTAGTCGGTCTAGGTAGTCGGAGAGTTATATTCGCTCGCTAAGGAGTTGTGTGGTGTGAGAGTAGTTTATATATATATTGCTGCTGTTGGTGACGGTGGTGCTGATAAATTTGTTCTTTCTCGTTGATTAATTTCCGAAGAAGAAGCTAAAGAAGCGATTGATCGAAGAGATATGTCGTTCAGGATGGTTAGATTTAGTCATTTAGAATTCTCTCTAATCGAGTTTTTTGTTTTTCCAGATTTCTTTTGGTGATCTTTCGTTTAATCTCTCTGCGTCTTTTCTCTCTCTCTCTCTTCTTTTTTTTTCTTTCTGAATGATAATAGATGGATAGACTTTGGATTTGAGTCGTGATTTTGTTTTTATTTTTCCAGTATAGGAGAAAGTTTTAGTTTTGATAGTTTACCGCAACTTGATTTTGTTTTCTTTTTTCGGTCTTAGTTTTGATGATTGATTGTTTGGCTTTTGTTGAAGCTGGTGTCGTTCGATTTGATGCCTGAATCAATTCGTCTCTGTTTTTTGCTTTTTCTGTAGATTTGCAATTATAGTTATACTAGAAGAGAATGCTTTCCAAGTTAGTTAGATTCAGCTATGTATTTTTTAACTACTGCTGCAATTTCTAAATTGGCCTGAAGAAATTTCATGTAGTTTGCTGTCATGGTTTCTCATGACGTGGTTTAGTAGCTAAATCCTGCATTCCATATCGTTGCGAATAAGTAGTTGTTTCGCAGCCAAACTTAGTGGGAATTGGTATGCATTAGATAAGTTGTAAACATTGTAGCAGAGTTATTGGCAACACTTTTAATGCCTATTTCCTGCATTGCTTTTGTAATTAGTTTTGAATTTTGAGTTTTTTTTATTTATTATAAACAGAGAAACGCTTCTTCTGGCATGGGAGTAGCAGATCACAGCAAAGACACATTTCTGGAGCTTCAGAGGAAGAAGGTGCATCGCTATGTTATATTCAAGATTGATGAAGCAAAGAAGGAGGTAGTGGTTGAGAAGACTGGTGCACCAGGCGAGAGTTATGATGATTTTACTGCTTCCTTGCCTGAGAATGACTGTCGCTATGCAATATATGATTTTGATTATGTGACTGAAGAGAATTGTCAGAAGAGCAAGATATTCTTCATTGCATGGTTAGTTTCTCTAATTCCATCAACCAACTACACTGCCATTGTGCTGATAGGAGTCGACTTATGCAATTTATACCAATGTCTTCTGCATATATATTTGGTCTGCTTTTAGTATAGATAGTGTGTTGCCAGCATCTCTTTTTAGCATTCTGAAAATGTAGGCTTTGTGGTTCTGTTGGTCTTCTCGCACATTGAGGTTCTTTTACTAACCTGTAACTATAGCAATGAGAACCTAGACTATGCAGTTGTAGGTTCTAAAGTTTTTATGAATGAAGCTCATGTCTAGTCCTCTAATTCCAGTTATTGCTAGGAAAGGTTACTTAATTGCAGATACTTGATAATCAAGTTTAATTTTTGGCTGCACCTACACCGTCATTGTACATCATCCCCCCTACATATAATTCCATATGCCCTGTAAGTCGTCTGATTTTATTCCATCTTTACAATTTGTGAAAGCAATATTTATAAAGGTATGATTTTGGATTTTTTTATTAAATCCCTGTTAACATTATACTTTTTTGTGTACCATCTGCTATTGGTTTGTTCTTGTTCTAGTTTTTGAGAAGTTAATGAGAAAATTTCTTTCTTACAGTTATGATGGTTAAATTCTTACAGGGCACTTTGTTTACCTCCTCTTGTTTGCACAGTTCTACAGGAAACAGTTGTTTAAAATGATGAGGATGGGTAGGCTGAGTGGATTTAGAATAAATTGGGAGTTGTATAGGGAAATATTTAGTCAAGTGGCATGCAGTGAATTCATCATTTGTATGGCATCCTGATGGCATTCTAAGGCCCTATTTGTCTTGGTCATGCATAAAACAAATAGTTCACTCGTCCATTAACAGAAAGTATTCCATGTGGATTTAATGTTGAGCTTGTTCTGATGTTTAACTTCGTTGTTGAAACTTACATTGCTGATAGATGTTTGTTATACTCTTCTCACTTTTATCAAAATGTAATCAGGTCTCCTTCAGTTTCGCGCATCCGTGCCAAGATGCTATATGCCACATCCAAGGACAGATTCCGCCATGAGCTTGATGGTGTCCACTATGAGATACAGGCGACTGATCCAACAGAGATGGATCTTGAAGTTCTTAGAGAACGTGCAAACTAAGGACTCCTGGCTGTGCAGGAAGCCTTCACATGTGGATCTCATACCTGAGCTGTCCAATGTGTAACAGCCATGGTATGGAATAATTCTTTACAACTGAGAAAGCTGATTTATTGCTTCAGGTAAGCAGACTGTGCTTTTACCTACTTGACTGAGTCTGTTTGCCAAAATGATACTTCTCAGTTTATGTGGATTGTATGAGCTCAGTAGAGGGATGTGCTACTGTTGGATCTATGGAGTTGTGTAATTCTAAAAAGAAGTATGTACAACTAGTATTCGTGTATGTATTTTGAGTATTCTCTTTTCTCTGGTTTGACACATATGCTTAGTTCTTGGTATGATATTTTGTATAGCAGTGCAAATTTATAGGATGCTGTTACTTTTGATTGCATTTTACTTGTTGTGTAATATCTGTAGGTGTCAAGGTTGGATGGCTTTGGTATTAAATTAAAATCATGAGGAGGTCCATCTGTCCAACAGCACGGGATAATTTCTATCATTTAGAGGAGGGTGCTTGTTGTCTATCTATAAGCATGTCATTATCAAATAGTGAACAACTTTGGAAAGTACTGGGTGTTGAATGTTAGAAACTTAGAATTGCACCCTTTATTAGTTTCTTTTGTCTTTTGGTTGGGGACCCCAAGCAGATCAGTCACTGACAGTTTTGAGTAGACAGGATAAGGTGTTTATGGGAACAGATCAAATTGAGACTTTGAGAGAGGAGGAGTTTAGTATAGGCTCAGTAAGTTAATTACCATCTTTGTCAATGACGCAAATGCATTGCATGCTGGCCTTCGTTTTTAGTGAGAGAAGGTTTTGGATCGAGGAGGACCACAGGCGTGTGCGTATGAACATGGTAGGAATCAAAAGTTGCGGGGAAGGAGAAACAAAATGTGCAGCACTAGTATTTCCGTCTTCTAACGACAGATGTCCCTCTACCCATTAACTTCATTTTCATTCTTTCGAATATATTCTTAAGGAGACAAACGTTTAAGCTCGTATAGCGTGATAAATGCGGGTTTTGTATGGTTAACCGCTTTTACATACGGGGTTAGCTCCGTTGTTCTTATATGTGTATGTCCATTAGAAGTAAAAAGTGTTAGAATATAAAATCACTTTGATGATTTCATCAATCTATAAGTAAGTGCTGATAGTTTATTATTTAGTTCAACATAGCTGCTATGATAGTTATGTTTGGATTCGTGAAAAAGTTATGTCCAAATTTATTAAAAAGTTATGTTCAGATTTATTCTAACTATCATAAAAGTTATATAAAAAATTAATGCTAAAGAGATAGTTATTAGACCGAAAGGTTGCTTTAAAGAACTAGTTATTCAGTGAATTAGTTATCAAATAATTTTTCAATATTATATATATATATGTGTGTCTTAAATATATAGGACTTAAAAAAATATAAGTAAAAAAATAAAATTATAAGTTTACATATAGTGATATTTTTTTTTAACCACATCATTGTAGGATTTTTTTTTTTTTTCACATTTATTTTTATGTTTGTGTGGTTATTTTATTCATCTATAATAATTTCAATTTGAATTGTAAAATTTTAATGTGTGCAAAATATTTTATTGTATTATTTTTTATTCATGCACGCTGTTATATTTTTAACAAAAAGAAATATCAAATGATTTCATGGTTTCGTCAGAATGATGATCAGAATAAAATCTTTCTCTAGAAATTGAATTTGTTATCAAGTCTTTAAAGACTTCAGAATATGGCCATAGGTTAGCAGCAGTCAAACTTGTAAAGAGTTTACTATTAGTGCGAACAAGTTTCTTCTTCGACTACCATCTAGAAGAAGTTTGAATTCGAAAAATTGTATGTTGAAAGTTTCATGAAAAAACTCCAACGGAACAAAGAGAAGAATATCGGAATATCCTCCCCTTACTAGATAAGTAGACTTTGCATTTCCTTCAGATCTCAACAAAACCAACCAACTTTCAAAAACAAGTACTTCGTTTTCAGGACTGCTGGCTTTTTTCGTAGCTGGGCCCAAATAAAAAAAATGAACCATCTGTCCGTAGCCAGAAGGCCCAGAACAGAAGCGCAGCACGTTCGTTCCACTTGTCAAATAAGTTGGGCGATTCCATGGACTGCCAGAGAAAAAAACATTTATCAGAAAAAAAAATAAAGCAAAAGCACAGCTTTTCAGAAAGTAGCTTGTTTTGTTTTGTTAGATTTGTTTGATAACCTATCATTATGGATTAGAGCGAGGGCATGTTTGGCTACCAATACTTATCAAATTTTATTTTAATTTTTATTTTCTAATAAAATTTTATTGTATTTTAAAATTTTTAAAATATAAATTGTACATATAAATATATATATAATTTTTGAATTGAAAATTTATAATTTATTTCTTAAATATATTTTAAATCAATTTATTATTGAAGCACTTCAAACGCTCCTGATATTTGAGATTCGAATTCAATAGTAGGCTGAATAAAATCCAATACTACACCGCTACACCTAATGAAAGATCAATAGAGGATAAGATCATAAAACTATGGTGTTTATTGTCGGTACTTATCACTACTTACAAAAAATTAATTAACTTTTTTTAGTAAAAATATTTATAATACTTTTAAAATAATTTTTAAATTTGAAAATATAAATAAATTATACATCATATACCTTTATATTCATAATTTTTATTATAATTTAGATAAAAAATTAAATTTATTTTAAAATAATTTTACAATGAACTCATATGTAATAAGTTTTTTTAAGTACTCTGAAACACATCCATATCTTACAAGGGAATTAATCAAAAGTATATAATAGCGTATTTTAAATATTCGTAGTTAAATTTTACGAATGTGAAAAAGTGAAAATTAAATTTTTTTGAAAAATAAATTAAAAATGAAATTTATGTTTTACGTTTCAGTTATTGTTTGAAGTAAATTGGAAATACAGTTCATATTTTATATTGTAATTATTTTAAAATATGTTAAGAGTGGAGAAAAAATTTTCTCAAAAAATATAAAAATATGATAGTGAAATTCAAGAGAAAGTAAAGATTTATATAAAACTGAAGTTTTAAAATTTTTTATAATATTAAAATATATGAATTTATTGAATTTTATTTTTTGGCGAAAGAAATTAAAATTTCGATAAATTAAAACGCGCTATTTGGTGTCTCAATTTGATATTGTACTAGTAATAATAAATATTTTATTTGATTTGCCAAGAAAATTTGTGAAAAATGTGGAAGTTCGTACCATCAACACTATTTAGTGATTGCAATATGCGAACTACAATGAGACTCCCAATCAAACGTGTGTTGGTTTCACTTTTAATCTTATTTTTAATACTATTGTTTAAATAATTTGTTTTTTAATAACTTATTTTATATTGAAAGAAATATAATCTTGGTGTGGGGTATCCAAATGCTCAAATTTAAACCACCCACGATATCCAAAGACTTAATTTTAATTTTTTAATCTTTTTTGTGATAATATCATGAATTGGATCTAAGCAGATTTTCACAGTTGAGCTAAGCAGCAGCAGCTGCGTATTTATGGAATTTTAATTAGGCAAGAATTATCAACTCACGTGATTCCATAACCGTCAATGATTCACTTCCCGAAATGTTAGTTGATGTTTGAAAGTATTTATTAAAAAAAATTTAGAATAAAAAATATTTTAAATTTTTTAGATTATATCTTTTAACTAAATAATAATAATAATAAATTTTATGATTTAAAATTTTAAAATTTTAAAATTAAAAAAATTAAATTAAAATAAAAAAAATAAGTCCTAAATTTTCTTCTCTTTCAGTTGTCGATCTGTTCAAACCAACAATTAGTTTTATAAATGTTTGTTGCCTTTTGATTTGTTCAAAGAGTCGATGGATTTTAGTTATCAATTGTTTTTGACTTATTATAAGCTATCATTCGTTTCAAAAGATCCAATATATTCTTTGTCACTCACCGGCGGCATACACGTTTTATAATTAATTAGCCGAATCAAATTCTCAATAATTATATAACAGTTTATAAGTTAAATATGGTCATTTTTTAATGTATATAAATTAAAGAGTCAAACTATCCACGAATAATCGTTGGCGTTTGTGGAAACTTACGTACTAACCACTGTCTTGTTAAAAAAGTGAATAAAGTAAGTTTTATAAACATTAATTTAAAAAATTAAATTAAAAATATTTAATAAAAAGTAAAATTATATATTAATATAATATTTATAGTAAGTTTTAAAAATAAATTTTAAAAAAATTTTATTAATAAAAAATTTTTATTTTAATTTTTGTATATATTTTATATTAAAAGTGAGTTTAGAAAAATGAATTTGAGGAGTAATAAATACACTCTAAATTATATAACAAAGATTGTGTTGGTAAAGAGTTAAACTGAGTTATTCCTGAAGTTATTATACATATATAAAACAATATATAAAATTTTTTAAAATATAAACAATTTTATATGAAAAGTATTTGATAAATGTTTCCAAATCGTCCGCTTCGTCAACTGTATTTAAGATAGGAGTGGTCCTTTGAATTTAAGTGTTAGTTAACAGAGTTATTAACTATTTAATATTAAGTCTAAGTATAATAGTGTAGGATATTAGAGTTAGTAGAGTTAGAAGAGTTAACTCTATAAAGTACAAGTGGCGCAACTGCTTTTCTGTAGCGTTTTAATTCAGTAATTATCCAAGCCGAAACGTTTTAAGAAAACCTACCCATTAAAACATTGCCACGTGTCTCAAGAGCATATTCCAGATTCCAAATTCTAAATATTCTTTAAACTTTTTTTCCTTATAAATACCCACGAATTATTTCTCTTCTTTTTCTTCAAAACCCAAACACCAAAAAGGAAACGATTAATTCAACAAACAAACAAAAAAAGAAGATTTTGTGTGCCGTTCTTTTTCTGCAATGACTGAAGCGCTCCTCGTTGAATTCTCAGTGTTATTCGAGGAAGAAGAAGAGATCATCGGCCGCGGAAGATTCGGTATTGTTCGCCGTTGCGTTTCCAAATCCACCGGCGAAGTTTTTGCTCTCAAATCCGTCGACAAATCGCTCCTTCTCGACCCGATCGATCGTCAATGCGCCGCCCGCGAAGCAACCATTGCTAAGTTTGCTTCTTCATCTTCTCAAGAAGATTCTTCTGAGCATGAGCACGTTGTTGGGTTGCGTGGTTTCTTCGAAGACGATGAGTTCATTCATCTCGTTATGGATCTCTGCACCGGCGGTGATCTGCTCAGTTTTCTATCGGAGACAACTCCCTTGCCGGAGAACGTCGCCGCTGAGTTGACGGCGCAGCTCGCTGAAGCTTTGGTGTTCATTCACCGGAGAGGAATTGCTCATAGGGATATCAAGCCTGACAACGTTCTGCTCTCCTATCGCAACCAGGTAAAAAACAATCAAGTTCTTCTTCTAATTTTGCTCCAGATTTCTTTGTAATGCTACTGATCTTTTTCAGTTACTAGACTAGATTTCCTGAGAATTAACAGCAGAAATTTCTTGTGAATCTTTAAAATATTTGTTTTGATGTCTTTATAAATGCTGCAAGTGCTGATAAATTTCTAAAAAGATTCGATTTGTTCTTCTGTTCTGTTTTGCAGATGGAAAGAGGAGAAACAGAAGGGCAAAACGGTCATCTAGTACTGAAGTTGGCCGACTTCGGTTCGGCGGAGTGGTTCGGTGAAGGCGAGACGATGCAGGATGTCGTTGGAACGCCGTATTATGTGGCACCTGAGGTCGTCGCCGGGAGAAGCTACAATGAGAAGGTGGATGTTTGGAGTCTTGGAGTGATTCTCTACATGATGCTCTCTGGTTCACTTCCCTTTGATGGAGAAGACGCAGTTGAGGTCTTCGATGCTGTCTTGCGGGCCAACGTCAGGTTCCCCCTACGATTCTTCGCCGGAGTTTCGCCTGGAGCAAAGGATCTTCTACGCAAGATGCTATGCAGGGACCCCTCTCGCCGTCTATCTGCAGAGCAAGTACTAAGTAAGTGTTTTGTTATCTCCTTCAAAATTTAAGCCCAAGTTGTTTCTTGTGAATACTCTTTGGAGATTGTCGATAAAGTTATTGATATATGTGTTATGGCTTTTTTTGTTTCGTTTTCAGGACATCCATGGATTGCAAGCAGAGGAGGGAACAGACCATTGACCTTCTAACCTGATCGGAATTCTCTTAACTCTGTACATACGTAAAGAGGGGTGACAAGGAAGTATATGGACTAACTAAATCTAAAGATCTCCCAGAGGTTATACCTAGCAATAGAAACCTGGAGGAGTTTGCTCAGTTTATGTTGGCAATGAGTTTTTGAGTTCTCTGCAGAAGTGGATTTGGAAGTTTGATATCCAGAGTTGCATTTCTTGGAGCTGCTAGAAACCAGCCAGCGGAACTGGAGTCTTACGTTTTTTTGTTGTTCTGTTTTTCCTGTGTAGTAGTATTTTGATCTACGTGAGTGAGCAGATGAGTACTTCCATCTTGTACGTAATCTGGCTTTGGAATTCTATATAGAGAGCGTTTTCCTTTTCCGCAGAAGATGAGTTTTTTAAGCCATTGATCTTGTACTTTCACCATGTTATGTGAATGAAAAAATCTCTCATGAATATGCTTTGCTTCAAGTTTAGCTTCCAACTTGTGCTCTACACTACTTGTCTTGCTGAACAAGTGCCAAATGTTTATTATTTCATTCCAGAATTATCTTTTAAGAGATTGCACTTGGATATAGTTCCATAATTTTATCTCGGAAAGAAAAACAAGATATGGTAAAATCATCAGGTATGTCTAGAAAACAAGTTTATCGTATAATCTTCTAGCATCACGAGTCATGCGAACATAAATTTTATTTTTCTGGCAGCCTGTTGTTGTCATATGTGACAATATATGACCCGATCCAAAAATTCAATTCAAAACTGATCTATTTAATCAGAGTTAGAGTTAGAAATTTTAACCTGTATAAATATATGGGTTGAGTTAGGGTTGAACGAATTTGACCCGGTTATTAAATGGATCAATTCGGGTTAATCCGAAATTGACCCACCAATTTGAAATATCATTTTTTGAAGGAATAATTTTTTATTTTTTCTTACCGTATAATAAAATATTGGTAATAAAAATAATCGATAATAGTTATTTACAAACTATTAAATTATATTGTATTTATAATTAATTCTTTATTTTCATACCTTAGTAAAATAGGTAAGATTAAAAAATTATAATATTATCGAAAGTATTACTATGTAGGTATTTTTAATAAACGAATTTAGATTTCGTATAACGATTTTTATGAAAATTTTGTTAGATAGATATATTTATCAAAATTTTTATCGAAATTATTAATACATATTTATAATCATAAATTTTAGCTATTATCATATATTTTTTAAAAATAAAAATAATAATTTTTTTTAGATATTTTAAGGATCAATTAAGATATTAAGGAATATATATTTTGTCGGACATAATTATATCTCGTCAGTAAAAATATCGTGCACTTTCATCGAACTGATCCTATAACTTCGTTGAAGCTTAAAAATATAAAATTAATAATTAATAATTTTAATTATTAAATAGGTCGATCCGAATTTGACTCGGTTATTCATAAGTTGGGTTAGGATTGATAATTTTGATCCGTATAAATTTATAAATTGAGTTAGAATTAAATAAATTTGATCCAATTATTAAATAAATAGATTCGAAACTAATCTATTAATTCATATTGCTACCCTATATGCAGTGATGTATATACACATACCGACCAGTCCTCGCAGGATTTAGTTAATATTTGGAGTATTACGCAAGTCAAGCTCAGCCATGCGAAGAATTATAAGTTCCAACTTTGTAGTTCTTGACTAGTGTAGAATTCAACCTGTGGAGTCTTGCCGATGGATGATAACGTAAGCAATGACATTAAAGAGGCTTGAGCATGATGATGTTGTGCAGGATTGAGATGAAACAAAATTATATTACAAGATTATTATTATTATTATTATTTATTATTATTAAAATTTTTAAATTAATTTTTTTTGTTTTATAAGTAATTTTAAACAGCTACTTGGTCTGCTCCTTCTCTAGTAAAATTTTCTGCATCAGATTGACCTGAACAAACTAGAAACTTCATGAAGATAAAACAAGTCATTCCTGAATCCTGAGTTGGAGCCATACAGATTTTTTAACAATACCGAGTATTTCCGGAGAGACCGTATTTTAAAAGTTCGTAATAAAGTTTTGTGAAATAAAAAAAAAAAATAATTTTTTAAATAAAATAAAATAAAATAAATTTTTGTAGAAAATAAAGTGAAAATACAATCTAGTATTTATATTTTAATAGTTTTTAGAAATGTATTTAAAATTTAAAAATATAATTATATTAAAAATTATACAAATAAAAAATATGAATTATTTAAAACTTAAAATAAAAAAAAATAATTATTTGCGTTTAAAACACGCCATTATTAGCTTGAAGTTGAGACCTTTCCTCGTTAAGAAAAAAAGAAGTTGAAGGTCTTATCCGGCAGAAGTTTCTGTTCCACAAGGGTTTCAGAAGTTCAAATGCTGAATTATTGAATCCTGACGTGACTGAATTGAAAATTATTTGCTTGATTAGACAAATTCCTGTTCAGCATTTTCCGATACACTTTATTTGAAGTGTGTTGGCTTATAAGCACTTCCTTCTACTTATAAATTACAATTAAATGATTCCATCAAATAGCTTAAAACTTATTTAATTGACTAATCATGTAACAGGAATCAATCCCCACATCCTGGATCACGCCAAGAATCATGCCTATCATAATCCATCACGCATAAGAACAGATCTCAGAAAACATTTTTCAATAATAGAGTAATGCATACATTATTCCAAGGACTGAGACACTACTGTACTGTCATCTTAAATTATTTAAAAAATGAATTTTCTATTGCGAATTTCAAAGAATATTTGATTTAGCTTTTCAAAAACTATCTTTTAACTAAATTAAAATATAATTTTTTTATTATATATTTTTATTATTTTTTTTAAAAATAAAAAAATAAAATTTATTTTTTAAAAAAATAAAAAATATTCTCTATTTCAGAAAAATCTATTTTATAAATACTTTCAAAAGCTCTCTAAGTACAATTGACAAAAATAAATGATGAATAAACATTTTCAATTTGTCCTTGTTTTTCTATTCCAATCTTATAATAATAATAATAAGCTACAAGTGCTTATCATGGAGGCACACTAGCTATTGCTTCTTTGTATAGTTTTGTCAAGCCTTATCTTCAATGAAAACAACAGTAACTAGCTAGAACAATGAAAAGAATGCCTACCAACCTTATCAATATGTGGGAGACAAATTCAATAATGTCAAATAGCCTTGGTTGGAAGAAATGCGGTATGATTTCGGACATCAAAGACCCCCACAAACACTTGTAACTGATGTGTTGTTTCTTTTTTGTGCTGACTGTTTCTCTAGATGGATATATATCTCCTATGCTCTTGTTGCTTTATTAAACAGCATTTTTTTTAAATAAAAAAATATTTTTATTTTAAAAATAAGTTTTTTTAGAAAAAATAAAAATAATTGATAATAAAATTTTATTACATAAAAGTTTTGTATACTTTATAAAATTTTAAATAAATTTGTTAAAAAATATATTAAAAAATTATTTTTTGAAAATGGAATAATAAATCGTTTGGGAGTGTTTATAAAATAGAACTTTTTTGAAATGAAAAATATTTTTATTTTTTTTAAAAAAACGAGCTATATTTTTTTATTTTTAAAAAAATAATAAAAATATGCAATAAAAAGATCTCATTTCGTAAAATTTTTCTACACTTTCTAAATTTTTAAATAATTTTTTTAATACTTATAAAATATATATTAAAAAATATAAAATAAAAAAATATATATAAATAGCGTTTGAAATGCTATGCCAAACGCAGCTTAATACTAGAGGAAGTGAAGGAATCTGGACGACATTTCCTCGTTTCAGTTGCAGGAAAGCAAGAGTTTCAGAATAATTGTTTCTCGAAATAACTGAAACGAATAGGGTTTGCCAATTATTGAGATCAGTTTGTCATGTACCCACTGCAACACAGGTCATGATCAAATTATGTGCAACCCCGAAAAAAATACCGAAAATTTTCCTGGAAGGATTTCTTCAAATACCTCTTCTTATGATCGTATACTGAAGAAATTCTTCTTGGTTTAAAGTAGTGATCTCTATTATACCTGACTTAAAAGAATTCTATCGTTATTTCATAGTTATCAATCATTTTAATCTTTGCATTTCTGATTTCACAAGTTTCTTGCAGCATTGTTTGTCAACAGCGACGTGGCTTGTAGTGGACAAATGTATAAGCAATCAAAAAGCGAAAAACCGATTCAGAAAAGGAACACAGCCATAGTTCGGAAAGCGATTGAAAACCATTAGGCCTAGAAGCAGAAGCACAAAATTTAATTTCTCATGGCCATCGGTAGAAGCGAAAAGCTCAAAAGCCAAACGTAACTCCTCCATATGTTCTCTCCAATACTTTTTTCCACTTTTTGTTCGTACATCCTCTCGTCCGGAAATTTGCTACTGATTTCCATATCTAAATTTAACAAAAGCCATTTTAAAGGTGGCCTCAGATTTGGTTGTGCTTATTGAAAAGTGCTTTTCTTGAGCTCATACATTTTCATTTCCACATTGCACTTGTGGAAAATAAGCTATGATTGAACTATATCTGATAACTTGATGAATGAAGACTTGGGACATTTTTTGAGGTTGCTTACTTTGGTGAATGTTTTTTCACTGTCTATCTCAGCATTTTGTCGAGCTACTACTGGAAATAATTTGCTTTATCTAAATTATTTTGTTAATATATGACTGCGCCAAAAAAACTTTAGATACCTACTTGTACGATAGTAGAGCTCAAGAAACTCTAACCAGCATGAAACACGCAAAGTTGTCAACAGAAAATAAGCATCAATGTTACATCAGAAGGCACTTGGCCGACATCTTTCTACCTCAATCCAAAGTAATCCATCATTAAATTCTTATGCGCAATCACAAATCTACAAGCAAACTCATGTTGAAATTAGTGATATATGAACATCAGCATATACTATAGAATATGCGGTAAGCAGTAAAAAGAGAATCCTTTATATATATACAGATGCAAAGAAAGAAGATGGACATAATTTTGCACCGTTCAACTTCTATAGACAGATTCCTCTTTACAGATTTGAATTGGACAAGTAAAGGTGGAAAGCAAAATGCTTTAGAAAAGCATTGGCCTTCTTTCCAGCGAACACTCTCCAAGTGATCAGAAACTATCGACAGTCATCTCCCATGAAACACTTAGCTGTAGCAGATGCGTTAAGCTATATACAATACCATTGCTTCTTCTTCGTAGTCAAGTTATGTAACACCGTCTCTTCTGACTCATGTATGGTCTTTAACCAATCTCCTCTTGCTGCCACCATTTTTTATCCATGGATGGTCTGAACATAATACAGAGAGGAAGAAAAGTTATCCTGATTGAATTGTTACTTAACCTATCATACACCTTGTTAATTATCTTCAAAGTTACAATGGGCATGAAATAGACAACCATGACTTACAATGGACAGATTATTGTTAAATAAAAGAAAACAACGTATAGAATTCGGTATGTTGGAAACATTATTAAAGGCCAATTATAAACACCACCTCGCAGCATTAAACCTTTAAAAATTAAGTTGTCATCCAATATTATATAACATCTTATCAAATTAAGCAGATAGCACCACATCCAACTAATAATAAGTGTGCAAACTTACTCAACACACTTGAAAAAATCATACCAGATGCAGGCAGCAATACCAAGGGCTGTTGAGTGCACAGCTTAATTAAGTCGATGATAGTTCGAAATAAATGAACAAGAAGGTATACCATATTAGTCAAGCAGCATCATGCAACATGAGACAGATCAAGCAAAAGTTATATAAAAGAATTATGAACAAAAGGTACCTGCTAAGTATCTCAATTAGGACAATAATTCAAAATTCAAATAGATTTAACTCTCAATAATCAGGAGCTTAACTTGCTGTCTTAAATTTTGATATGAAATAAAGCAAAGCTTCCTAGTTCCTAGAACGAAACCTTAAAGCCAAATAATTTAGCCAAATCTCAATTGAGGAAAAGCCACTTACCTAGCACTTGCTCGGCAGACAGCCTGCGAGAGGGGTCCCTGCATAGCATCTTGCGTAGGAGATCCTTTGCTGCTGGTGAAACTCCAGCAAAGAACTGTGGCGGAAACCTGAGATTTGCCCGCAATACTGCATCAAAAACCTCAACTGCGTCTTCTCCATCAAAGGGAAGTGAGCCAGATAGCATCATGTAGAGAATCACTCCAAGACTCCAAACATCCACCTTCTCATTGTAGTTTCTTCCGGCAACGACCTCAGGTGCCACATAGAACGGCGTTCCAACAAGACCCCGCATCGTCTCGCCTTCACCGAACCACTCCGCCGATCCGAAGTCGGCCAACTTCAGTACTAGATGACTATTTTGCCTTTCTGTTCCTCCTCTTTCCAGCTGCAAAACATAGCAGAAAGAGACAAAAATCGATTCTTTTTAGAATTTATCAAGCACTTGCAAGATTTAGAGAGATGTTAAAACAAATTTTTGTAGTTTCAGAAGAAATTTGTGCTGTTAATTTTGTCAGAAAACCTAGTCTAGTAATTGAAAACAATCACTAGCATTACAGAGAAATTTGGCGAAAAATTACAAGAAGAAATTGATCGTTACCTGGTTGCAATAGGAGAGCAGAACGTTGTCGGGTTTGATATCTCTGTGAGCGATTCCTCTCCGGTGAATGAACAGCAAAGCTTCAGCGAGCTGCGCCGTCAACTCAGCCGCAGCATTCTCCGGCAAAGGAGCATTCTCCGATAGAAAACACAGCAGATCACCGCCAGCGCAGAGATCCATGACGAGATGAATAAACTCATCATCTTCATAGAATCCACGCAACCCAACAACATGCTCATGCTCAGAAGAATCTTCTTGATCAGAAGAAGCAAACTTGGCAATGGTCGCTTCGCGAGCTGCACAGAGACGATCGATGGGTTCGAGTAGGAGCCTTTTGTCGACGGATTTGAGAGCGAAAACTTCACCCGTGGATTTAGAAACGCAGCGGCGAACAACACCGAACTTTCCTCGGCCGATGATCTCTTCTTCTTCTTCGAATAACACTGAAAATTCAAAGAGGAGCGCTGCTGTCATTGTTGAAATGTTCGACAGATCAAACAAACAACAACAAGGAAAAAATTAAAAGATCAGAAGAAAATTTTCTTGTTGTGATCTGTTGTTGTTGGTTAGTTTCTTTTTCTGTTTCCGGTTTGCTCTCTCTACTACAAGTAGCACTGAAGTAGTAGAACAACAGTACTATAGGTTGGGTGGATATTCTTTGCATATTAAATTATTAAATTGCTTCGAAGCGAAGGGATTCTTCTATTTTTTTTATCGTAGGAGATGTTTGAAATTGAATTTTTATATATTATTTTATAAATTTTTAAATATAAAACTTATAATTATCTATAATTTTTAAATTTAAAAAAAATTAAAATTTATGCATAACTTTTTAGAATTAAAAAAATTATTGAAATTGATAAATAATCTAAATATACGTTAATCTAAAATATGCTTACATTATTGGGCCCTTTTAGTTCCAAATAAAATACAAACCCAACTTTTTTCTTTTCTAAATTTTCATATTTAATAATTCAAACAAACAAAACCAAAATTGGTATTTAACAGCTTGCCAGTTGCCACTATAATAAGTCCAAAGTCATGTAGAATGTAACCGCTTATCTTTTAAGTGCTTATTCAAAAGCATGCATTATTCTCAATTGTTTTATAAGTGCTTATTCAAATGCGTACAGCAGCTATGGTGTGGATTTGGCTTTGGGCATGTTTCAGCTCCTAGTTTTATTTTTTTTTGTTAAATTTTAAATTTTAAAAAATTTATATATTTTAATTATATAAAAATTTAAAATTTTATTTATATATATATAATTTTAATTCTAATTTTCTTATTTACATATTTTTTAATATAATTATATTTTTTAATTTTTAATATATTTTTAAAATCTATTAAAATATAAATACTAAAATTTACTTATATTTTATTTTTAAAAAAATTTTATTTTTTATTTTTTATTTTTATACGATTTAATTACGAATATTTAAAATACGTTGCTTTAATTTATATTTGAGTGGAGCAAAATTGGAAATCATAAGAAGCAAATCCTGAAAATTTTTCTCTTCCTTGACGAGCGGATGTACGAACGGGAAAGGAAGATAAGGACGATGGATTGCTTATAGCTTATAACTTATAGCTTTTAGGTTCATCCAATAGCCGTGCATCACGTGCGTTGTACTTTTGCTAGCTTATAGCTTTTGGAATTCGGACCACCATTTTATGGATAAGTGAGTGAGGAGCATTTTAAGTGTTAATAAAGTTTATTTTTTATTTTAAAAAATTTAAATTATGTATAATGTGATATATATATTTAGTTTTAAATTTTTTTATAAAATACTTTAATATATTTAAAAAGTGTAATTTTAAAATAAAAATAATTTCATAAGTATTGCCAAGTTTTTGAATGTTTACTGATTCAGCAGTGCATGTTTTGGGTGACTTGCCCTTGCGTTCTATGACTCACCAACAATCAACAAGCTGAAACCATAAGTAGCTATTCATGACTCAGCTTATTCAGAAATCAACAATGGATACATGTAGTTTTCTCTCTTTCTTTTTTACATACATACATATATATAATATACACGTACTTGCGTAGAAACTTCAACGCTTGTATCGTGTTTTCTTTCAGTAAATGTCATGCTTCAGTAGTAAGAGAATTGTTGATGCCATTCAGTTGCTGCACAACAAACCGCATGCATATTGATCCAAGCATCAGGTGATTCCACGCAAAAGCCAGTGCTAGCTTAACCATAACTATCATGCATTCTTGCTGCCTTTCAGGTCTGGCTGTTATGCCGTCGATGTTCATCGCAAGCAGGTTGATCATTTACATCGAGCAGTCTGTCAGGGAATGAGTGCAGCTCTTACCCTTTTCACCAAAAAATCTTCAAAGATTTCATTGTTGGGATTTTTCCTGTTAGCAATTCAAGCAGCATGATACCGTAACTATAAAACGTCGCCTTTATTTAGTTGTTGCCTTCCTGCAAAATCCATATTCTGTGAATTCAATAACAACAACATCATCAATTTTATGGAATTACTAAAAGATGTTGAATCACTGAAAGTTTCCCTCTCGCAGTTTAACTACTTCATACTTACCTGAAGGTATGTATGTATCCACTGGAATCCTTGATCCTACCAGTCAAAAGTAAGAGAGGAGTGATCAGTGCTGCTTGCTGAACCAGTAATTTAGACAAACCAAAGTCTCCAATTTTAGCGTTCATAAATTCATCTAACAGCACGCTACTTTGGCTAGAGATCACAATGTACTAGTGGAACAACGGAGTCGTTATGCAAGTAGTCAATTGACGCTAGCAACGTCTATTGCAATGTCGAGCCTATCATAGAGATTTAGCTTGGTACCATCTTCATGCGTATCCTCCAATCCAGTCATCAAAGTTTCCACTGCTTGATTCACTAGAGCCAAGAAGGTGCATTTTTGTGGTCTATACTCAAGCATGAAGTTACAAACTTCACTAAGTTAAGGTGCCTGATGTTCCTCATTGCATCACATTCAGCTATGAGCTCTTTGTAGTTCCATTGTGCCTGAAATTCAAGGCCTTTACAGCAATTGGCATTCCGTCATCCAGAATTCCTTTGTACACGAGTCGATATCTACCTGCTCCGATTAGATTCATAGGATTGAAGCAGTCAGTAGATCGAAGAAGTTCCTCCTAAGAGACGAGCCTATAGTGTTTGTGAAAAGCATCTGCCAAGAGCTTAGCTTGATTCATTTGCTTCTGAAAGAAAATCCAAAGCAAGCCCAAAAGGACGAAAACAATACGAAACAATCAACAGAGATGATGACTTCAACGGCAGAGATAGTTTCTGGTGAGATTACTTAGCAAATGAATGATCAGTCATGCAAAGTTTACGATTTCCTTGAAGATGGATTCCTCATAAGTTTTTGAAAATGCCATCTTGCAGAGTTTCTCCTTCAAGATTGTTGAAAGAAAGGTTCACGTACTGGAGAGCTTGGACCATTCCAAGATCACTTGGAATGGAACCTCAGAGCTGGTTAGACGACAAATCAAAGTTTTGCAAACCCTTCAAATTCCTTAGTTCCCTAGGAATTTGTCCCGGGAAAATGTTATCCGACAAATAACGCATTTGCAAACTGCTGCAGTCTCCAAATGATACAGGAATTTGCCCTGACAGAGCATTATCAGAGAGGTCAATCATAACGACATTAGTAAGACTGCCAACTTCCTTCTGGGAGTGAACCAGATAGTTGATTTCTTGACAAATTGAGGAAAGAGCTTATTAGGGTGATCACCTCTCTGGGTATGCTTCCATACAGCTTCTTGTTTGATAAGTCCAACGACAACAAGCTTTTGAAATTACTAAAACCTGGTGGGGTACTTTCTTCTAAGCTATTGCCATAAAGTTCAAGCTCGGTAAGCATATTGAGGTTACCAAAAGATTGCAGAACGCCTCCAACAAGTCTATTACCAGCTAGGCCACCATTTGGAGCTGCCTAAGCTGGCTTATTTCTGTAGGAATCTCACTGGAGATTAGGCTGGCATTCAGATAGGTTACCTGTTATATGGTTCCAGCCTATAAGCAACATCTGCCAAGTTCTGGACAGCTTACCTATTGAATCAGGGGCTTCCATTATGCAGCTGGAGAACACAGTTCACACTCACCGCCACAAGCTCATATGCCTTTTGAGGATCTCATTTGCTGGGTTCTTCCTGCGAGCAAATTCCGGAAGCATTATACCATAACTATTATACATCACTAGTAGATGGCGTCCACCTAGGTCATACTCTGCCAACAGAAAACAACCAGTAAACATGCATAAAATGCATCTGGCTGTTAAGGTAAAATACCTTCAAGAACAACATTTATGTACATGTGGTTTACAATACAATCACTTGCCTGCTCTAAACAAAGAGGTACACATGAATAAACATAAAATAACTCTGAAGTTTAACTCTATGATTGAAATAAATCGTAACATTTGAATGAAATTTGGATGTTTTTAGCTAGAATTAGCATAATGTTTGGAGGAAAAAGGAACTAAGCTCAACATATTCTCCAAGAAAAATAGGTTTTACTGAGAAATCTTAATATTGTTCCACAATACCAACCACTAAGAATCCATTTTGTAACCTGGAGATATGAATCCTATCGGACCCTTGATCCTTCTAGTAGAAGTAAATAAGGTCTGATCAATGCTCCTTTCAACCAGTAATTTAGACAAGCCAACGTCACCAACCTTTGCAGACATATCCTCAGCTAACAGCAATTGCATGGCACTAGATCACAGTGAACTACTGCAACATCACAGTTGCTATGCAAGTAGTCAACTGTGTTTGCAATATCTACAACAATGTTCCACCTCTCATAGAGATTGAGGTTGCTTCCATCTGCATGCCTTATCTTTCCTAATCCATCCAAGTTGCTATTGCTCATAAATTCATACACTGTACCCAAGACAGAATAATTCACATAGTGCAGACCCAGACCATTACCTCACCAGCTGATTGTAGTGGCAACATTCGTTATGGCATCACATTCAGCTAAGAAGTTCTTTGAAGCTCCCTTGTCCAAAGGTTTAAATCCTTAGCAGCAACTACCATAGTATCACTAAGAACACCTTCCATGCAGTGCCATAGCTCCCAAGTCGGATCAGATTAATAAATGGGAGTTGCTGATAGCTCATAGGATCTCCTCACAAGAGATAAGTCTATGGTGTTTACTGAATGAATCAGATATTGCCAAAAACTTAATCTGTTTCTTTTCCTAATTAAAGAAAAGCTGTAACAAGCCAAGAAGAAAACAAAGTATCACAGTAGCCACGCCCGATGACAATTCAGAGAGCAAAGATAAATCTTAGGCGAGACTAAAGAAGGTATGCAGAGTCGAGGAAATGCCAATAAGCTACAAATTCAAATGCTAAATGCAAACAAGCAAACCTGAAAAGCTACGATTGCGAGTTTACTGGAACATAAGTTCATATATTAGTAAGGAAAAAGCACCAACTCTATACAGACAAGTAAAAATTAGGGTAAAAAAAGGTAAGAAAAAGTAGAAGATTTTGCCAGGTCTGAACACATCAACAAATTGCGGAACACGTTTCGTAATCAAGAAAATCAAAATCTTGTGCATCTGTACTTTGCAAGTACAGTTGAAGGACCACTTTGCACTGATTTGGCAGTTGCAGTCTAACAGAATCACGGCAGAATTACTAGTGATTCATCTGCAAACTCAACTGCATGCATGTGAGACATAAAGAAGAGATTTGCTAAGCCCACAAAAACAACGTGAATTTGGATCATCTAACAGCACTCAAGCCCACCACCAAGTCTTCCGGACCAAAGTGCTGCCCCTCAATCTCGCCCTCCTTCGACCTTGCCTCAAGATAGAGCATCAACCACACAACCATGAAGTACACCTCTGCCACCGCCTGCACTGCCCTTGCAAATATTCTCCCTCCAGCAATAGTCAGAACCAATGCGCCTATATTCCCGCATACTACAATTTCCAAAATTTTGATCTTGAAAGTCTCCACTATCACTAGCCCAACCAAAAAGATTCCCTCCCTGATTACATCCCATCCTCTCCGCCGAGCATCCCTGCGCCGAACCTTCACCCACGGCACAAAATTAAACAAAACCAACATATCGATCACAGACCACGCAATTTCCAGCTCAGTCAACTTGGAATCTGTAAACCGGCCAACGGCCGGCAAGAAAGGCATGAACTTTACTCTAACATACAGCTTAAAAACCATTCATTTGTCTGAAACCTCCGACAAAAACACAAGACACAAAAACTGCATCACCGCATCCCTCACCGCCCATTTTAAGAACGCAAAAACAGTAAGCCTTAGTACTACAATCCTCGACCCATCAAACAATACTACAAACCCGCTCCGGCGAGGAAGAAAACAATTCGCCACCGCTGCGAAAACAACGCCTAACAAATCGAGTAACAGAGGACGAAAGTTAGTATCGCCGCAGACTGCGCTGAAGACAACAAAGCAATTAAGAAAAGGAACGCCGCAGCTTCACGGCGGTCGATGTTCGTGACTGAAGCGTGCCGGTTCTGAACCGGTTCAGTGAACAGAAACCTGAACCGAGCTGATAACCGGGAAGTGGAGAGGGGTGTTTGGTAAATTTAACGGGAGGGAAGAAGGAGACGAGAGAAAGTGGAGAGGGTAGAAGGAAGAAGCTTTGATGGTCGGAGAGAAAGGGGAGGAAGGAGAGAGAGTGGTATCTTGGTAATTTTCGAAAGGGTCGGAGAAATCAGGGAAACGGCGGAGGTGAAGTAGAGGAGGAGGAGTCGTTTGGGAAAGAGGAGGGGTATTGTGGAAGGTTGGGAAAGTTTGCGGAGGAGAGAGAGGAGAGAAGGGTAACGGTCGGGGAGAGAAGAGAGAGAGAGAGGGAGGTGAATATGAGAACGCAACGGAAGGAGAAGATGAGGAGCGCGGCGGAGAGAAGGGAAAAAGTGGAAAGGAAAAATGGGCGCAAAGAGAGACGGAGCATGGCTGTGGTGGATGATGAGAATAATGATTATTGCTGTTGTGGTGGTGGTGGAGCTACGTTCCCCCCGGCATGATAAGGATTTTTTTTCTTTTTTGTATTTCTTTGGCTTTTATGCAGTTGATCTATATCGTTTGGGAGTGCATTTGAGTATTTCTAAAACAAAATTTATTTTTATTTTTTTAAAAAATAAATTTTATGTTTTTATATACAAATAATAAAAATACATAATACATATTTTATTTTAATATGTAAATTTTCTTATATATTCTAAAAAAAATTTAAAATTTTTTTAATATTTATAAAAAATATATTTAATTAGCACCCAAAATCAGAGTTAACAAGAATAGAAATACATGTGATATAAAAATTATAAAGATTTCTGTGATACTAACCGGTAACCACCCTTATGCCTTATCGCCGGTACATACATGTACTTCCTATAAAACTTGACTACCTCACCAAATTCCATTAGATGAGGGTTAACAATATAATAATGCTAGTTTGAAAACAAAATCAGGGAAAGGAAGACTCTTCCAGTGCACGATCGTCTTAATTGATCTGGCAAATAACTAATGGAAATCTGGCTTCTCCGGGTATGTGCAGCCTGATCTCTGGATAACAACATTTGCTGCATAGCAACCAGCCTTCACGCAGTCTACCATGCTCTTCTCCTGGACCAACTGTGACAGGAATCCTCCAACAAAGGCATCACCTGAAGACATCAGGAGGCCATGTGAGTCATGAGTAAATGGAAACAAGCAATACAGACAAATACCATTTTCATCAAGTACAAAGTAGAAATATGTTACGATCATCCACTGATAATAACCTGAAGCTGATTTGAAATAGAAGCAATATTAACATGTGTCAAGGCATGTTCACTGTTCGTGATGTTGTATATACTTGTGGAATCTATTCTGCATTCATTTTCACTCGCCCATTCTTTCCATGACTTACAAGTTGACCTCAGAGTTCAGACAAAAGAAGAAAGTGTTCATGAACTATGCCGATAAAGATTTGTAATTACCTGCTCCATTTGTATCCACCAGCTTTTCTTTCGGCAATAAGATCACGGGGAACAGCTTCACCTGTCACAATGGTCCATCAAATTACAAGGGTAAAAGACTAAGTAATACCATGACAAATAGCATCAACAACTGGCAAAAAAGAGATGTTCCAAATATTTTTGCAACAACTGGGAAGAATAAACCAATAATAATAAGTTGTTTATTTGTCCTCCATAGCATTAAGTCGCAAAGTAAAGAAGAAAAGCTTACCTTTCCATCTTCTGCAACAACAACAGGATCTGCACCCTGAGTAATGACAGTAATCCTCTTGTGCGTTCCTGATACTTTCGGCAATTGTGAGATCTTCAATGCAATCTCCTCAACATTCTCAGTCTAGGCAACCAATAAATATCTGTTAGAATACTTAGAATTTCACAAACAAGTATCATCGGCAATCAAAGAAGCTTACCTCCCAGTCACGGACTTTTGCAAAGGTTCTAGCTTCTGTCTCATTTCCAAAGACATAGTCTACATATCTGAGCATAATAGGAAAAATAACATCCGACATTTAGCCAGAAACTAGGACAAGCTCACTTCCCATCATCATTCTACATACACTTTGTCACATAAAATAGAGGAACTTCGAACAAGACTAGAGATAAGAATTCTAGGTTCTATGAATTCCACTTATTCCTACAAAGATAAATCATGAAAACAGGTTTCACACTCACGGTAATGCTTTCTCCTGAGCGTCGCGAAAGAATTCACAGATGAAAGGAGCAGAGAGGTTCATTGCAAAAACCTACATAGGTATAGAAAATATTGAACATTTAGTTCTAAAACATCAGTTCAAAGGAGAGATGCTAAGCTGGATAGAGAAGTAATACCTTGTTGTTTGCAGCTGCGTGCTCAGCAACAAGTTGAATAGAGTCTGGAGAAACCGTCAGGAAGAAACCAGCAATGTAGAAGTATTTTGCCTTCTCAACTGTTAAAACAACAATTCATTAAGCTCAGAATCCAGAAAATAGAGGCAAATATAATATCATTATCTGCTCACTCAAAAACAATTTCTAGCATGTAAAATGTGCAGAAAAACAAAACAGCTGCAGAGCAAACTAGGAAGATGTGAAAGAATAGAAGTGCTCCCATAGATGTAGTAAACAAGGGAACTTCTCTTATAATCAAGATGCTGGTTCTAGACAGCTTAAAATTATACAAATTGTATTAGAACAACAAACTATCAAAATATGTGGATCATTACAAGAATTTCATGTTTAAATAAAATTCATTAAGGCCAACTAAAAAGTTTTACCTAAGGCCCATATCTCGGGTTTCTTCAAGTGTTCCACAGTGTAGCAGTTTGCTGCTGACAAGTTAGCTACCAAAGACCTGCACGCATAACAAGATTGAAATTAAGACTATACGTTCTAGAAAAGAAATAGGTAACAAATTGAACAATAATGCTTAATGCAACCAAAATGAAACAAGAAGCACAGTTGATAGACTAATGAAAGTAAAATAATATAATATTATTCAAAATGTTTCCCCATTTGATTCTAAACAAATGCACAACTAAATAACTACTTATACACAAAAAAGTTACACACACAGATCCATGCACGTATAAGAGAGTGTAAAGAAGATATTCATGGAGTACTACTTAACTCGAAACATGCTTTAACAGAAGAAAAGCTCTTGAACATATTCAAATCTTACAGCAATGAAACCACTGAGACAACCAGGTAGAAAAAAATAAGAAAAGTGCTTCTTCCTACACCACTGCAAGCCTTGAGTTTAAGTGATAATAGATACATGAGAATGCAAAGGATGATTTCAAAGCTAAATAATGGTAGACAAGTAAGATGTTATCTTTGTAATTTTTTTTTCAATTCCAATGTTGCCATTGTTGATGCAGCTTGGGACTTGAAGGATGCCGGGAGCTTGACTTATTAGAATGTTCTGTTGGAAGGCAATAGCTACATATTAAATTACCTATGATCTGCCCTAACAGATATAATTTTATATGTTAGAAGTTCAAAGATTGTCAGCACCTTTACTTATGTATTTAGCAAAATATTAGTAAATATAACTTTCAAGCTACAGTATGGTAACAGCAATTAACCCAATCTGAGACATAAAATCACATAAAAAAAAAACCTACACCCAGAATAGATAAAATTTACCACTAACCTTTCACCATCAACGACGCAGACAGCACAGGTGCCTGTTGGAACAGTATCATGTTCATAATAATGCACCTGTATGTTGTTAATAGATGATCAGGATACAAACAGAACAAGAAAAATGGAGTGTGACATAAATAGAAGTGACAGACACTTACATTAACACCACCAGCTCTTGAGCTTTTCTTCATCTCTTCTGCAAATTTATCTTTTCCAACACAACCAATGTAATTTGTTGCACAAGGAATTTGAAGCATCCACTGTAATTGACGAGAGCAGACAGTCAAGTGAAAACCTAGTCAAATCAACCTGATAGAAGTAATCTCATAACATGATATTTACCTGCGCAACCCTGATAGAATTTTGAGTAGCACCTGTAGTGAGCAATCAAACAAACGAGGTTAAGAAATAAAGTAGCTTCTATATTTCTTATAAAGAATTCCTGGATTTGATACTACCTCCAGCAATGTAATCAACTTTATACTTTGAGGACATTTCATGATACCTGAGAAATGAAATTATATAGCGGATCAGAAAAGGTACAGATTTAGTGAATCCTAAAGCAACCCAAGTAAGTAATACATTTTAATTGAAGGAAAACTGCTAGAAAAGATTGCTGATTGCTTATGCTGGTACACCAAAAGAGTAGTAAGAAAGTTTTAGCCATTCAGTTGCTAATTTGACTACAACTGGCATACATCACCACATGACCACCTAAAATAGTCTCAATCCCAAGCATAGGCAAAACTTCAAATTTAGCCAAAAGTTCTATTTTCACAAGCAACAAAAGCTTGAAGACTACCTTAAGGAAAATAAAGAATATTGAAGGAACATTACTTCTTCGAGATGACTGGCAGTTGGGTAGCTAGAGCAGATGCTGTAGCCAACCAACTTTTGGGTGCATGGCACTGAAGTAACACAATTAGAATGTAAAGTATAGCTCACAGAATCACAAGAAACGTCAAACTCTGATGAAACATTTTATCTTAGTTATATAGGGAATCTCTGAACCGTTCAGTTATCCCTTAAAGGTTGGAGTACAAGAAAAATGACAAAACAACCCAGAGTAAACTGAGTCATCCAAGTACATTTATATAAGACAGTAGCATTTTAAAGGGATCAAGTCGAATGACCATTTTGACTTTGAGACAGTATTAAACTAGAAAAATAAGAAGGCCGCTCACATTGGCAAGTGCTTCTCCTCAGCAAGAATTGCATTGTTCAACTTGAGATCGTATCTGAAACGAAAACAGATTCCAACTTGTGCTGTGAGTTAAAATGTCAAGAGAAGCAGAGCGAATCAAACGTAAATCGTATCACTTAATTTAACTACCAGTGATGTTGTAAATAGGCAGTATATATGGAACTAGTGGATAATATAGTGATTGGCTTCATACATCATGGAAACCACAGAAAACAACAGCGAGTTGCTTGAATTTGTTTTAAAATACAAACACTAACTATATCTTCTTCACTAGTCAATTCTGTACCGAAAGATCCAAACAGATCATCCTAGATGTATCAGCAAAACTGTAGATCTAATGAACGGATACTTTAATCTCCCTATATGAAAAAAACGTAACAGATCTAAATTGTAATCAGCAGATCTAAGAACAGATACTCATTGTCGACAGTAAAACAATCTAACAACGACTGCTACTGATTGAGGAATTAAAAAAAACAAATGCAAAAACAAACCAATATACTCCAGTAAACTACCGAACATTCCTATACGTGTAAGATCATTCCAAAACTAATAAAAACATGTTCGACAAAAGGAAAACAGATCTGCCAATAAGAAACATAAGCAATCCCGCATTATCACTTTAATAAACTAGTAACATTCAATCGAGATCACAGATACTGATTTCTTTAAACAAAACTGTGGATCAAGATCAAACAAATCCCCAAACTTCCCGAAAATTTCCAAAATAAATTAAAAATACAAAGATCAGGTGATTACTTCTTGAGGAACTCCTCGTCGACGACGGCTGAGATGTCGAGCAACGGATTACCCATCCCGAGAAGAATTCCTTCGTACTGCGACGCCATCTTTTTTTCTGTTGCTTCAAATAAAGATGAACCAATTGCAAAAGACACAGATCGAGTGAAAACTAAGATCTCAACCAGGGAGCACGGAATCAAGCAAGAGTCTCTAACTCTTTATATATATGCCAGAAGATGATTAGTGGTTGCGCACATGCTGTAATTCCACAAACAATAAACAGTTATTTAAAAGCTTTAATTAAAAACCACATCATCCAAATTTATTTTATAGATGACGTGAAGCTATTTTATTCGTTGCTTTCATAGAAATGGGATGTTACCTACCGTATCACTTTGTGCGAGGTTGGTGTGTAATTTGGGCCCTGTTAGGCCGTTCGTCATGGACCTGCATGTTGATGGGTCGGTTCTTTAAGGTCATAACCTTCCTCCCACTCCCCAAAACTCTCTCTTTGAGAGGTTAAGCTACATGAAATTTCCGTGTTTTTACGTTAAGCTACAGTAGAATGTGAATTAAATTACAGGTTACCGGAATTACAAAAAAAATTTCAACTAGACATGCTACGCTTGTTTGGCATAATTGAAGTTGCTGCAATTCAATCATTTGTTGTTGGATTTAGTCCAAATATATTTTACTATAACTGGACTTTTGAATTGATAGAATTATGATTTTTTTTTTCTCCTCTGATGTAATCTGAAAATCAATTTACATTCAACAATTATAAAATTAAAGCTATGTCAAAATACAAATTACGGTTTTTTTAAAAGCAAAATAAAAAATTCTATTCGTAATGATATTTGCCGAACTATAATGCGCAGAGTAAACTATGAGTAAAATAAAAACTATACCATTTTTCTGATTTATTGTCGCATCTCCTTAATAACTTGCTCTAAAACAAACTAATTAATGAGCAATTTGATACTTTCTCTCTCTGGAAAACACCTTCAAGAACTAATCCAAATGCATCACAGCATAAATTGCTAGCATGTTATCACATTCCATCGTCATTTAATAAAAGAAGAGTTGCATGTAGCTAGACAGATTTGTCCAATCTTTGCAGCAAGATTGCTCAATAGCATTCTATCAGATCATTCATGAATCGAGTTACCTATTCTTCTAGTATTTGCAATAAAAAGACCACGATTTTCTGGAGATTTTCAAAACTATCGATTGTTGGTAAGCTAAATAAGAGAGTAATACTGTTTGAATGGGATAGCAAGTGATTGCAGTATTGATGCAGATGGGGATTGACATTGCAATGAGCTCTCGCCTTTAAAAGATTGATTTCTTGCAGTGATTTGGCATCGAGGTGAGAGCAGAAGGTCTTTTTGGGTTGGGTTAGTAGTTGAAAGCAATAGTATTCTCCTACAAATGGCGAGTGAGGTAGCAACAAGTAGATGTCACCTCCACAACAGAAAGATGGGATTTCTTAAATGTGTAGCCATTCTTTAGATATTACTTTACCTTCTATGGTAATGTGAGAATAGATGTTATGCAGATTATGTGTTTGTCCTGACCTTGCATGCATACATGCTGTTTGTTAGGCTATGTGTTATGTCTATGATTTGCTTTCATACTTGCCGATTTGTTAGTTAGTCATCATAAGCATTCCTCGTAGTCTATTTACCAGCCTTTTCTTAGTTGGTAAAAGAATTGACAAATAATTGCTGTAGATCCTTGATTGGTTCCTAAATTACCATACTAATTGCTGAATTTCCATTATTCATGGCAAGCTATACAGCATCTATAAAATGCAGATAATATTGAGCAATTTGGTAGATCCAAGACGGGTTAATGAGACAGCAACGGTTTGGCCATCCTGTGCATTAAGCCTGATGTTGTCTATCAACTTATATAGAATCGGATTTTCACACTAAAAAAATTGGTTAATTTTATAAGAATTAACATATCTTACTTATAAATACATATATATTTTAGCATCTAGCTAATGTGGGACTATTAAGAAATATGGACTGTTAAGTCTATAAAATCAAGGTTCATTTGGCCTAATTTAAAGCAAATTGCTGGTCCACCTCTAAATTAGCTAATCTTTTTTTTATTTGCACATCATTATAGACCTCTACGCTACTAATTCGGCCATAGCACACTAAGCTAGTTCATTTTTCACTCAGATCTATCAAATTCTACTCGCTACTAATTCAAGTTTAGCGTAATTTGGAAGCCCGACAATCTACCCCCAGCAATACGCCGGATGGCTTCACCATACCGGATTCTGATATCAATTATATAATCGAATTTTCACACTAAAAAGATTGTCTATTTTTTTAGAAATTAGCATCCTTAATTTATAAATACATACTTATCTTAGCACCCAGCCAATGTGGGACTATTAAGAAATGTGAGCTGTTAAGCCCGTCAAATTATGGTCAATTTGGTCCAATTAAGGCGAGTTGCTGATCCACCTCCAAATTAGCTAGCCCGTTTTTTATTTGGATAACATTTCAAACTCTATGCTACTAATTCGATTATAATTCACCAAACTAGTTTGTATTTCATTCAGACCTACCAAATCCTACACGCTACTATTCTGAACATAACTGGAGGCTCAACAACTTAGTCTTAGCTCTCTGTGCCTTGCAGCAAATTTACAGTAAATGTCACTATAGAGCCTCTCTTGTAAAGCTTTCCTGTATATATTTTAAATTCAAAGTTCATCCATTTAACAAGCACCAATGGCTCCATCTATACGTCTTATACATAGGAGTAGGGTTATGAGCTACCTGCATAACACTTTTTTGGGTATTCATAAAATGCTATTCAGCGAAAACCAAAAGACCAATATTGGCATGTATAGTATAACAGGATTACTACATTTTTTAGCAATAATTTAAAATTTAGTAACGGTAAATTAAGACTTTTTTACTGTCGATTTTTTGATTGAGCTGAAAATTGATACAGTAAATAAAAAAAATTACTTTTCAAGCCAAACCTGCTAAATTAATTAAAAAAATAATTTTTGACCGGACTTTAAAATTATCAACAGAATCTCTATTTAGGTGTATGTCAAAATACTAGGCTAATAGTAATTGACAAATTAATTTCAGTTTTAAATTAAAGAAAAGAGGGAGGAAAAAATTTTAGCAGGCCAAACCTTAAAATACACAATATTAGCAGGCCTTAACATAGTTGCAATATGCAGTCTTTTATTGGGCGTGGGCTGGGTGGTGTTAGGTGGCCATCTTGTGAACAGCTGGCAAATGGCAGTACATTCCTAAATCTGGAAATACGCGTGAAATCCGCTAGGCAAGAATCGTGTTTCTGGTCGCTATATATATACGCCTTTCTGTGCATTGCAATCCCACTGACAAGACAACTTGTTTCTCCGAGAACAAATCTTCTTCGACCAATTTCTTGTTTCTTTTTCTTCTTCTCGAAACGTATGAATCACCGCCGGCACGGGTTAGGGTTTTATTTATCACCCCTGCCGCTAGAGAACTTCGATCGGGCTATTGTTGTTGTTGTTGTTCGCTCGTTCTTCTCATTGTAACGATTAGAAATAGCTCAAATTCAATCTACATTGCACGCATCTCGAGAACATGTCTTGAACTCTTATCGCTGGAGTTTCAGTGGGCAACCCAATTCTCATCTTCTTCTTATTCTTCGTTGTGTTTTTCAGAAGTTCTATCTGTTTTCTCTGAGGCGATTTCTCGGCCTCTTATCGTGACAGGTAGCAGAGCTGATTTCTCGCTTGCATTGTTCGAGCCAACCGCCTAGAGATTATCCGATTCAGGTCGCACGGATTTCGAGGACACCCCCGTCTATGTGCTCTGAACTCTCTCACCGGAGTTACTTACTTCTCGCATTGGGCTCTCTGCATTCGAATCCTCTCAATCGGGACTCCAACCTTATCTGTCTGTGTTCTCGGATGTTCTTCTCTGTTCTCTTTTTTTCGTTCTATATCTCTTCTCAGTTTTTGGCCCCACTACACTGAATGGTTTCGCCCGTACGTATTGCGTTGATCTCTAATACACAATATTTTCTTGTTCTTCGTTATCTCTTTTTCTCTTGTATCTCTTTGTGCTTGGAAGTCTTTGCCGTTGTTTTATTTTAATTCTCAACCTGTGACTGTGGTACTCTGTCTGTTGCAGAAACCAAGTACTCTTGATGCCGTGATTCTTCTGCAGCAGCAAAAGTTCTTTGCAGTTAGGACCCAAACTGTTTTGCTCCTACATCAGGTAGTAGATTGGTTCAGCTCAAGTATGTTTACTTTATCATATCAGCGTGTTGGGTGGTATCCAACCCATGCTGGGCGGTATCCCAACTACAGCTGGACGGATTTTCTAGTATATATATCTTCTGGTTATCTTAATTGCATACCATTGGACGGTAACCAACTCCCGCCGTGCGGGTGGATCCAGCATAATTTACTTATGTTTTGATTGTTACAGGTTGGGTGGTAAGCCAAACCTGTTTCCAGCATATATTCATTTTGTTTATCTTTTGATTGTAAACCGTGTTGGGAGTAACCAACCTCCCTGGGTTGGTGGTTCCAGTATTGCTTGAACTTAGCTGTAAGCCGTGTTGGGTGGTATCCCAACCCCGCTGGGCTGTAGGGTTCCAGCATATGTATGGTTGGTTTATGTTTAAGTGCATAGCATGGCTGGTGTGTATACCAATCTCTACTGCCCCGATGGTTCCAGTTGCATTGTGTCATTTCTGATTTGATGATAGATTGCTCCTACTCAAGCATATTGATTGAGCTTGCAGAGAGGCTTGATGGACCCAGTTTAAAGCATCCTTGATTCCCATGCACATTATAATCATGTCTAACTGTTATCTTCTCTCATGCAGCAACAACCCTGTTAATATATTATTAGTTATGGCTAATTGTACCAACAAAGAACAAATTGCATGATGATGTGTGATGCATGGTGGTAAAAGAAGTCAGCATGCAGTAAGATGACTTTAGCAGAAAGAAATTCATTCAAGTAGACATCCCCACTACTAACAAGTCTTTAGCAACATTAACTGCCACATGTTTTGAGCTGGCTACATATCTTGCACCTGAATGCTACTAACAAATCCCATCTGCATGACAAACTACAACCATTTGAAACAGGTTTCATCCTGAGGAGCCATGTTATTATGTTCATCAATACTGACCCTTTTGTTAGTCCTGAGGAGCCATCGTATTACGTTGTAGTGAGTTTTGGAACAGATGTGCTCTGATTTGCTTTTTCATGTTTTCTGGGAGCGAGTTTTTTTGAAGAAACATGCTGTGGTGTGTTCGTGACTCTGGATTACTGATCTTCTCGGTGTATTTCCTGTTTGAGGGGAGATTCTGCTCTTGGAAGTAAACCATGTTCAAGGAAATCATTAGTGCAAAGATCAACTTGAGCAATTAAGGAGCTAGCAAGCAGCAACTTTACTAAGGTCTGTGATGCATGATTTTCATCTTTGTAGATGTTTTTATATTTATCAAATGTCTTTATTTTATCAAATTGCTGTACTATGCTTTATCTGATGTTTGATAATTTCGCTTTTTCATTTTGTGCATTTCCTTTTTTTCTTTTTCTTTTAATAAACTTGTTATGCATTTATATTTGAAGAACTAGATAGCTATTGAGATTCTATGTGCTGTTCCTAAGTAAAACATAAGTTCTTGTTCAAGATTTGTATGTTCCATTAAGTTTGTTTGATCTGGTAAAATTTTCAAACGTCTGGTTCTATACATCACTCGCCAGATTCTAGTCACTAGAAACCGTTGCAATTAGGACTAAGCTTTTGAGAGCAGAATTTTACTATAGGTCAATGTTATTGTTATAAGTCCCACAGTAGTTTGAAGATATGAGCTATAGAGACTTGACTAATTTAGCATCACTTTAGTTTCCCTTGGGCATGACTATTGGCATGCTTGTAACATTCACTTACAAAACAGAAGTGGAAAAAATAAAAGAAGAATGAAACTGAGAGAGGACGTTGTCTTTCCCGAGAGTTACGAAGAAAGAAGTATAAAACACTGCATCGCACACCTAAATATGTCCTTCTAACATACTGGAATAGGAGCTCCATCCCATTCTTTCAAACACTCAAGCAAAGGATCAATGAGCTTGCCTTGGTTAATAGCCACAAAGACCTTGTCACACTCCTCACCAGGTGATCGGATTTTCTCACCAGTAAGCAGCTCAGTGCCCAGCTCCTTCCTCACAAAGCGATACAAGGGGTATGACCGGCACCTCTGGATCCGGTTTGCAATTGCAGGCTTCCCTTTTTCAACTGCAACCCTTGCAGCCTCAACCTCCTTTGGCAGCAGCTCCTTGAGCTCCTCCTCAAATGCTCCAATCTTCTGAAAGATTTGTGAACTCATCTCCTGATCCTTTGCATTGATTGCATGCTCAACAAGCACCTGCCGCATCTTCTGCATAAGCGGGTAGTTCTTGCTGCATGGATCATCGGCATAGGTGAATACATACTCCTGGTCAACTGTGGTGTTGAGAGCCTTCTCAGAGAATCTTGAAAGCTGTGGTTCACCGTTAGGAGCCACAACGAGCACCTTCTTGACAGCCAGGGAGACAGCATTCTTCACTGCATGTTTCAGGTTCTCCTCCAGGTGGCGGAGATCAGCAGCTTGGCAGAGGGCTATCATGTATGTTGATGACATGAGCTTAAGGATGTCAATTGCCTCTGCTGTCTTCCTTGCTGATATCAAACCCAGTGAATTAACATCCTGGTTGTGCTGCTCTGCACTTTGGACGTGGTTGGTCACTGGATTAGCAAGAAACTGGAGCTCAGAAGTGTAAGCAGCCATGGCAATCTCAGCACCCTTAAATCCGTAGTCAAGACTTGGGTTCCTGCCGCCAGTCAGGTTAGAAGGCAAGCCATTGCTGTAAAAATCATTGACCAATTCTGAAAACTGAGCAAACATGAGCTTCCCAATAGCAGCCAATGCGAGTCGGACATTATCCATGGCAACCCCTATAGGTGTTCCTTGGAAGTTTCCGCCATGCAAAGCCTTACTTCTGGAGACATCAATAAGTGGATTGTCATTGACAGAATTGATCTCACGTTCAATAGACTTAGTAGCAGCGCGGAGGACTTCAATCTGCGGCCCAAGCCACTGTGGTGATGTCCGGAGAGCATATCGGTCCTGCTTTGGCTTCTGTAGCTCGTCCAACTCATGCAGGCGTTTTGCTTCCTTGATAAAAGCACTTCCGTCGAGCACATGCTCCATGATTGCTGCAGCTTCAATCTGACCAGGATGGTGTTTCAGCTTATGTGTAAGGTGGTCAGTGTACTCTGGTTTGCCATTCATTACTTCACAGAAAACTGCAGAAAGGACTTCTGAGAGGAGTGCTAGTACATTGGCATCAAATAATACCAAAGAGGCAAGGCCGGAGCCAACTGCTGTACCATTAACCAATGCAAGGCCTTCTTTTGGCTGCAAGTCAAAGAAATCACATGAAATGCCGGCAACTTGAAAGGCATCGGAGGCATTGAGGAGACGGCCATCAGGTGCCATTGCACGCGCATTAGGGCGGCCAGTTAGGAGGCCAGCAATATAGGAAAGAGGGACAAGGTCACCGGAAGCGGTGATGGTTCCACGTAGTGGGAGGCGGGGTGTTACTCCAGCATTGAGGAAGCCTGCAATGGCTGAGAGGATGTCAAACCGTATGCCTGAGTAGCCCTGCAAGAGTGTATTCACCCGGACAAGCATTGCTGCTCTGGTAGCTGCAGCTGGAAGGGTGTTTCCAGAGTCCGCTTCACCAAATATACCAGCATTCAGAAACCTGCATTTAGAAAGTAATTCTTGCAGGTCAGTCACGGTCCATAATTCATCTAGGTATAGGCTTGTTCTATGTGCATGAGATGGTAATTACTGAAATCTCTCTACATAGTAAAGCACATAGTAGTTCTGCATTATCTTCAGTGGAGATAGAACTGGTTTATGTAGTTCATCTCTGAAGTCGGATTACAGATTTGGATGAATCCATTGGATCTATAGTTGAATTGGTTGAATAGAATCAGAACTCGGAAAGAAAAAAGAGTGGACAGATGGACAAGAATTAAATGAGGAGCAGGATAAGAAACTTAAAAGAGTGGTGTCGTTGCATACGTTCAGCAGCTTCGGAGCTATTAAGAAGCGGCAGGTTTTTGTTGGTAGTGGTGATAACTATCAAGTTCACTGAGTGGCTATTCAAGATAAGTAAACAGGTGAGATGTGCAAGTGATAATAACAGGTGGCCTCCGATTGGATGCCCTAGTAAATACTCTTTCAGTAGACCACTGAGGGAAATGGCATCGCTTTTACACTGGATTTATTACTCTTTGGGACTGATGACTGGCGCATTTTCTCACACATTCTGTGGTGGCTATTTCGGTTGGTTTCAGAAGCATCATCAAGTATGTTTATGAATTAAGGGTCAGCTTGCTAATTCTCATCCTCAAATACTATAGATTTTTTCCCCCCTTAGATGCTTGAATCCTCCATATGATTGTGGGTATGCTTGGCTTGAATTTCTCAAACTCAAACTCTACAGATTTAAGTTATATTAGTACATGCCTTTTAAGGATCAAGGAATATAATCGGTTCAGAGTTTAGTGGTTCACTTTATAAAGTTATAATTATTTTGTAGGATTATCGAGCACTGCCTTCACGTTGAAAGTGACGCTCTTTATACTAGCATATAGACATGGGGAAGTGATTTACAATTGACACCTAACTGCATGCATCAAGTTTAATAGATGTAATTAGCTTTTGTATATAATCGTGGCCGGTGAAACTTGATCTGTTGGTATCTTGTTTAAATTTGTTGCTGAGATAGCGACCCACGTCTTCACCTCTGTTGGTATCTTGCTGAATGCTAATAGCCTAATGGTAATTATTAGCCTTTTTAGGTGCCGTAGTGCTTATCATTATATATCAAAATTTTATTTTAATTTTTAATTTCAAAAATTTTTTACAGTATTTTTTAGCACTCTCGAACTTCCACTCGTAGGACTATTGTTGTCCAATTCAGAGAGCATCTTTGTTTTGAATTTGTTAGGTTGTCCTATCTTAAACTTTGTCTGGTTACTGCTAGTATATGTTGGGTTGGTAGATTTACAATTTTATTTGATGGTAGGACCCGACAAGTTTTGGCATGTCAGTCCACCAATTTGAAATCTACCGCTTTGTTTATTTATTTTTTTTTTCATTTCTTAGAAGAAAATTTTACTCCTACCTACCACAACAAGATCTGGCCTAGCTCATGTGAAGAACAAACCAAAGCCTTATAGAAGTAAAACTAAGAACTATGCAAAAAGCAGGAAAGTACAGAACTTAATATTCCGACGCAAGTCTAAATTTCCATGAAAACTAGGGCCAAGTCAAGTATTTATTGAAGTACTCCAGCTTACTGATGACATGTATAGATGTTTGCTATGTAGTTTCTGAATAAATGAATTTTTCCTGTGACTAAAAAAATGACTCTTACTTAATTTCCAGTCGCGTAGATCTTGAGGAAAGTAGGTTAGCAACAATTTAATTCATGCCCACAGATAATTCTTTTTTTTCTGCAAGATGTTCAGACAGATAGTTTCAGATTGCTTATAGTTCCTAGAAGCTTATGATTCTATTAGAGAAAATATATGAAGGCATTAAACTGGTAGATCACTAGGCCAACTTTATGTGCTTAGTTTCAGAAGTAATCTACAGAGATAAAAATAACTCTTCTGTTCATCACTCACCTAATGAGCTCCTTTTGTAGGGCACCACCTTCCCTTGTTCTGCGATGTGATGTGGCGCCGAATCCGGTGGTGACACCATAATGGTCACCACCTTTTCCCATGCTTTCATTCACCCAGTCGCTACTGGCCTTCACCCTTGGCTTAGCCTCTTCTGCAAGCTCAACGGTGGCACCACCAGCAGCAACTGCAGCTACCTCTGCAATCCCCAGGTTCGCTCCTTCTAGCCTGACAGCTGCCTTTCGGTACTTCTCTACCATGTCCTTCACTTCTTCCCAGTGGCTCCCTGCCATCTTCTTTGCTGCACTCCCCCACCCTAGCTTATCCTCCTTCACCTCCACAGCATGTCCATTCTCCACCGGCTTTACGCAGAACTCCATCTTAGATATATATTAAGAACAACAAACAACAAGAGACAGAAACCAGAATATCAAAATCTTATAGAGAGCACGAGATTGTTATGAGTTCGAAAGACTAGCTAAGCTTGAGTAAGAATGAAAGAACGAAAGCAATGGTGTTGTTTTGAAGTAGAGGAAATCTAGTTGAGTTTCCCCTGAGAAGAGGAGAGTGGGGAGTAGATTTATATAGAGGGGTTTGGTTTGGCGGAGGTTAGTTGAAGGAAGATCAGGACCGTTGGATTGGTGGGGAATTCGTGTTGTTGTGGTATGGGGGATAGCTAGCTTCGACGTGGTTGGGTGGTTGATTACTGCCCTATCTTCTCTTCTTTTCGTGTATTTATAATTGATTATTATTATTAACTTGTTTTGCAATATGAACAAGTATTTAAATTCTATGTTGTTGTTGTTGTTGTTATTATTATTAGTATTTGTTTGTCACACTCACTCGCTCTTTCTTAGATTTTGAGGGGTGGTTGGTAGGAGAATGGAGAGCAAGGGAAGGAGAGGTGGAGCTTCATGTAAGCCTGTCGTCATCTGTCTAGCTGTTTTTTTCTTTTTGTATTTTGTTTCTTCTCTTTTTATTGGAATTTTTTCTTTTGAGCTTATGCGATAACTTCTTGAAAACTACTAACTTGATCTATTGATTTTTCTGGAGTTCCAGCTCATGATCCGGTAGTGTTGCTATTGTATCGGTTTAGGCAAATGCAACGTCGTGTATAGGGCAGTTTCTGCCAATCAACTTGAAATCGATACAAGTTATGTCCAGTTAGGCATGTTCTTAACCTTACTGTCCAAAATCCATCAGTTGAATTGTGCACATAGGGCAATATGAACGAGCTCAAGTCATAATTAAGACAAGCTCAATTTGCAGTATTTTGGAAATTTCCTACTTGATTCAGTTAGGTCGAACCATCTGGTTGGGGAGGGACTGACCACCTAACCAACTTTGTACTCCAGACATTTCCTAATTCTCTAGGATAATTAGATCAACAGTGGAAGAAGATACAATAAATGGAAGTCTTTTCATTAATTCCTTAATTAGCAATGGCTTAAGAAACAAAATTGATTATTGTGTTCCATGGATGTTAGCTTAATTTTTTTTTAAGATTATTACATGTGGGCCTGCAGTGGGGTTTGCTCATCCAATTATGTATGAAAGAATGGAACTCTTGACTAGTTAGTAGCTTGTATCTAGGAATTTTCTACATTTGAGAATGTAACATGGTCTAGTAGAAGGGTGGTCTCTTCCATCCAGCATCACTTGTCTTCCACCGTGCACTGTCATCAACCTCTAGAACGTATCCTATTAAATTGGCAATCTTGTGTAGCTTATGGAAAATGCAGAAAACGTTCATGGTATTTTTGTTGTTTTCTTGTTCAAACATCGATGAATAAAAGCATTGAAATGCTAAATCAATAAGAGTTCTGCTCCCCTTCATGGCTTACCCTTCTCACCAGAACTTCCATGCATGTGAGTCTAATCTAACTATATAGATTGATCCCAGTAACCTACAGCAGTCTTATGCAGCAATTGAAATATATTTTAGTTGGTCAATGAGTGTTCCTATATGGTATGCTTGTCAAATACCGACATAGTATACAACACCAACTAGTAAATATTGGTAAATGTACGAGTTGGGAGCCTTGGAAGTGTAAAAATTACTTCCTATAAGATGAGGAAAGTGACTCCAGAACTTGGCAATGCAGTTTGAAACTAGAGCATCGACTATCCTAAAGAAATTATGTGAACCCCTCCAACTTCCTAGCAACTAGAGAGGAATTCGTTCGGGCGTTTTCAGATTCTTTCTGAAATTTGTTTACTTCCTTTGAAATTATAAGAGGGCAGGTTGCATATAGGGATGTGACTTCTGTTGGATGTTTGTTGGGTGCCATTTGGACGACCATTTGCATCATGAACATCTGTCTTATCTTTCATGTGGCCAATTAAAACCTTGAATCGGCATATGAGATGGCAATTCAGCTAGGATGACGGAAGGCACAATTGGCTTCGCCATACTGTACATAAAGGGTTAGTGAGATACAAGCAATATAATATTTTTTAAATTATTCACATCGTCAACCTATAAAAATTTATGCGGGCTTGTGTTTATAGGCATATAGTCTGGACCATGCAAATTTTCTATGTTGTAAAATATGAAATAATTAAATTTCATCCGACAATAGGTTGTTAGTTCTGGAATGTATTTCCAATTACTTCTCGTCGAAGGAAAATGCAAATAGCTCTCTATGCAGTAACGCTGAATTTTCATGGAAAACTGTGCTTGTTTATTGAATGAGTTGAATTGTGTCAGGCAATCTTATGAACGTAATGGAAGTTAAAGGTGCGTAGGAGGTAAATTGCAAATGTTTCTCGAACACCTGCAGCAAAGTTCAATGTAGGAGGTAAGTAGCAAATATGTACTGCTTATTTTATGCTATGATTGATAAGGATAATAACCCTACAGAAAACTTTTTTTGGAGTTAAAACAGGAAGCAGCTTTCACTAGGTGGCACACTAATGTATTGATGCACTAAATATCTAACTATATTATGAGTTATATAGCAAGCACAAGAAATCTGAGTTATCCAAGTGACGGAAAGAAGAAGCTGACATTAGGTATGCTGCTAAACCTTTGTGCTTATAAATTTATGTTGTGGAACTGTTGAAGCTAAATTATTCATTTAGTATGAGCTATTAAGTTGGTAAGTAGATTATTTAATGAACATTCAGGAGCAAAGATGATTAAATTAACAAGGAATAAAAATTTGTCAAATTGTTGTTGAACTGCCACAAGTCATGATCGTCACCAACCGCTTTTCCCATAGTTGTTAGGTGAGAAATAGTCTGGAAAATTTTGCGGTCAGCTAGAAGAAACCTGAAAAATAGTATGAGAATATGTATTTCATTTGGCTGAAGCATTTTTTATAATTCTTATATTGCTATTGGGATGCTTGATCTGATTATATTTTTATATAACTTACTATGTATTCAAGCTATTCTAGACTTTCTAGTTGGTAAACACGCGTTTCTAAGTTACAAATCCTTTTGATTATAGCATGCATTTCATTAACGAATCTATATCTTTATCTTGTTGTACTATTACTGGAGGCATTTGTGAAAACTAATTCAAACATGCTGGTGAGTTTAATAGGGATATTTGAAAGTGATTATGAAATAAAAATTTTTTGAAATAAAAAATATTTAAATTTTTTTCAGAAAACGAATTTTATTTTTTTATCTAAAGAATTATGAGAATAAATAATAATAAAATTTTACGTAGAATTATTTTATATTTAAATAAATTTTATAAAATATTATAAAAATTTTATTAAGAAATGTGAAATTAAAATAAATTAAAAATGGAGCTAAATTTCTGCCAAACATAGACAAAGTCGGTGTTGAAAATTGGATTTTTAAATTTAATCATTATCTTAATTTAGTTTGTTGTTATTTTATATTTTGAAATTTCAGTTCATGATAACTGGCTTTCAAGCAACCAATCCATTTCATGTTAACTCCAAATTATATATAGTGGTGGGTAGGTGGGAATGAAATGCCTCCACCAAATTTTGAGCAGTCTGGTTGTTGGGACCCTAGAAGTAGAAGTGCTTGTGGGAGTTGGTTTCTTACTTTTGATGATTTGGTGTTGTTGAATTATCACCAACTTAACACTCTTTTAATGATCAAGCCACCAGGATCTGCTGCTATCCGAGGGTATAATAATATCATTAGAAAGGAAAAAGAAATGATTCATACATATAGAGTAATGCCGGACTCCAGAATTTCTTCTAATGTTCATCAAATGAGGTACTAATGAATTACAATCCCAATGTAAGCAGCATGCCTTTGCTAAAAATTGAACCTCATCATAAACTATTGAAATACTTCATGCATAACAGTTCTTGCACGTCTGATGTACGCTGATGTACTGTGTTATTTTCATGGTCTGGGACTGGATCAAGCGTTCAGGACACCAACTTTTTAGATGAAGGCAGCTGGCAGTAAACAATTTTTTGTTGGATTGGTTTTCAAGTTTGATTTGTGTAGTGCCACTAAGTGCGTGTTTACCAATACCCTAAACTCCATTTTTTTTAAACTCATTTTTAACATAAAATATTTACAAAAATTAAAATAAATTTTTTTATTAATAAATTTTTTTTAAAATTTAAATTTAAAACTTACTATAAATATATAATTAATATAAAATTTTATTTTTTATTAAATATTTTAAATTTTTAAATTTACTTTCTAAAAATTCTACTTCATCTAAAAACTTCACTTCACCCCACTTGATAAACACGCACTAACCACCTTCCAAAAGCCATGTAGGCGTCGAAGCTTTTATTGTACCTGATATACAGAAAAGAACCTTGCTATGGTCTACAGGTTACATGTGGAGGGCTTTTCTGGCACCTTATTAGTTTCTGTAAGGTATACACGTTACATATCCTCTACTTCATCACTGGTCCATACTCCACAGAAAAAAATATATATACGCACCACAGAGATTTTTGTGCATCCAATGAAGAAAGAGAGAAGATGTGAGCATTGTCGTGAAAGATCTGTGCTAATTCAGGTTCACTTATTCTACCAACCTTCATCACAAAACAACTTATGAATGCCATCTTCAAATGTTGGGCTCCACGCATGACATGGAGCCATTTCCTTCATGTTTATACAAAGGTTGGTAGGTAGAGTTCCCTGTCAGAGTTTGGAAAATAGAATCAAGTCTAAAAAGAATGCAAGTGTCGATGAAGAAAGTGAAAAGGCTATAAAAAATAGTTAACGTCGTTGAAGTTAATAAAAAGCAAATCATATGAAAAGACGCATATACTGCTGGTTGTAATTGTCATATGTTGCTTTGACCTCATCCTACGTGCTTTCCAATTTCTTTCCAATTTCTTCTTGTACAAAGTCTGTCGTTTGATTTTTCATTTACAAAATTCTTTCTTCACGAACTTCTTTATTCTTTACAATACGTTTACAAGAGAAGGATTAACTGTTTGGAAGTTCTCAAGAGGAGATTCTGAAGACGTATAGAAATACATATAAAAAATATTTTATTTATTTAAAAAATAAGTTTAATTTTTATTTTAAAAATAATAAAAATTATTAATAAATTTTATAAAATATTATTAAAAATTCATTAAAATATAAATTAAAAAATATTCTTCCATAACTTACTTCCAAACGCTGCCCTTCATTATGGCTTCCAGCACAAGAAGGTCAATACCTGTCCTCAGCCACGCTGATGAAATTGAAGCGATTGAACTTCTGAAAACAGATTTTGGAGGTGTTTGGAATTGCTTTTTCCAAGCATTTTTGTTTAAATTTTTATTTTATATTTTTTAATATATATTTTATAAATATATAAAAAATTTATTTAAAAATTTAAAATATGTAAAAAATTTTATGAAATAGATCTTTTTATTACATATTTTTATTATTTTTTTAAAAATAAAAAAAAATATAACTTATTTTTTAAAAAAAAAAAAATAATTTTTATTCTAAAAAAATTTTATTTTATAAGCACTAATAAACACTTTTGTAAAGTCCGCACATTCCATAGTTTCCCACTGTAGTTCTCAAAGTACTACTGCGAACTTTAAGACATTCTACAGGATGGTTAAAAAAGTCAGAAGTGATTTCTACACGGAACACTTTCTTCTTTAGAATTTTAGACAAACAAGTTCAAAAAAGAATGTCGAGAGTCAGTTTCCTTACGTAAATAGACGTCACTAAGAAATTATTTGCAAAACAAAACACAATGCCACCTACCACGGGACTGGACCGCGTGACGTGAGCACAAAATAATGCGTCTTCTTTTTATTACGAAAGTAATTTTCTGATAATAATTAGTTTTTCAACGAAAATTATATTTCCTAAGCAAAATAAAAAAACATGGAACATTGGCTAAAAACCCAAAAGTCTAGCAAATTCAAAATTAGCCCACCAACAACAAAGATTTATACGTATTGGCTTTGACAAAGCAATTTAATCCTAAACATTGTGGCAAGGTGCAGTGGCTACTTCGTCCAGATCAAATCCAGTTCCGAATAATTGACAAATATTTAGCACTATGCTGACAAACAACACTAGTTTTCTATAGTTTGATAACATTATGTTAATGAAATATACTTGAATATGTTCCCTGTTGATGTGTTTCAAGCGTTTACTTCTGAGAGTAGTTGTTTCATTTCTGTTCCAGTATATGAATTTCATTAATGCCCATATTAAGGTGATTGATTTGCTTAGATCAAAGCTCTAGGTAGAGTAGCTACCAAAGAAGTACCAACTCTATGTCAGGTATCAGTTTATAACACTGCATTCAGAAAACGTGATTTAGAATCTTTTTATGAAACGTTTTACATTACTTACCAACTTTTAAATTTTTTTTATATATTTTCTATAATATTTAGATAATTTAGTTAAAATTTTAAAAATATACAAAAAGTTTCGGTAATAAAATTTTTTGATTACTTTATTTTTAAAATTTTTTTAAATACTATTTTAAAATATTTTATTTGAAAAACACTCCAAACATCACACCTCCGCTTTCTTATTTAAATTACACCAAATTTTACTTTCTTAAATTTTAAAATTTATTATTTACAGATTGTAATTATTATTTCAAACTTGCTTTTCATTTTTTTGTCACATAAAATTTTACTATAACGTTTTATTTTAATTATATCTCATTTTACATAAAATTTTACTATAAAATTTTATTTTAAATTATAATTGAATTTAATTATTACTTCACGCTTTGTTTCTATTATACGTAACTTTTTTATAAAATTTTACTTTTACAAAATAAGGCTGGAAGATTGCACGACCCCAAAGTAAAAAGTACCAGAGACGGCTGCTAAGTTTTCCTAGGCCAGAGTTAACAAGGCTATAGCAAATCCAAAACGTCGGCCTTCTTAATTGCAGGTCTGGTAGATGTAGAAACAATGTTCCAGTCCAGCCCAAGGTTGTAGACGACATTCAACAGTCTTTTAACTTCAAAATTTTTATCATATTATCCAATTCTTTTATGATACACAGTTCTTTATAAAAAGCAAAAAAGCTTTTTGAGGAATTAAAAACGAAATCTGGTAAACGGAATCTCAGTTCTCCATACTCGAAATAGAAATGATTGCAAATCTCCAAAACGGCGACCAACTTTGCTATCAATTACAAATGTACAACACTCTAGATACGTATAGTTTTTGTTTTATATAGATAGTTACATGAAATTAAATATGTTTCCTATACACGCGGAGGAGGTTGGGTGCCCATCGCCATTGGTGGAGCTTGTGGTCCGTAGTAGTACTGCTGACTTTGCTGTCTGCGGTAACGCCGGCTCATCAGGTAGCAGATGATCAGAGCAATGAGCACAACGATGATGAGGAATGGCACGGAGATCACAATGTAACGCATTTTTCACCTGCAGAATTATCTGTCTTACTATAATAAATATATTGATCAGAATGGTAAGTTCTAGGACAAATCAACTACTAATAATCGCTTTAGGACATATAAGAACAGGGTGAACAAACACAATGTTGTTTTGAGCAACTACAGATCCGACCTTAACTCAATTTGAACTTTGCAAGACACGGTTTCTTCAACGGTAAGAAGTCAAATATTGCGCTTATATGGTTTTACCGTTTGGAAAAGTTAATTCTATCTGGAAACAAATTTGGTGGAGTTGGTTACCTGTGATAGATGGCAGAGACCTGATGATCCGACGAAATGAGAGCTGGAGTCTCCGCAGCCTTCGCTCTCTTCTGACTTGCCTAGAGTTTGGTTCTCCTTTGCTGCTTGCTCTGCTCTTAATTTATTAAAAAGTGAGATACAAAGAAGCAAGGAGATAAGAAGATGGGTGCCAAAGAGAAAGATGTCAATGCAGCTGTCCATTAGAAAGATGTTTTCGCGACAAATGGCAGTTCACTAGAAGGATCCAAAAGGTAACGTGGCAAAGTGAAAGCTCCGAGCAACATCTTGCTTGTCCAGAAGATCACTCTCAGGCACCACGAATTGATCTTTTAGGCTTCTTTTGATCTCGTGTTGCATTTTATGAAATAAAACTTTTTTAAATAAAAAATATTTTTATTTTTTTATTTTTAAAAAAATAATAAAAATATATAATAAAAATTTTTTATTCTATAATTTTTTTTATATTTTTTAAATTTTTAAATAAATTTTTTATATATTTTAAAAATATATATTAAAAAATAAAAAATAATAAAAATTTTAAAAAATTGATAAGTAACTTTTTCAAACGCAGCTCCAAATAGCCCCGTTAATTGCAATTGAAGCTAATATCTTGAATGAAACTTTATTCTTAAAAACTCTCACATAAAAAGAAAGCTCATTTCACATATAAACAAATTATAATCAAAACAATCTGAATACAACAAACCAGCTCTCTTTAATTTTCAGCCTGTTGAGGTAGTCAACAAAGATATAAAAATAAAATGCAATAACCATATCATAGTAGTTACTGGCTCCAAGTAACACATGCATGGTGATTCCGGTTTCCAAGTTTAAAATTTTTAACTATTTTTGCTGGTTTGAGCTTGTGAATGATCATAAAGCCACAAGAGCACACCATGAAGCAGAAGAATCTTTTAGATATTGGTCCCCTCTATCTATTTGAAATAAAATAATAAATATTCTGCTTTATCAAAACAGATCTTATTGTACAGAATTAGATTATTTGATCTATACAAATATTTTACTCTTCCGGTAATTAAGCTCTACTACTCTGAACAGTACAAACTGGTTATTGTTTGAATGCAGTGACCAACGTTTCAATAACATATTGGTAAAATGTGCTAAACACGTTGAGCAGGTTGGGTTCCCATGGGCGGTGCTGGAGGTCCATAGTAGTACTGCGTGTTGCTGCGCCTACGGTATCGCCGGCTCATCAGGAAGCAGATGATCAGAGCAATTACAATGATGATGACGATGAGAGGTATCGTCACAGTCTTCAGGTAATGCATCCTTCTTCACCTGGTACTGCATTAGGCATGCAATCGATATGGTTATAGTCACAGACTTGGTTACAGTTTCTGCAACTAAAATAAATTGCTGGATGGGCAAATTTGAACTACAGTATTGCCTCCAGCATAAAAGTTGAGAATTTTCACTTTGGAAACTCTGTTTACCTTCAAGTTGTTAAGTTGAAGATGCAGTCCTTAATTTTAAAGTTCTTACACTAAATTGAGAGCTGTCATATATACAGAAAAGCTTAAGAAACATGAACGGCGATATAAGAACAAATATAAATTGCGACTATTTTTTTCTAATAATATGAACTATGCAGCAGAATCTCCCTGTATTCTCTAAACAATCAGAGCACTAGAATTTTCAGAAACTCTTCTTTTAAAAGAATTTCTTGAATAAACTCTTTTAATTAGCTTGAACAAGCCACATGATCGAGAAATAGATGCAAACCAATTTTTATACGCTCGATAACTTAAGCATACCTCTGGTTGGGACAAAGCTATATGCGTGGAAATCTTTCTGCGCGAGTATTTGCAGACGAGAACAAGGAGAGTAAGAAGACTAGATTATTGAAAGACTATAAAGCAGAATAAAACTTTTATGGAGTAGCAGTAATGGAGAAGGAAAGAAGAGCAAAAGAGAGCAAGGTGTCCAAAAGAGAAGTCGGTAGACTCCAATATGGATTTCGCTAATGATACGGACCACGCTAGAAGAATTTGGATTTCCCGATTTCTACGACAGTTAATCAAGCTATTTTCTCTTTAGAAAAGGTGAGTTAAGTGTGATTTTTTTTACTCTTCTGTTCACCTGGAAGTGAACTGAAAGTTATTTTTTAGTTAGAAAAAAGCTATAATGGTGAAAAAAATACACCATTTGCTAGATTTACCTTACTGTAGAGTATCAGGCCGTCCTAACAGGAGCACTTCTCTTCAATAGCTTTGTATGCTTGAATCTAACTTGTTCTTTGTTTGAGGTATTTATGGATTGGGAGCTTTTCCAACAGAATATGGTGCAGGTCATATGCTTTTCCATTTGTGGGATAGGTCTTTTGGCATTGGGAGCTTTTCCGTTAGAATATGGTGCAGGTCATATGATTGAATACACAATCACAATTCAAATTTGGCACGGCCCGGAGCACATACAATCAAATTTGATAAGCATGCTACAACAGATGCTAATACACAACTTCAAACAGAAGCTTTTCAAGTTCCACAAAACCATTGGTGCATTAACTTAGCTATTTCAGTGCATACATGTATATAGAGCAAAACTGCAAAAGTCTGCAAACAGGTTGATGCATTTTTACATTAACTTAGCCATATAAGACTGACACATAAAGTAGCTACAAAAACTACTTACATTGCAAATTATACAAATGTCAAATGCCCACAATGGAGGCTCAAATCTAAGTGTTTGTAGTTTATTACAGTGTCTTCTGGCATATTAAGATGGCACACTCCTAGGAACACGGAGGTTGTTACCAAACATCTTCGTCTTTGAGAAGCTGAAAAAAAAAGGTCAAAGAATTAGCAAAACTTTTCCAATCAAATTAAAAGAAAAGAAAATTATAGCAGTGAGAACATTAAGTTCAACAAACTCAATGGCCCCTTGAGCTATGAGAAGAAGGGCGGCAAAAGCAAGGATGAGAAGATATTTAACACAAATAAAACTATTTAGATGCTTTCATGGAACACTCAAATGAACCTAAGTGAAAATTTATGCGAGGTTCTGGAGGCAAGATCTTACATCCTAATAGCTAAGCAATGCAGTCATCACTAGAGCTTGATGTGAGGTATATTCTATCAAGAGGGAATTGAAATGTGGAGTTGAGATTACTACACAGATTCCAGTTTGGTAGATGATATAAGGTAGACCTAGGAATTGTAGCTAATTAGAATAATTAATATTCTTAAAGATTGATACTTAAATTGACAATTATAATTAATACTTAAATTGACAATTATAATTAGACTGATAATTAAATTAGTAACTATGTAACGATTATATTTATATTAATAACTATAATTAGATCGATAATTATAATTAGTTTAATAGTATATTTTGTCGATCTAATTTATATATTATCGACTTGATTTACATATTATTGATTTAATTTATACATTTATCAGCCTGATAAGGACATTTCGGACTATTTAAAGAAATTTATCTTACTTATCCATCACTTTATCTTTCTACCCAAATAATGTTAGTTCTTTACCATTCACTATTCTTACAAATGTATTCAAATAAGGTGAGAATAAATAATTACTCTTCTCTTCTTCTCCACTCTATTACTCTCATCTCTATTATTCTTACTCTTCCTTACTATATTGTTGTCCAAACATACCCTTATTATTGCGGTAGTTCTAAACCATTTATAACAAATCCAAACAATGCATGATGATGCATCATACAAGCAACTATGAGATCCGTCATGGTCTCCTAATACCAAATACTACGTGTTCCCTCACAATACTTAAGTGTACTCTTGAATATAACACCAATTATCATACTTCTCCAAAAATAATTTACAGTGAATATGCAAAGCATGAGCGAACAACTTTGAAGTAATACCTCAGTAATACTAGCATCTCCTAATTCAAGGACAAGAAATGTTACCTTTCATAAAGCTCTGCTGTGAATCTGGATCCATTATAAAAGATGAACCACAGAAGTACTAGGACCAAAATGTCTACTTTTGAGTTAAGAACTAACATTTGTTTTCCGCTTACAAACCCAAACCAATTGTCAGCAAGCTATTGTAATTATGTGCATTAGGATAAAGCTCAGAGAATTTCATTTTCCACGGCACGCCATTCTCATAGGGTAAAAAATTTAACCAAAAGATTTCCTATGTCAAGAGCTGGACTATGAAAAACATGTCAAAATGACAAAGTAACACGTAAAATTGTTCAATTCTTACATTCTATTGAATACTAAGCAAAATAGAACAAGTTTCAGCAAATAAAACCACAAATTGCTTTAAACAAAAAAGGGAAATAACTTAATAAATCCTATATTTTAATGATTTAAATAGAAAAAAATATAACAAGTAAATCTTAGAATGAAAGGTTGAATTCTGAACCAGAAATCATATGACATGAAAAGGATACTGAAGAGATAACGCTCCCACCAATCGAGCATGTAGAGACCCATCGTCACATTGTAGAGATGGATCTTCCTGCTTATCCAATTCATCTTCTTCTTCTTCTTCTTCTTCTTCTCCCAAACCAAACCAAAACAAAAGAACAGAAATTGTTCTTTCACCAAACGAAATGGAAACTTAGGAATTGGCACCAAAATTGGATCTCCTTCTGATAAATATTGGATCTTTAAATTTAATTGAATCTTGGACGAGAAATTAGCGAAAGATTTATGTACAGATCTTGAAATCGACAAGAAAAAGTCAGCAGCTTGTAGTGGTCAGAGAAAGGGAGTCCAGAAGAACACAGAAAGAAATAATCATGAAGCACCTTGTTTGTACTCAATTTTCAAATAAGTCCATCTAGTTTTGGGCTCTAAAGGTTTTTGGGCCTTGAAGAGTGAATCAAGTAGAATTGGGCTAAGGAAGGGGCTTTGATCTTTATCCACATTGTCTAGATTTACAAATTAGCGACTAAAGAAAATAAGAAATAAAAACGCAGCACAAAAAGCTATACTATTACTATCAAAATAAGTGCCAAAAAAATCTTTGGACCAAAATGTAATTTAGAAATTATGTTTGTGTTTCTTTTATTTTAAAATAAATCTCGAAAATAAGTTCGTAAATTATGAATTATTTGAAAATAGATTTTAAAATAAGTTTAATTTTTGTGTTTATTTTATTGAAAGTGAAATTTTAACTTTAAAATATGATTTTTAAAAATAAAATTTTTGACCGTTTTATTTAGTGTTTATTCTTTTAATTTTTGAATAATACGCCACAAGTGAAGTTATAAAATGAAATTTTAGAAGAGACTTCTTATAGGATTTCGTAGGGGTGGCAATTTAGGTTCGTGGGTCAGTTTCGGATCGACTTATTTGATAACCAGATCAAATTTGTTCAATCCTAACCCAAATTATAAATTTATACGGGTCAAAATTGTCTAACACTAATCCAACCTATTAATAATCGGGTCAAAATTCAGATCAACCTATTTAATAATTAAAATTTTTAATTTTTAATTATATATTTTTAAAATTTAGTGAAATTTTAAAATCAGTTGAAGTGCACGATGTTCTTAGTGACGAGATATAGTAAATGCCCATCAAAATATGCATTCTTTAGTATCTTCATCGTTCTTTAAAATATCCAAAATAAATTATATTTATTTTTTATTTTAAAAATATGTGGTGAGAGTCGAAATTTTATAATTATAAATATATACTAATAATTTCGATAAAAACTTTGATAAACATAGTTATCTAACAAAATTTTATTAAAAATTTTTATACGAAATTCAAATTCGTCATTACAGAAACACCTAAATAATATTCGATAATATTATAATTCTCATCTTACACTATTTTACTAAAATATAAAAGTAACAATTAATCATAAATATCATATAATTTAATATTTATAAATTACTATTATTGATTATTTTTATTGTTAATATTTTAATGTACAGAAAAAAAAAAATAAATATTATTGCTTCAAGATATGATAATTTGAATTGGTGGGTTAATTTCGGATTAATCCGGATTGACCTATTTAATAACGGGTTAAATTTGTTCAATGCTAACCCAACTTATATATTTATACGGGTCAAATTTTTTAACTCTAATCCTGATTAAATGGATCGATTTCGGATCACATTTTTTGATCGGATCATATATTGCCACCTCTACGATTTTGTCTCTCTTTTATTTAATTTTATGATAATCTGCAATCAGTTAGAAGCTAATTACGTAATAGCTGAGCTACCAAAACCTATTAATAAGCTTTTTAAGCAACATAAGAGATGTTGATAGTTCTTTAATAATCACTTCTTAAGTTTCATACTATTTTATTTATCAACTACCGTATATACTGATCTTAAATGGAGCTATAAAATATTATTATATTCTTGGTAATTTGTAGAAGTCTATTATATGTCTATTTTGGAGTGATTCTCAAGTGCGTTTTATTTTTATTTCAATTTTTCGTTTTAAAAATTTTCTATAACATTATAGATTTTTTATTAGTTTTAAAAATAAAATTAAATGTATGTTATAAAGTTTTTATATATAATTTTCTCAAATTAAATTGTACTGAAAAAGTTCTATTTATAGATTTGCCTTCCTCAAATCTTTGTTGAGTCTCAAACAACTTCAACTCAAATCAAAACAACACAATGTCACCTACGAAATCAAGAAAATAAAATAACAATAATAATCAACAAGGAGTTTGTTTTTGGGTGAATTATAATCAATAATGTATGTTTCCAGATTTCACTAGTTCTTTGCTTTAAATCAATAAAATCTTCATAACACAATTCTTAATTATGTGATCATTTCCTGTCTAAGGTTTATCACAGATATTGAGACTTACAACCCCGTTATAGTTAGATAACGTTTGAAAGTGTTTATTAAAAAAAGAATTTTTTAAAAATAACAAAATATTTTAAAATTTTTAAATAATAAAATTTATTTTTTTATTCAAAAAAAAATAAAAATAAAATTTTTTTATGATACTAGAATACTTTTATACTTTTAAAAATTTTTAAAAAGTTCTGTAAAATATTTTAAAAAATTTATTAAAGTAAAATGAAAAGTTGAAAAATAAAGTTTTCTCAAATATGCCTTTAATGCAATTCAATCTGGGCTTTTTATGCCAATGTAGAGGACCTAATGTTAATAAAAATACTTTAGTGGGTCTTGTGTTGCTAAACGATTCCAAAAATGAAATCTTCTCGGGGCTTTTTTGGCGGTTTTGTGTCCTTCGTTTGTTGGTCTCATAGACTTGAGTCAGAGTCATCGGTTACTAATAAATCGTTCGCAATTAATTCATTTCGTTTCTTTTCAAGACGATCTCAACTGGGAAAAGATCAAGAAAGAAAGAAAATATCTCCAAAATATTTCATTTTCTTACCTAATTCACTCCGTTCTTTACCAGATAAGAGAAAAAGAAGTTTCTTTTTTCTTTTTAATTTGGTGGTTGTTGGTTTGATTGAGTTTGGGTCTGCAGACAAAATGGGAATCATCAGTGTTGTCACGGGATTCATCGGCTTCGGTTTAGGATTACCCTTCGGAATCTTTCTTGGGTTTATTTTTTTCTTCTCCATCAAACCCAGCGACGATCGCAGTAACAAGGTTTTATTCTCTCAACTCTCATTCTTATAGTCATGCGTGTTGATGCAATAGTCTTGAAGGTGTATCACATGTTTTCTTTTTTCCTTTTTACTTCCTGGGAATTTTATGATAGCAAAGATTTAGATTTGATGAATCTTTTTATTTTTTTTCCGGGTCTTCTTTAATTACAGCGATTTGAAAGATTGACGTTGTGCTTATAAAAATGTCCACATTGTTGAGAATTTGAGATTTTAGTTGCTGGTTTATTATGCTAAAATATAGTCGTTGTTCTGATGCTATTATAAGATCGTAGTACTAGTCTTTTTGTGTTCAAGCTCCATTATGTGAAAATCATTTGTGTTCATCTTGCTATGATCGGGTTTTTTATTATTATTAACATCTCGTTTAACGTAGACGTCTGCTGATCCATAGTTGGTTGTTGATCATCTTGGAAGAAACTTTTAATAATAGATTTTCTTAAGAGAAAATTGTGGCTAGCCCTGTTACAGAGTTAAGAGGTCTTATTGGGAACGTCACATGATGTGACTGCAAGTTCTTAGTCAATGTCCAATTTGGAGTTTGGTTTTTCATCACAATTGTGCTATGTGTACATACATTGTTCGGTTGTCATTCTTATCAATTATGAAAGACATTTTGTATAAGTAACACTGATAAATAATTCGATTCTCATGTCTATTTGAACTATTGTTTCAAAGTTGAATCCTATAATATTTGTTTCTTCTACTTGTTGATTGAATCTCTGTTTCTAATGCAATTCTTTTTCATAAGAAAGCTCAGCTTGTAATAAGAAAATTCTGGACAAATCTGTCTAGGATTGGTTTTCCTTAGTTGCAAAGAGAAAAAAATGAAAGAATAGGTTGACGTATAAGGCACCAAAAAAATAGAAAGAATTTGCAAGGTCATGCTGCTTAAGCACTCTTTTCAAGATCAATGGTCATTGTTTGTTTTGCAAGATCTGACTCCTTGGATGAAAGCAATTGTTAGTATTCTTTTGGCTTATTTTTGTAGCATTCTTGTTGAAGCATGCATGTGCAGGAACCCATAGTTAGACCCTTCTATGAATTGGATTCGAAGTCATTGCGCTCAATGTTGCAAGAGATTCCACTATGGGTCAAAAATCCTGATTATGATAGGGTAAATATTTTATCATGCTGAAAAAATTTCATAATTTGTGTTCATATTTGATTTTCCAATGACAGATTGCATGTCATTTTATCTAGTCACAAGTTAAGCTTGGTTCTTTAATTTGTTTCCGCAGGTTGACTGGATGAACAAATACATTTCTAATATGTGGCCTTATTTGGACAAGGTCCTTCAGAATTTATACATTGAATTTGGTAGCGCTTGTGATATTCTATCAGATGCTCCATCAGGATTATGTTCAAACTATTGTTAATTATTTTCCTTTTTGTTGTCATGTTCTCACAGGCAATTTGCAGCACTATAACTAGCATGACAAAGCCGATGTTTGAAGGATATGTTGGGAAATTCTGTATCAAGTCAATTGAATTTGACCGCTTCACACTTGGGACTTTTCCACCTACAATACACGGTGTGTATATGTATTCTCAAATCAAACTTTTCATATTACCTAGCTAGAAGACAATTTTTTACCACTACTTTTTACCATAGCATGTTATGATCTTACATATACACTTTTCGTACTAGTGTTATCTCTTAGAATCATTTTGGATTCTGTGACATGTATATCTTTTACGTATAAACGGGTTCACAATGCAGTGCATGCATGGGTACTTTCCGAAAACAAGTGTTCTCATAGGGACTTCGTATTGAACATTTTCTTTTAATGTTTTAGCAGCTAATGGATGTGACTAGGAGGCATTTTTTGTATGATAAAGTTAACATGCATACAACAAAGACACAACAGTTAAGCCTCACCCCATTAAGTAGAGGTAGAAGTTAACATGCATACATATAAGAAATTGGATTGAGTATTCTAAGCCTGTTTATATTTATTCTCGATAGAGCTTCCAAATAAGTGATGGTACTTTTACCTCCTTGCTTGATATAAGGTGAGTAGCTGAATTGAGTATAAACTGTACTAAACATTTTATAAAATTAAAGACAACCAGTAGATTGCAAAGAGAGGTCAAAGATGCACATTGGAGAAGGAACAAGGCAGTTCTTCTGCCATCTGCATTGTCCTGAGTGAAGCCAAGGCAATTAACTGTAAACTTTTTTAAGACCAAGTTAACTTAGCGGTTTCACCTGTAGACTCTGCAAAAAATAGAACAAAACTATTAGAAGTTGTTGCGAGCTTGTATAAAATATATATCTTTTTTCAAGGCAGCTTGAACTGTTTAGTTCTTTACAAAGAGAGAGAATAAGATTTACCTTTAAGTTGATCCGTTATTGGTTGCTATTTTCCATATATCAGGAATAAAAGTCTATGAGACCAAAGCGAAGGAACTAGTTTTTGAACCTGGCATAAGATGGGCTGGAAATTCAAACATTATTGTGGTTTTGAAGTTTTTATCTTTTAAAATACCAGTCCAGGTCAGACATTTTAATCTCATTCACATAAAAATAGTTTTAATTTGCTATGAGTATTTGTTTATATTTTACTTTTGTGTTTTTCTTCTAGCTGTTGGATTTACAGATATTTATGAAAGCTCGAGTTACTTTGAAACCTCTCGTCCCAAGTTTTCCATGTTTTGCAAGTGTGATAATATCCTTGATGGAAAAGGTAGTCCCATCGATTTATTCATTAGCTGAATTTATATTATCAATTATATTTCCAAATTTCTTAACTGTCTTACTCCAGCCTTGTGTTGACTTTGGACTCAAAATACTTGGAGGCGACATCATGGCCATCCCGGGATTGTATAGCTTTGCTCAGGTTTGATATATTCTCTGGACCCTGCTTCTGATGCCTTCATGCTTTTGCTACTTGGAGGTGAATGATCTTTTTATGTAAAACTAGCTAGGTAATATATTTCTTGTGGTAGTATATTGCAACTGCAAGTAAAAAGTTATGGACTCATAAAAATAATTTTTCTTGCTGCCATAAGATTTACAATTTTCAACTGACAATATGGTGAGGCAACAGTAGTTAAATCTCATCCATAACTGACCCTTTAGTTTTGGTCATAATCAGGAAATAATTACCGAGCAAATTGCCAATCTATACCAGTGGCCCAACTTTGTGGAAGTGCCAATTCTAGATGCAACCAGGTAAGCATAGTAATGGTTAGATATAACTTTACCATTACCAGCATCCAATCTAGTGTCTCTTGTTAAGTTCCAGAGATAGACTCAGTGAATTGCCAGCTTTGATTTGTGATGTACCTCATCTACAAGATTGAGCTGAATAGTTATAGCAAAGATCATCAGAAGTTTCATGTCTTTTCTGCAGTGGAGCTACAAAAAGGCCTGTCGGCATACTAAATGTGAAGGTTATTAGGGCAATGAATCTTCGGAAGATGGACTTCTTGGGTAAATCAGACCCTTATGTTAAGCTCAGTTTGAGTGGAGAGAGGTTACCTTCAAAGAAAACAAGTGTAAAGATGAGCGACTTGAATCCTGAATGGAATGAGCATTTCAAGCTCATTGTCAAGGATCCTAAGACCCAAGTTCTTCAACTTCATGTCTATGACTGGGAAAAGGTTCAGATTATTTATTTATTTATTTAAATTTGTCAAGTTCATCTTCTAAGCAAAACTTAATTGAAGTGTTTTTGTTTCAGAAGAGATATTTATTAGAAAACAAATCTATAACTACTGTTTTGTGAATGTTGTGTATGGTTAGAAGTCCTGATATTCAATTTGCATGTATTAATTATCTATATATGCAGGTCAAACTACATGATAAGTTGGGCATGCAAAGCATTCCTCTTACTTTGCTTGCCCCTAGCGAGACAAAGGAATTCACTCTTGATCTTCTTAAAAACATGAACTCAAACGATCCGCAAAATAAAAGAAGCAGAGGAAAGATTGTGGTGGAGTTGAGATTTGATCGTTTCAAAGAAGAACATGACCGGCATAGTGGATATCTGGATGATGGAAGTATCAGTAGCATGACAATAACTGCGGAAGATGCATTACTAAAAAGTGGCATTCTCTCAGTACTGATTGATAATGCAGAAGATGTTGAAGGAAAACATCATAATAACCCTTATGTGTTAGTCCTTTTTAGAGGAGAAGCGAAGAAAACTAAGGTGGTGTTATATATTTTCTTCACTTTAGTTATTTTGCATAGTAATAATCATCTCTCTACTATCAGCTCCTGATTTTTGGTTTAATCCTTACTTTGAATATTTTGTGGTGCATATTTACGCATTTATATCTAGGATGCATTCTGTATACATGAGTAAAGATTGTAGGGACTATTATGATTTCAGATAGAAAACATTTATACTTCTTAACAAAATTTTGCTGCATCGTTGTTCTGGTCCAAAAATACATCTAAAGTGAAATTTTGTTCACTTATTTTTTTGGGCAACAGATGGCAAACACCTAGGTATCTCTATTTTCACTTGTTTGGCTGTGTGTAGCCTTCATAATTAGAAAAATAATCGTATTCATAATTCCTGTAATATTGTATTGCGTTGCCTCAGGTGCTAAAGAAGAGCAGCAATCCAAGGTGGAATGAAGAGTTCCAGTTTATGTTAGAGGAGGTGTCCCTGGATGATAAAATTCATATTGAAGTTTTGAGTAAAAGGATGGGCTTCAGTTTACATGGAAAAGTAAGATATGCCAGAATGAAAGTTAGATTGATTTGCTGTAACTATGAGACCAATGCCATTTTTCAATATTTTTTCAGGAATCACTTGGGTACGTCAACATAAACGTTACCGATGTTCTGAATAATGGACGAATCAACGAGCGATACAATTTGATTAATTCAAGGAACGGAGTAATACATGTTGGGATGACATGGATCACTGTATGAAGTCGAGGTGAGGCAGATTGCACATATTATGTTGAAATTTCTCTTGTAAATGCTGTGCAGTGGTTTTAACTATTAATTTATTTCCATTCAATTATTAAATTGAAAATTTAAAATATAACGATTTGTTTTCCATGTCGAAATAGATCTTTTTCTTTTGTATTTCATTTCAGCTTCCTGCCTATATCTTTTTCATCTTAAATCCATGGCTGGAATGTGATTATCAATCTTTTTGCACGCTCATTTGGGCCTTGACCTGTGGGATCAGTTTCAGAAACTTCAGAATGAAAGCAAAAGAAATTAAACTAAAATCATCGCTTATTCATGTTCAACGGAATCCGGGCTTCGTTGTCAAAGCATTAGGAGCATATTATTTAGAAAATATTTGGAAATATTTATTAAAAAAAACTTTTAGATATATGATTTTATAAATATTTTTAAAAATAAATATTATATATAATTATTTTATAATTTATATTTTATCTGTATTTTTAAATTTTTAAAAAATTGTATAAAATTTTTTTAGAGTCGAAAATGAGCTTTCTGAAATTGATAAGCAATTCCAAAAAATTCAGCCAGCATATGTTGTGTTTATTCTTGTTTTTGGTTGGCCACCATCCAGTTGGTTAGTATTTAGCGATCGTAGCTCATGAAAAGCGCTCACGAAATTGCAAAGTTTGGCCTACTTCTCTGACTTATGTATTAGAGTTGTTGCGAATTTTGCCATAATTGCTGGAAAAAAGCTGAGTTCCATAGCAAATTCCTACCAGCCTTCGTTCTGGACAAAGAGGAACGGGGATGGCTTCTTCTTTAGCCACTGTCGATGCAACCAATTCTATTAAGAAATGCCGCCTTTTCTCCTAATGCCATGTTTGAATAATTAATATTATCTGTAAGAATAATACCTGCAGGCAAAAAAAGCTTATTCGCATTTGGTCTTCCATTAACTAGAGCAATTAGTTAGTCTTATTCTAATCGCATTAGGGACCTATTATTTATATTATGGAGCCTTGCGTTTGTTAATATTATTTTCCAAGAAAATTGGTGATTAAGATAGATAGATTCTTTTTTCCAGCCAATTGGATCCCGGGTTTCGAACACCAGAGATAAATGAAGTGATCCTCCCTTTGCTGATATTAACCCTGGATACCAAAAAAGTAACATGAGAACCTAAGTAGTGGACTTCACAGTTTCCACTCAATGAGGCTCGAAAAGGTTTCACCTTTCTGAAAAGAGATAATTAAAGCAATGCCCCTTTTTTCATGCATGCATGGGAAAGTTATTCCCTCTACCCCCAAAAAGAGATGCATGGATAAAGAAGACCCAGTGCACTGCTGCTTCTGTTCCACTACTCCTCTTCATTTACTTTTATTTTCTTTTGAGGAATTAAAACAGGATTCCCTACTTACCAACTCCATGCACGTTGTGTATGATTTTATGATTTAATGAACTAACCTTAGATGATAGAAGCTGGCCTACGGAGATTATAAACATGCGTTGTTTATGGATACAGTAAATTTCCATTATGAACCTATCAATTATATATGAATTGCTTTTGTTTCCCTGTACGATAAAGATTTAATTAATCATTACGAATCGCTCTAGCATGTAAGTAGAAAAGAAAGGCAATCATGGTAGCGAAGCAACAGAGAAGGAACATGAAGAATTAATAGCTTTTTCTTCCATGCATGTATGGGGATTTTGACGTGCGAGTGTTTTTTGGTTTCCTCCCAGGCTTTAAGGTCAACAGAAAAGCTTGTTAATTTGCAGATTTTTTGGGTAAATTTAATAGTGCTGTCTTATTAATTATCTTTTGTTCGTTCTACTCCTCTGCTAGCTAGTTGATGCCCTTAATTGCTCCTGATTCTAGTTCTCATCATCATCAACTAGCTACTAGGATAATTTTCAAAAGATGCATGCCTCAATAATTCAGAGCTGACTTCTTTTTGAGAGAGCAAAAATTTTTAAAAGCAACCTTAATCAAGTAAGATACACAAAAGAGTTTTTTCTTTTCAAAAGTTTTTTATGTAGTTATTATACTTTGCACGGTGTTCTCTTAATTAGCTGTCTAAAGGTTGCTTTTCTGGGTAATTAAATTAATGCCCTTCTCTTAATTTCTTATCAGCAAAAAAGCTAGCAATTAATACCATGCAATGGAATTTTAATCTTTCATCTGATTGAGCTCTAGCTATATAGTATGTCATACATAGCGGACACTCATTCATATATGCACGTCAGTCTCAATAATTGAACACTATCTTAATAAAAAAAGTATAAACTTAATTTTTTTTTTTTGAGTTTTAGGAAAATGGTTTACTAATAATATTCAATCCTAATTAAGACGCGTACGTGTTGTTTTACTAATAAATTGCGAAATTTCTGTTGGCGGCAGTTGTTTTAGGCGATGGTTTTTAGCTGTCGGCATGCATATAAATGCTACCTGTGCCCTTTTTATTATGTAGAGTTAAACCTTTGCTCTGCTATATATTCTTCTTCTTCTTCTAATTATAATCACATAGATTATTAATTAATGTATGCAACTTAAAGCACAGCTTCTGATCAATTTTAAGTAAAAAAACTGTTTTAGTGCTCCCTAAATATTTTGATGACGTTGGGATGAATATGGAGTTCTTGACGATTCTAAATAAGTGATTTTAAATGGGTGTTATTACAAAAACAAGGAGAGTTTATATCATCAAGTGCTAGAAATTTTTATCCTATTTGAGTTTTTTTCCCACTTAGGTCGAATCTAGAAGGTTATAGACGAGAATGTCGGACAATGACCAGAACCATTAAGGGGGTATTGGTTTCCAACAACCATCGTCTATCAAGAAAGTTAAAAACCACATTTGTTAATTTGCTTGATTCAAAATGGAGCTTTCAATTTGGCCGTGCTCCTGCTTTAATTAGAAAATATTTCGTTACGTATTCCTTCAAATAAACGTGCGCTGACAATTCCTGTCTTGATTTTTTTTTTTTACAAAAATTTTGAAACTTCATATACCGCACCGCAAAAGTTGTAACAAAATTGCATGGCACGTCTACCAACAACTTGTCAAAACGGCAGGTTTTCTAATTCCAACAGACAAAGACTGCGTTAAAATACTCATCATTTTAAAAAAATATTTTTTAATTCTAAAAATTTATACATAAAAGTTAAAAAATGTAAATATAAATAATTATAAAATAAATATATATATAATTTTTAAATAATTATAAAATAATTTAATTTAATTTTTTTATAAGTATTTTAAACATCCATAAATGTCATTCGTATAGTCATAATACATACTTCGCAGACAGTGACTCTGCTAAAATTCAAGCAAATTTCAAGAGCAGCGACGTTAACAGTAACCGTTAGGCCGCCAGATAACATTTCAACGCTTTTTATATCCCAAACTAACGTTCCGAACTATTCGACATTCTATTTAATTTAATTTAAATTTTATTTTAAAAAATTTTCTATAATTTTAAAAAATTAAATTTAAAATATAAACAAATTATTATATTTAAAATTAAATTCGTTTTTTTAAAATTTTGATTTAAGTGACTGTTAAATCAAACACTTCATAAATACAATTATATACTTAAGTATTGCAATTATTATATTGTTAACTATCACTCAAGGGTAATTTAATCAACTTTTCGTCTTTATTTCCGAAAAGTCAAAACGTACACGTATAACGTTCGAAACTACCCTTCTGTTTTGTAGTTAATTCCATTGTTATCCTTCTACATTTTCCTATATATATTTAGAGAGCAGCGGAGAAGCAGAGAGAGAGGGAACGGAGGGTAGAATGGGGAGTTCATGGAGGAAAGCGAAGAGAGCGTTGGGACTCAACCTCTGCGTCTACGTTCCTCCCGACGACAATCCTCAGCAGTCCGATGGATCAAGGCTTCATCGTATGATGGCTAGTGTTTCTTCTTCCTCATCGGATTACGAGGCAGCAATGCCGACGACTCCTGTACCGAGTTCGAGTGTGTTTCGGTTAGCTAAATCTGGCAGCGGCAGATCTTCTTCCTCTTCTTCATCAAAGGTGGAAACTTTTTTCTTTTTTCTTTCCCAATTTTCTGAAATGTTGATGATTTGTGTTTGAGTTATATCGTGGTTTGTTGAGATTTGGAATCGTTTATTTTTGTCATTTATGTTTTTGAAAATCTGTTTTGTGCTTCTGAGAATGTGTATTATGCTTCGAAATTTTTGCTTTCTTTTGTGTTGTCTTGTTTGTTTGTTCTTCTGGTGCTTGGATCTTTAGCTGAAACATTTCTTTTTATTCATAAAAAATCGCTTTTCTAATTTCGTTTAGAAAAATCTCTTCTAGATCCTCGTACGAGCTTTAATTTTTTGATTCCATTTTATTTCTCATAGTTGTTGTTATTATGTTTCTTTGCATATTCCAATACTCGCGAAATTTTCTGCTATAGGGAATTAATCACAGGCCATCTTTATTTTCTGGATTAGAGCTGTTGTGCTTGATAGCACCCCAAAAGATTGGTCTTTTTCATACCAGTTCTATGAGTGCCTGTAGAATTTGATTTATTCTTTCTCTTCATCTAGTGTCGTAATTTTTCAACAAAACTTTGGTTTTGACGCGTTGATGTGTAGCTGGATCATGAATTTTTTTTTGTTGGGGTCACATTTGTTTTTTGCATTACTATTTCATGCTTTGTGAAGCTTTTATTTATTTATTTTTCTCTTGCTTCATTGAGAAGGTATTTTCTTTCGTCAGTTATTTGTTGCTGTCGCTATCACGTTTCAAGGAGTTCTAGCTAGATGAATAATTAGTTGAAAATGTTTGCACTTTGCTTCCTTCTAACTCCATCTTTATCTATTTTTTGTTCGAAGATTCGGTCAAATTGTTAGATTTCTATTCTCCTTTACAGGCCATTTTCTTTAAAATTATACATGGATACAATCAATTAAATGATGACCTTGGATTTTCTGACTTGGTGATGCTTTTCATTTATTGATTTTTGTTTTGAAAAATAAAAAATAAAAGTTCTTGTTGTGAGATGCATAGTTATTGTGTCTGTACTGGCTTTTCCTTTAAGCTGTAGGGATATCTCTTTAGGACCAAGTGGCATTTGGGCTCACATGAACATGAAAAGGAAAACTCCAATTTAGAAAAGATGGTTTCTTTGCTCAGCTACCCACAGCATTGGTTTTGTATTTTATAACAATTCTAGCCATATTGACCATTGTGGACAACTGTGTAGTGTTACTTAGCTTCTAGGACTAGATTAGATTAAAATTATATTAAAGTTAAAAAAGGAGATTAAAGAAAAGGAGTATAGAGATTCTTGTGTTAGGTGCCTTTTCCTGCTATTGGTATTGGTCGCTAGCTAGTACGGTCAAAGGCTTAGCTTTAATTTAATCCACCAAGAGAAACTTTTATGTCTTTATGCGGATGTTTTGAATTGCTTTCCTTGGTTGGCTATCAACTTTGGGATAATGCTATTTGGGTTGGTTGGAAAAAAATGAACTAGTCATTGGTCAATTTAAGTTGTTGTCGATCGATAAAAGTTTCAACTTTTGAGGGCTATTCAGCTGCTAGTACACAAACCATTGTCGCTAGAATTGTGTTTTCTTTTTTCGGTATATGGGTTGAAAGTTTGGCGTAATTATTACTGTTTTTGACCATTAATCGTAGGATCAAATGAAAGCAACTCGAGATCATCATGTCAGATGTTGAATGGCTACAGCTTGCTGCTGAGTAAGCTAGTCAAAGACGTTTCTTTGATTCATTGGGTGTGCCCATCACAGCTATTTGGAGAAACTTTCGTGTCTTTATTGTCATTCTGACTAGGGCCAGTTTTTGCTGCCTTTGATTCCGTAGATAACCTTTGGAGCTTTCTTTTTCAGATAAACCTTGAGGAATTTCAGCAATTTCCCGATTTAGAATTTAGTCTCTTAGAAATGATAATAATAAAGGTCTTGTTGTTTGGTGGTGAACTGGTTGATTTATTGCTCTGTCAGATGATGAAGCAATCTTGGAGGCTATTGAATAGCTGCCAAACAAGAAGTATTATTTAGATGTTATAAAAAGAGGCGCCAGTGAGAAAATTCTGAAATTATGACTAGAAAACCAAACTTCCCTTGTGATTTTACTTAGTTACTGCAAGAATTTCATGTCAGCTAAACTGTAATATCTTTTTCATCGTCTCATTTATTTGAAAATGTGCCTAAACCTTCGCAATTTACTTCTTTTTCAGAAAACGTGTGCTATATGTTTGGGTTCCATGAGGCCTGGCCAAGGCCATGCCCTTTTCACTGCAGAATGTTCTCATACATTCCACTTCAACTGCATTGTCTCAAATGTGAAGTATGGTAACCGAATCTGTCCAGTATGCAGGGCCAAATGGAATGAGGTTCCTTTCCAAGGGCCAATACAAGGCTCTGATCATTCTCATAGCAGGTCAAGGGTTAACCCAATCATTTGGCCACAGGATGAAGCCTACATGACCATTGTGCGTCGATTGCCACGTGCTAGTTCTTCAAACCGGCAGAACCGTTGCACACTATCTTCCCGTGCAACAGAACCGACTACTTTTGATGATGATGATCCTGTAAGCATACGGCGTGACCCTGTCAAGGATTTGCGGCGTGATGCCACGAAATCAGTAGAGCTCAAAACATACGCTGAATTTCCAGCTGTAGAACAGTCTGTCTCCAAGGATAGTTTTACAATCCTTATTCATCTGAAGGCGCCTGATAGCAGCACAGATTTAGTGAGTGATAGAAATGTGCAACCCCAGCTATTTGCCTCGCAATCATCTAGAGCTCCAGTTGATCTTATCACGGTGCTCGATGTCAGTGGCAGTATGGCAGGCACCAAGCTAGCACTTCTGAAACGAGCTATGGGGTTTGTGATCCAGAACCTTGGGCCCTCTGATCGGCTATCAGTCATTGCCTTTTCATCTACTGCACAAAGGCTCTTCCCGCTTCGCCGCATGTCTGATGAGGGTAGGCAGCAGGCTTTGCAAGCAGTGAGTTCCTTGGTATCCGGTGGTGGGACTAACATTGCTGAAGGGTTGAGGAAAGGAGCAAAGGTTTTAGAGGAACGTAATGAGAAGAATCCAGTTGCAAGCATTATACTCCTATCTGATGGGCAGGATACATACAGTATCAGTTCCAGCACTGGTGTGCAAAGGAGTCAGATTGACTACGGGTCTTTCATTCCATCGTCAATACGAAGTGGTAGTGGACATCCGGTCCCGGTCCATGCCTTTGGTTTTGGTGCTGACCATGACTCAGTTTCCATGCACTCAATCTCACAAATCTCTGGCGGAACATTCTCTTTCATTGAGGCAGAGGGCGCTATTCAAGATGCTTTTGCGCAGTGCATTGGCGGACTCCTCAGCGTGGTGGTGCAGGAGGTATCGATAGGAGTAGAGTGCATTCACCCTGGGGTGCGCCTCAACTCTATAAAATCAGGTGGTTATAGCAATCGTATTACTGACAACAGAGTTTCGGCTTATATAGATGTGGGCGACTTGTATGCTGAAGAGGAAAGAGATTTTCTGGTCGCTGTCAATCTGCCGAAAGCAGATGATGAGACCTCATTGATTAGAGTTGGTTGCAATTACCGAGACCCTGTTTCCCAAGAAATGGTTAACGTTGCTTTGCAGGATGTCAGGGTCGACCGACCTGAGATCATTGTTGCACCAACCATGTCGATTGAGGTAGACCGTCAGAGGAATCGTGTGTATGCTGCTGAGGCCATGGCAGAAGCTAGGGCAGCTGCAGAGAGAGGGGAGCTCACCCAGGCTGTGTCAGTGCTTGAAAATTGTCGGAGAACTCTCGCACAATCACGAGCAGGACAGATTGGAGACAGCCTCTGTTTAGCATTAGATGCAGAATTGAAGGAGATGGAGGAGAGGATGGCGAGCAGGCAGCAGTACGAGGCATCAGGGCGGGCGTACGTCTTGTCAGGTTTGAGCTCGCATTCATGGCAAAGGGCAACTGCACGCGGTGACTCTACGGATAGCACTAGTCTCGTGCATGTGTACCAGACACCGTCCATGGTAGACATGTTGCAGCGGTCACAAACGTTCAGCATAACACCACCACAACGGACTCCACTACGACCATCAAAATCATTCGGAGCTCATCAACCAGGACCTTGATAATGCCAGATTTTATTTTCCCTTTCAATAAACAAAAAAGAGGGAAAATAACTGGCAAGAATCGGATTTATTTATTTTTCTTTTTCACACAACTTTTATTGACAGAATTTTGTATCGGAACGGGTTTGGATAACATTTTCAACTTGTAAATGAATTAAGGATTGGGTGATAAGGGATAAATTGGTGAAATTTGGAGAAGGCTCCTCTTCCTTGCTTTCTTATTCTTTCCGGTCATGTTACATATTTGTCACTGTAATTAGAGTTCTCATTCTTTCTGCTTCTTTTCAGCAAGAAACTATTCAGCAGCACGCGAAGATTTTATGAATCCTTTAACTTCGTGCTATGGGAGATTTTAGAAAGTCACCTCTCAATTCAAGTAATAGCACACAAGAATGACAATGGAAAATTTTCTTTGTAGAAAAAGTCTAAGTAAGTGTTCCAAATACACTTTATATTCTACGGCTAACGGTAGGAGGATGCATATACAGTGATCAATCAAAGAACAACTACTATGTCCGCGAACTGATCAATCAAAACTAAACAAAATGCCTGAATTCACTTTCCCGATCATCGGTTGCCAGCAACTGTTGTCCAGTTATCGATGCACAGGTAATTATGCTGGCTGATTTTTCTTGCATGCGAATGAACGTTGTTGATGCTGCTATTATATGGATGCATGCAGAGTTGGTAGGGACACATGAGAAGCATGCAAAGACTCGATCTATGACTCTATTTAGTGAAGGCCCCGTCCCGTCGCAGTGTTCCCCCTATCCCCAGGAAATCTGACTCCGTCATTCCTGGCTTTCCGTCTTTTCCCGCATATATTTATTTATTTTTTAAATAAAAAGTTTTCCTTCGGGCCTTTCCGTTTCATGCAACCCATGAAAGTAGTGCGATCCAATGTAAGCCCATGGGCTATATCAAAGCCTTAATTACATGTAGAAATACTCTACTGGGTTGGAAAGAATTTAACATCTGCAGCCAATGAGCGGTGGCATTACAGTGTTCTCCGGCGGCGCCATGGGAGATCGCCGGAGAAACAACAACAACTACTACAACAACAACAATATGGAAGTAGACAGAGAAGAAGAAGAAGAAGAAGATGATGATGATGAGGAGAACACTCTCGAAGCTTGGGAGCGCGCGTACGCTGAGGATCGCTCTTGGGAATCGCTCCAGGAAGACGAGCACGGTATGCTCCGGTCTACGGCAGCGATCGGGAAAGCGGCGGCGCACGCGCAGTACAGACGAAGGTTGCTTCATAGGGCGGCACTCGATACGCAGCAGAGGATTCAGAAGGGACTCATTCGGTATATGTACTTAGTGCTGGATCTCTCCAAGGTAAACACTTGTTGATTCTTTATTTCGAAGTTTGATCTGGAACTGTAGCCCACAAAAAAAAAGATTCGATTGTTAGCTGTTTTGTTGTTTTATTTTGGGTGTGGAACTCAGTTGCTTCATTCGGTCAATGTACAAATGGAATTCTTGTTGGATTGTTTGGCAAAAAGATTCATTTTGTCTAATTCTATGCTGAATTTAGTTGCCTTGGAATATGATTCTTCATCACTCTAGACTGTTCTGGATGTAGTTAGTTTACTTGGATTCTGAGGATACAGATGGTTTGTGGAAGAAAACAAATGTTATCTAGAATGTATTGGTTTAGCTGTATGGTTTGTTTGTTTTACATTTTAGAAGTAAGTTGCTTTGTGAGCAACTTACTATGTGGTCTTTTAACTATTTATTCCAAGACTTGTGTTCATACAGCGTATTGTCATTTCTCTATCTTGTGTTCATGTATGATTCAAGTTGTAGAAAGTTGATTATGTTCTCTAAAAATCCAGGCAGCTTCTGAAATGGACTATCGTTCTAGCCGAATGGCTGTTGTTGCAAGAAATGTTGAAGCCTTCCTCAGGGAGTATTTTGATCAGAACCCGCTGAGCCACATTGGTCTTGTTACCTTAAAAGATGGTATTGCTCACCGCTTAACAGATCTAGGAGGCAGTCCAGATTCTCAAATTAAGGCATTGATGGGTAAACTCGAGTGCTCTGGGGATGCTTCCTTGGAGAATGGCCTTGATCTAGTTCATGAGTATCTGATGCAGGTTCCATCATACGGGCACAAGGAGGTTTTGATATTGTATTCTGCTCTAAATACTTGTGATCCGGGTGATATAATGGAAACAATTCAAAAATGCAAGAAATCCAAGATAAGATGTTCAGTCATTGGATTGGCGGCAGAGATCTTCATATGTAAGCATCTATGTGAAGAAACTGGTGGTACTTATACTGTGGCATTGGATGAGGTGAGAAACTTTTGTTCCTATCTTCCAATGTTATCTATGAGGGTTGTGTATTAATATGTTTATTGATGTTTTCTTCTATTTCCCCCCCTCCTTCCCTAGGCTCATTTTAAGGAATTGTTGTTGGAACACGCACCTCCTCCCCCTGCTATAGCAGAATTTGCTGTTGCAAATTTGATTAAGATGGGTTTCCCTCAGAGAGGAGCTGAAGGTGTTATCGCTATTTGTGCTTGCCACAAGGAAGTCAAGGTTGGAGGGGGTTACACATGCCCTAGATGTAAAGCACGTGTATGTGAACTACCTACTGAGTGCCTGGTATGCGGATTGACACTGGTCTCGTCTCCACATTTAGCTAGATCCTACCATCACTTGTTCCCTGTAACACCATTTAATGAAGCATCCACCATACGTACAAGTAGATCTCAACAAAAACTGCCTCAGACTTGTTTCAGTTGCCAGCAAAGTCTTGTGGTTGCAGGTATGAGCAAATTTTTGCTTGTTAATAGTCAAGTTTGAATTGTCTTGAACTTTGCATGGGTAACTAATAATGGCACACCAATTACATTAGTAGAAAGAGGGACAAAAAAAATGGAGTTGAAATGAATTGAGTAATGTGTGTATAAAGGAATAGTGCACTCCATGATTATTATTTCAGTGTAAAGAAAAGTTTGAATTGGTATTGTTTGCCTTGCATTAGTTATAAGTCAAATATTTATGCTTTCCATATTCGTTGCCCTTCAGAAACCACCATGAGAAAAACAAGCTATGAAGTTGAATTTCACCTGACCTGTTTGCATAGTCTTTTGTGGTAAGCTTGATAATTGAAGCTTCTCCTAAATCTATATGATCACAATCGTGCGTATTTCAACTTATTGTATCAGAACTATAACAATTTGACTTGCGTTGAGATAGTTTGTTTGGGAACGAAGACATCTGCTAGATTGCTCATCTGAAGCATCACCTAATATTTATGTTACTCAACAATTAGGTCTTGTGTATTTGTTAAATTATTATTAGCTATTACAGGGGTTTGAGTTACTGGTTTCACAAGATGCGCGTTGACCAGGCTTTGCCTGGAACCAGAAGCACTGTAGACTGAGTTACTGATAACAAATTTGTTGCTTGCATCAATGGTGTGCAAGGTTTTGCTGTATATGTCTTCTTTCAATGATAGGCAATTTCTGTAAGCTTGTCTAAACATAGTCCCTTATTTTGGTTGAACCTTTGTTAGCTAATAAATCGTTGAATATGGTATTCCTTAGTTCCCTCATTATCTGAATATGGAGTTCCGTCGTTATACTTGTTCATGATTAAATGTTTGTAATCTCAATGCATGCAGGAAGCAAATCGAGCTTGTGTGTTACCTGTTCGAAATGCAACCAACACTTTTGCCTTGACTGTGATATTTATATTCATGAGAGCTTACACAACTGCCCTGGTTGTGAGAGTCGGCGAGATTTAAAGGTGTCTTGACAAAGATCGTGTCTTGACAAAGATCGTTTCTATACGACGAACATTGCCATAGTTTGCAGCGGCATATCTTTTGATGCTCGAGAAAACCTCGAGAGTAAACAATTGTGGCATTAGCAGTGAGGAAGCCAATAAAGTGCTTCGGGAATATAGAGGAAATTCCAGCTATTGGCCATTCGTCATTAAGAGATGTGTTAAGATTCAAAAGAGCGTCTTTCCGTTGCTCAGTGGGGAGTTACGTACTTGTTCTTCTATCCGAGGCATAACTTTTAACAAAATTTTTGATTGTGCTATTGGGTTTCATTCCGTTAGTTATAGATGTATGTGCATCGAGTTTGTCTGAAGACCGATTTCTTCTTTTATTCGTCTTTTCTGGTAGTTGAAATTGTGGTCTGTGTATATTCAGCGTTGCCTCAACTCTTTTCAACAGATAACGAAGCATGATTTCAGTTTTTTAGTTGAACTACAAAAAGCAGAACATTTCCTCTGAAAAGTTTTAGGGCATGTTTGGTTCTTGTTTTTTTCTGCTTTTAGCAAAAAAAAAATACTAAATAGTAAAACAAGTGTTTGGCAAAACTGCTTATTGCTAAAAATAAGCTTCCTTTGGCTCGGAAAAAAACAAGCACCGAAACGATGCTTTCAAAGAAGCTGCGCGGGGCTTTTCTCGCTGAGCGTGGGTAATTGTCAGTTTTGCCTCTTGTAAGTTAGTAAATTTATAGTGATATATAAAGTCACTGCCCGCTCACAGATTTCTCATTTTCATCTCTCCCGATTTTTCTTTCCTTCTCTCTGGCGATCGGCAGCGATATCCTGCAGCGATTTCTTCGATCTCGGCCGATTTTTCTCCGATCAGTGCCGAAATTACTTCATTCTCTTTCCTTCATCTATTTTCGTCTTCACCGTCCCAATTTTTGCCCGAAATCGCGGATTGCGAACGAGTAGGAACTCTAATCGAGTTCGTGAGCTTGCGAATTGTGCTCCATGCTGTGTATGAATGCTACCATGTTATTTCTTTTTTCAATTTTGTGCTTCCAGGATGTAGCATAACTAGGATTTTGCTCTTTTGAAATGTAGTCAACTGCTTCGGTCATACTTACGCTGTGATGCTTACTTTGGCTTTTATTGGATTCCATAAGCACTATATATTTGTGGCCTTTCACTCTCATTTAGGCTTCCTAGTTTGATTGCATTAACTTGAATTATTTTGCTATGGTTGCTTTTTGCAGTGCTTTCTGTGCTTGGATTACAAGCTCTTGTTTATATGTAATGAATTTCCTTCTTCATCTAATCCTTAATCGCTTTTAGCTTGTGTAATGACTCTTGATTTTGACAAATATGTTATTTTTGCAGCTTAGTGGTAATTGGATGGATTCTTGTAACTGGAATATTTTTATTTGGTATCTTCCTTCCACAAGTAAGTCATCTTATCTGGTGTCTTTCTCATCTTCCACAAGTAAGTCATCGTATCTGGTGTATTTCTCATCTTCCACAAGTAAGTCATCTTATATGGTGTATTTTTATAGGTGCTCACTGTTTTAGATGCTATGTCATTTTTATTACTATGAATGTTGTATGTTTATAGGTGCTCACTGTTTTGGATTCAATTTCTATGTTGATTGTTATTTTTATTGCTATGCATGCTATATATTTATAGGTGCTCACAGCTTTGAGATTAACTAGTGCTATGATTTGTTATTATAATTGCTATACACATTTGCATAGCATTGCTATGCATGCCCACTCAAATGTTCCATTATTCATAACTTTGACCTGCTTATAAGAGTTTTTATTGAATGAAAACAACAGGTAACCATGCTGCGAAGGCATCCTTCTTGATTTTTTTAGACATTGGTAATGATATCTCTCTGTTGTTGAATGAAAATGTCTGTTCACTAACCATGCTGCTATGCATGTTCTATTTCTTTTTTTTATTTGAATGAAATTGATTGGGATGACAGCAGAGGCATTCTTCTCTTTGTTTGAACTATATGGGAATGCTTCTGCTTAGCTGTCTTTGACAGATTGCTATTGATAAATTTCTATTAGGTTTCTATTTGAAACTTTTTAAACATTGTATGATATTGAGTCATTGAAAGATATTCATGTTTATTGCTAATGTGTTTACAAGTATAAGGCTGTCACCAGTGCATACTACAGAGGGCTCTTAGGGCAATGCTGGTGTACGACATATCCAAGCGCGACAGCTTTGACCACATCCCTTGCTGGCTTGAGGAACTTCGTGGCCATGCAGACAAGAATATCATTATAATGCTGGTAGGCAACAAGACTGATCTCGAGGACTAAAGGGCTGTCCCAACTGAAGATGCAAAAGAGTTTGCTCAGAGGGAAGGACTCTTCTTTCTGGAGACATCAACACTGATTGCCACCAACATCGAGACTTCTTTTGTGGTTGTCCTCATAGAGATCTTCAACATAATGAATAAGAAGAACATGGCTTCAAGTCTGTAAGCAAACGGCTTTGCACCAAATCTGGCTGGGACGAATATTCTATTCCCTGGACCTATTCAAGAGATTCCAAAGACAATTACCTCCTGCAGAACGTAATTTGTATCATATTGTGTTTGATCTTAGACTCTAACGAATGCCTCTAGATTATTTGATTTTGAGGGATACAATACACGAATATAATAGCTTGATTTAATTTAGTCTTGAACTGAAATTATTGTTTGTTGATAGATAACAATGTTGCTGCAAAGCTTGCTTGTTTTACTCGTTGCCGTTATCAGCTTCTAATTAAGCTTGCATTTAGAGATTTTTTTCACAACCTGAATGTTGGAGTTTTGATATTGAAAGACATTGCAGAGGATTGTGCTTTACAATATAAGAACATTTCAATGGATTGTGGTTAACAATATTATTGAACTATTTTCTACTAGATTGAAGATGTTAAAACTGTCTAAACTTTTTGTACAAATAATTTTAGTAACTAGATATACAATTATCTCTTTAACATGTATTTTTATTATTTAGTATTATATTTTAAATAATAGTATATTTATATATTTAAAAGTAATTTAAAATATTATTATAAAATAATAATAATATATTTATTTTTAGGTTTATAAATATTAATATAAAAAATATTAAACAAAAAATACTTTAAAAATATGTTCTAAAAATTAATTTTTAAAAATTAGATAATACATAAAAATAAATTAAAAAATTTAACAATATATTTTTTATTATATGCATAAAAATATTCTATTATTATATATTTTATTCACTTATAAACACAAGCTTAATCAAACATATCTATAATTTTTTTTACAAAAAAGTTTTAAATAATAAAATTTATCCAAATAGAATTTTAAAAAAATAATTTTCTAATAAAAAATTCAACTACCGTTTTTTTAAATAATAATATATAAACAGCAGCTTTCGATCAAAAATTTTAAATTTAAAGTTTATTCAAATATATCTTAGTTTTGCCGCTGCTCTGCCAAATGCAAGCTTACTCGTGCTTTTCTGCGGTTCTTCGCAGCAGGCCTCTCCTAAGGTAGAATCTCATATTACTGATAACCCCAAGCTCTCAAGATAGGGGGCGTTTGGGATTGCTTATGAAATAGAACTTTTGTGAAATGAAGAGTATTTTTGTTCTTTTTAAAAAACGAGCTCTATTTTTTTTATTTCTAAAAAAAATAAAAATATGTAATAAAAAGATCTCATTCTGTAAAATTTTTCTGCACTTTTTAAATTTTTAAATAAATTTTTTATATATTTATAAAATATGTATTGAAAAATATGAAATAGAGAATTGAAAAGTTGGGTTGAGGAAAAGCAAAGTCAAACACCCCCATAAGCTTTCTTCGGAAGCAATTTGATGTATATTTGTTTGAACGGCGCCCGACGCACTGTTCTCCGGCGCCACCATAGGAGTTTGCCGGAAAACAACAACCACGATAACAACATAACTAGACAGGGAAGAAGAAGACCAAACAGAAGAAGAAGAGGAAGATGATGATTATAATGAGGAGAACGCTCTCGAAGTTTCAGCCATTGAGAATCAAAAGGTCTCCCTCAGATGGCAAGCCCGACGAGCGGAGTCGTCAAAGAAAAAAACAACATTTTTGGTTCTTGTGCAATTTTTAGATGCTCCAGCAGCAGAGGGTGCAAGCGTTCCGTGCAGACAGACATATGGCTGGAACGAGATCAACGGAAAGGGAATGGCTGCCCAGTTTGTCCGACCAACATCGATGAACTCTATCTATGCTGTTCGAGTCTGTGGAGCTCTAACTTTAAGTAAAGTCAATTCTATAGTTTTGTGAATGAATATATTTGATTTATTTTATATTTAAAATAAATTTTTTTAAGAATAAATAATTTATATCTTAAAATTTATTTTGAAAATAAAATAAAATTTATTTTAAAAAATATTAAAAATATTTTTTATTATAGAAAAAAGATGATTTTAAAAATCATCTACAATATTAATTGTTTGATATAGCTAAAATAAATAAGAAGTCTTTGCAATGAAATTTGACTTTAAATTTATTTGTTAATATTTGCAGTTTCGTCTTGAACTGATTATAAATTTGTTGGAACTTATTAATTCCAAAACATCTTTTTTTTTTTTTTTTTCCGGAGGCCTATTTGCTTAGTGTCGTATTTCAAATGCTCTGTAAAAAGTAAAAATTAAAATTTTTTTTAAAATAAAATAAAATAAAGTTTAATATTTATATTTTAATAATTTTTATATTAAAAATTAAAAAATATAATTATATTAAAAAATATATAAAAAATGTTCGAACTAAAATTTTATATGTAAAAAATAAAATTATAAATTTTTTATATAATTAAAATATATAAATTATTTTAAATTTAAAATATTGACGGAAGAAAATGAAGTTATCGTACGATTTGAAATATGCTCTTGCTATCTTGTGCAATATGCCTATTCACCTTTTTCTTCCCATCCTTCGACAGCAACATCCATTCCCGCGCCGCTCTCTTTCCCCAAAAAAGAAAAATATTCGATTTGTAAACAATTGTCACCCGAAGGATTCATTGCTCCAAGAAGAAACGGTGTCAATGAAGAAAAGATTGATTTTTGCAAGAATTAGGGCTCAAAATCTTCTTCGTAGAGCTTAGTTGTGGAGGATATAAGCATGACACGCGAGGTGTTCGACGGATTGCTTCTGATAGCTGCTGAATCAAATTTGGTTTTTTAACTCCATAGATGATTCTCGGTTTCCAACAGTGGTCGAGACGGAAATTGGTTCATCAATCGCCTAGAGGTTTCCCCACCAATTTTTTTTCCTCTGTCTCAGCAGCAGCTGCAGAGCTTTCAGTTGAGCCCACACCTGCGCCGGTCCATGAGAACTGGAGAAGGTTGATGTATGGATCTTGTATTGGCAGTTATGGGAATTTTGGTATGCGGGAATTGGAAGTGCAATGTCAACTGAATTCCTCGAGACAAATAATGGACCAGACGGTCTCTGATAGAGGTCAAGCATTGCTTACTTTCGGTTGTTTGTATCTTAGTTAGACATTCTATGCAAGCATTTCTTCATATGAATTGTGTTATTATCTTACCTTTTTGGTTGTTTTTTCTGTTGTCTGATTCTGTTAAAGGTATTGATTCAAATCTACTTTATATGTTTATGTCCTTGTGGTTGGTTGTTCAAACTGATTGGCTGTTAGGGAATTTATCGCCTAATATGCAACTTAGTGGTTTTATGTAGCATTTTCTTTTTCATGTGTTATACTAACCGTATCCATCAAGTTTGAAGTTGTTTTGATTGTAATTTACTTTTTTATTGCCTACTTGTTTGGTGTTGGATTATCTTGTTAAGTTAAAGCTTTGAAGCAGTTCTAAGCAATTAGCATCTTTAGTCATTCAGTTGCTTGACTCTGTTTAAAGTTTTCTATTTCATTGCAGGGGAGCTTCAACTTCATCCCACATCAGAATTGGCACAGAGAAACTGTAGACAATCTCACTCAGATTTTGTTGGACGTCAGGTGGAACATATTTGTAGGCACTTGAGGGAAAAGGATGATAGCCTTGTTTCGAGGTTCAATACATGCCATGATTTGCTGTCGAAACGACAACTAATGGCTACGAGGAGGATATTGGAGCAGATAGTCAGTGAAGGAGGTAAAGAATTCATAGAATGCAGGTTTTTATACCATCTGTGTAAATACGTAGTAACGCTTATCCTTTTGAGCTCCAAGTGCATCATGGATTCTTGATAGTAGCTCTAGTTGGTTATTGGAAGAGGTGCAAGCGCATTTCAATTTGTGCATTGGCATATTCTTGTTTTCATAGACTGGCTTGATATGTTTCAAATTTGACATCCGCTTCTAAATGCTATTGGGTCTGTATGTTCTGAAACAATATGGAAATAAATATTCTCATAAAACTTTCAAAATTCATAACATTTTCTATGTAAAAATGCACTCTTACTGCAACCAGCTAATCCAATCGTTATTAATTTCTCCTCTGGTGATAGGTGCAGCTGTCTAGTTAGTAGCAAGACATTTAAGATATTAGTGTCATCCTCTAGTTTTACCCTCCTCTATCTTTACGCCTCTAATTTGGCATCTAGGTTGTTTGGAAAGATGAACAGACAACTTCTGGTTGTCAAAGCACTCAAAGTAATCACATTGAAGGATTATAAAATCACCATTCTATTTGTAATATTTAGAGTTCTACGAGTAATTTGTCAATCTCCTTCATTAGTAAGACATTGTGAGAAAGAATTTGTTGTGAAAATAATTATGGTTCTTTTTCAATTGTCATCCTTAAGGCGTGTAATTATTTATTGCTTCAGCTTTCAAGAATAACCTTTCATAACGTAAATATGTGGCTCTCCTTTCGTCCTCAGGTTCAGGCTCTGCCCCTACCTTCTGTGACCTTCTTAGTAACTTTAGAGAATCCACCTCAAATAATCTTGTGTGGGACATGCTGGCTAGTGTCTATGCCAAATCTGATATGCCTGAAGATGCACTTTTTGTAGTCAGTAACATGAACAGCCTGAATATGCAACCTTCAGTGCACACATATGACAGTTTGATGTATAGTCTTAGGCATGCAGATGTTATCTGGGATCTGTACAAAGTAATTGATGCTCATGGGGCAGCCTCTCAGGAATATGGCCATAATATTCTAATTGATGGGCTTTGCAAGCAGTGGAGGCTGCAAGAAGCATTGTCCTTCTTCCAAGACGCAAGGACGAAAGCAGAAGCCAAATTCTCCATTATCAGCTATAACACTCTTTTGTCTGGATTCTGCAATGTAGGATCTGTATCAGCTGCCAAATCATTGTTCTCTACGATGCTTAAATGTGGCATTGTTCCTGACCGATACACTTACACTACTCTCATTCATGGCCTTTGCGTGTCAGGCTTTTTGACTGAAGCACTGGAATTTGCTGAGAACATGGAGAGAGATGCCATAGAATTTGATATTGTAACATACAACACCCTTGTCAATGGTTTCTGTTTGTCTGGACTTGTAAATGAGGGACTGAAGCTTATACACAGGATGTCACTGCAAGGACTTAATCCAGACCTTGTTACGTACACTATACTAATGAATGGGTTCTGTGTAAGAGGTGAAATTGATAAAGGCATACAACTACAGAAGGAGATTGCTACCAGGCATTCACAGCTAAGCATCGTTACCTACAGTGTCCTTCTTAATGCCTTATGCAAAAGGGGCCAGATCTCTAAACTTGAGGAGCTACTTGATGAGATAAAATCCATTGGTTTGGATATGGATTATGTTGCATATGCAACTCTTGTTCATGGTTACTGCAAGCTTGGGGAAATCGGAAAGGCACTTGAAGTATCTAGGATGATGTGCTCCAAAGTAGTAGTCCCCAACTCATATTCCCATGGCATAATTCTTTCAAGCATGTGCAAAAAGGGAATGATTGAGGAAGCTAGATGGTATCTGGATGGTTTGATACTTAGTGGTCAGCCTGTGAACATAATACTCTACAATATAGTCATTGATGGGTATGCCAAAATGGGTCAAGTGGACAGAGCTATTAAGCTATATCAGCAGATAATATATCAGGGAATCACTCCAACTATAGTTACGTTCAATTGCCTCATTTATGGGTTTTGCAGGACTGGACAATTAACTGCTGCAGAGGGCTTCTTGAGAACCACAGAAATTCATGGTTTGGTACCTACAGTAGTGACTTATACCACTCTGATAGATGCTTTCTGTGAGGCTGGTAACTTTGGTGCTGTGTTAAAGTTGTTCGATGAGATGACTGGTAGAGCAATTTACCCAAATGCCTATACCTATAGCATTATGATGAAAGGGATGTGTAAGCAAGGTGATCTAGGAAAGGCTATTGACATGCTTAATTTCATGCATTCGTCAGGTCTTGTGGTAGACCAAGTTACTTACAACACTCTCATACAGGCATGTTGTGAAGTGTGGAATGTGACTCTTGCTTTCCATTTTTATGACTCTATGTTGAGACATAATGTTGAACCTTCTCCCATCACATTTAATTTGTTAATCAATGTCCTTTGTCTGAAGGGTAAATTAAAGCTTGCAGAGGGATTTTTAAGTACCCTTGTAGGCAGTGGGGTTGAATTGAGAAAGTTTGCTTACAGCACCATAATTAAAGCACAATGTGCTAAAGGAATGCCTCTCAGCGCCCTTCAGTTATTTGACAGAATGCTTAAAGCAGGGTTTGCAGTTTCGATTCAAGACTATAGTGCAGCAATCAACCGATTATGCAAAAGGTATTTTCTAGATGAAGCAATGATGTTCTTGAAGATGATGTTACATAATGGAATTTCTCCAGACCAGGATTTATTTGATATCATGATGGATTCTTTCGGTAATAAAGAGGATATTTGGTCATTATCTGTACTGTTAGCTATGATTCTGAAAAGCGGCCACAAATTTTAAGGACATGTGAAAGATGCAAATATTTCTGTAGGTCTCTACGTTGGAGGCCTCAGTAGCAAGTTCACTTATGTGCCATAGGTAGTGAGTTGACCTTACTGTAGAAAAACTTGGCTACGTGTCAATTGGAAATTGTAGTTAATTTTGAGATGTTAATATGACAGGCACTAATGTGAGGTTTTCGAGTGTAGACAGAGGTCATACCGCTTCTGCTGCCTGTATCACAGTCCTCACAAGGTGATTATCTTCAGAATCTGTCGTCTTTACTTTCTCATCTGAGTTGTTGTACTATTGATTGTTATGACTTTAATTTTAGCAACAAAGATTGTCTATTCTTATTTATTCCTAATTCCACAGGTTGAGGTATCCAAATTCCAAGAAGAAGCTTGAAGAGGAATAAAATCAACTTACAGGAAGTGAAATTTAGTAGCATGGAAGCTAAAATGACGCCGAGCTTAGAGAAACAGTCCAGACCATTGTTGCGTGTACGACTTCTTTAAGGTAACATGTTGTATTTCCTGTCATTGTGGATGCTATGGTTGTTGCAGATGAAAATAAAGGGAAGGAATGCATAAAGGTATTAGTGTGGTCTTCGATTTCTTTGGTTGCAACTTTACATGAATGCATTAAATAGGTAGAATTAACAAATTTGATCTTTTTGCTAGAAGTAATGCAGGGTGCTGCCAGCGGTTATAGTATTGACCAGTATTGTGATATAGCTGGAGGATAGCTTGTATGATAAAGCTGAGGCATTGATTAGGAGTCAGAGTACAAAGGAAATCTGACAGGAGGTCCCCTTGTTTGCAAAGCATATATGGTAATGGTTACATGCCATGCTCTCTCTCTAGCATTTAATTGTTACTTCTCTTGCCAGTGCTCACTATCTGGGGCATTAATTGCTTTGCATTTGTACAAGGGCTCCGATTTTTATCTCATGAACTGCAGGGAGTCATAAGGATTATGCTCGTATATATACCTCCAAGGTATCTCCTGTTTCATTAACTATGACTTCATACTATAATTAGCATCTGAGTCAGGACCGTTCAGATTGATTCAGAAATTGGTGATTCGAAAATTGAATCGATCCAGATATACAAATAATTCATTCACGAATTTCAAATTGATTCGTTTTGATCCAGACGGATTTTAGGTTAACACGTATCGAGCGTGTCAATTTGAAATTAAAAATATTTAAAAAAAAAAACAAAAAACTTGTGCAAGTGAGGGAGAGCTGTTTTTTTTTTTTTTTCGCCAGCAAACGAACTTCTTTCGCTCCGCCGCTAGAGATCAAGTGAAGCGTTGGCTATCAAAGCTAGAACCATTATTCCGTCTCTTGAGAGCCTCAACATCCTTCTTCTACGCCGCATCTTCGATCTCTTTGATGGAAACAGCGACGACGTACTAACATCTCTCTGCCGCATCTTCGATCTCTCAGCGTCGGTGCTTCCAATCTGCTCCCTCTTCAACTGTTTCATCTCTCCCGGCAACTCCGGTCTCTCGTTCGACGACAGATAAGGATTCTGCGGGGTTGTTGTATCTAATCGACCCATATCTTCAGATAAGGATGATGTGGGGCCAACTTAGACGATACCGTCGGCTTACTACGCCGTCCTTCGGGCGGTGTTGTTTAATGATTCTCCTATAAAAAGGTTCAAGTATTCGTCTCCTTCGGTTTCGTCGGGTTCGCGGTCTACAACGGCGTGTAGCAATATATTTCGGTTCAAGACTGAGCTGCCACGGCGTTCGCTGTTGCCGGCTTTTAATGCCAATTAATAGCACCTGCCGGTCCTGTTGTTACCTTCAACAGAAAATATTTCGAATTCTAGCAAAGATATAGCAGACAACATGAGCGAGGACTAGATATGATATGAATAAATATGACCGAAAGCAAGCAGCGCCGAAGTTGTACAGCAGAGACGAGCGGAGAAGTTTGGAGAAACAAGTGTGAGAAGGATTTTTATTCATCAGCTATCATGAAGTCATGAAGGAGATGTTGACCTGACGGTCGAACCGTCGACCTGTTCAGTCCAACGGAGAACCGTCGACTCGGACAGTTTTTCGGGTGACGCCCGGTTCGTTCAGACAATTATACTTTCTATATAGTATACATGTATACAAAATTGAATAATAGGATGCTGGCCATTTTGCTATTTGAAGAAGACCAGGAGAATTGCATATGAATAACTTGCTTGCTTCTTGGTTCCGGAGTTGATAACTAACTGTGCCTAATGCATGCTTGTATGTATGCTGCTCTCTTACTGCAAATTAAGTTTTTGCTTAAGAGTTGTACTCCATTGCTTAAAATGGCTTAGCGTGGGATCACCAGTCTAAACCTGAGGTTCCATCCTCCAGTTGGGTTGGATCCTAGCAGGATCCAGATGCCTTGTTCCACAAACATGCAATTATCCACAACTTATTGTAGTTGATTATGTTATGGATGGTTTTTCGCTGCAGACACTTTAACATTCCTCCAAATAGTAAAGGTAGTTGCATTCTTTGTCCTTGGTGGCAATTAAAAAAGCTTATAGCAGTAGATGAAGAGAGAAAGTTTTAGGGGTGGCAATATATAACCCGATTCGAAAATGCTATGTTTATCAAAATTTTTATTGAAATTACTAGTATATATTTATAATTATAAATTTTTAGCTATCACCACATATTTTTAAAAAATAAAAATAAAAATAATTTTTTTTAAATATTTTAAGGACGGATGAAGATACTAAAGAATGTACATTTTGACAGGCATTCACTATATTACGTCACTAATAACATAACGCACTTTCGTTACAACTGTTGTTATAATTTTACTGAATTTTAAAAATATAAAATAAAAAATTAATAATTTTAATTATTAAATAGGTCGATCGAATTTGATTCGGTTATTAATAGGTTGGGTTAAGATTAGACAATTTTGACCCATATAAATTTATAAATTGGGTTAGGATTGAACAAATTTGACTCGATTATTAAATGGTCGACCTAAATTGGACCAAGGAATCTAAATTGCCACCCCTAAGAAAGTTTACTTGCAAATAGAGAAAGATGTTTTTTTTTTGCTTTAATGAAATTTTCAACGACTATATGGATCATGCATGTTATTATTACATTGGTAAATGAACCAATATTGTATAAGCAACTAGTGAATTGGACAATGTCTTGTTAGGTTAATACTTTAGCGCTAGCTTGTTCTAGCGGCAACTATCCTTAGTTTTGCTTTGTAGAATATTTTTGTTCTCATTCTTTTCAGAAATCAACTCTCTGCCTCTTTCAATTTAATTGGTGTTTCGGTGAAGCCTTTTTCCTTCTTACTGTACGGATTTGTGTATAAGTTCAAAGCTACGTGCACTTCATGGTCCAATTTTCTTGGCAATTTCCTAATTTCCTTATATTTTTTTTTTTTTTTTTTGAGATGATATTTGCACATTGAATGCTGCATAGGAAATTCTGACCTCTATACTGGTGACCTGATTTTTATGCACTCTTCACTTCTTACTTTTAACACCGATGTATGATAACAATGTTATCACTAAAAAAATATCAACTTTCGTCATCCAATGACTTTTTATCTCTTGCTTTATGATTGTTCCTAACTAGTGAGACAATGAGATATCTCTTAGACTGCTCGTTAATAGCATGATTTTGTGTAGCGAACCATTTGGTCTATCATTCTTTGACATTTTGCTATCGTTTCCTTAGGTGCCAATAAAACTGGGATTGCTCATATGACAATGAACACAATCCGCAGAGCAGGCAAGGCATGACTGAGCAGGAAGCAGGACAGATTTTAGGGATCAATGAGAAAACAACTTGGGAAGAGATAATGTAGGTCCAATACAAAATCATTTTCCTGCTTGTATATAACCAACGCATGTTTAGGGCGTGTTTCAAATGTTTGAAACTTTACTTTCTTCTGTCAGATTTTGAGTTTCGAATAGTTCATATGTTTCAATTACATAAAAAATTCAGAATCCACTTCTATATGCAGAACTCTAGTTCTAAATTTTTTATTTGCACACTTCAATACAACTATATCTTTCAATTTTTAACACACTTTCAAAATCTATTGAAACACAAATACTGAACTCCACTTTCACTTTATTTTTCAAAAAATTCTAGTTCCTACTTTTTACTTTCACGAAACTTAGTTACGGGCATTTGAAACAGGCCCTTACAGAATATTTGAACTTCTTTTCATTGCACTGTGGAGGTATGATAACTTGTTTGAAAGAAATGCTCAGAGTGGAAGCTTCTACCCCCAGTCCAAAGTCCACAGAGATAAAGAATGGTTAGAGGCAGTATACCAACAAAAAAAGGAAGGAACAAGTTAACCTTGTGGTACAAGCTGTCTTCAGAATGAAGGAAAATCTTGCTTTCTAAAGACAATATGTATTGTAGCAACTGTACATAATATATTTCTTCTCTTCTGATTATTTATATAACAACAAAGGGGGAAGAAATAACAATACCTATTTTGTTTAGTTATAAGCAACTAGATTCTCAAGCTTCTCGGAGAGATACACCAGCATGTGACAGGCCTTTTGAGTTGCTGCATATCGAGTGTCCAAGAGTCCAACGTTCTTGGCCTTCCTTTTCTTGTTCGCATTTAAAATATCTGTCCATAAACATTTAAAATAAGCCTTGAGACAGACATCTTCACATCTCCTGCAGCTATTCTTGAATATTCTATCATTTTTTTCCCAGCCATATGCAAGAAAATATGGCCATGAACGTAATATTTCATATTGACCTCTTCCTCCTTTTGAAGCTTTTCACCACCAATCATTCCATATGGATGTGATAGTGGGAGGTATATTTGCAATACCAAGTCTGTTGAGGAGGACATCCAGATGCGTAGAAAGGGCAAGTTAACAAGGGATGCGCAGTGGTTTCAGGTTCTGCTGGGCAGAAAGGGAAACTCAAGAAGAGATGCTCACTGGTTTCAGGTTGTGCTTGGAAGAAAGGGTGAGAGCTGGGTGGCGTTCGTGTCTTTCTTTGCACCAACACCTTACCAGTAAGGATTTTATCATGGTGGAAAGACCAAGCAAAGATACGATGCTTGAGTGGTGGAGATGATTTCCACGATGAAGAATATGGAGGAGGTAGGAAAGGCGATCATTATCAATTTGGCTCAAGAGATAGAGGAAGCAGTGATGGAGAAACAAAGGGTTCTTTTGATGATGATGACGAGCATTATTCATCCTGGTATGAGCACAATTCCATGTTTATCTCAAAATACATGTTAAGTTTGTAAATGTAAGACTATATACACTAACATGTCATTCTTCTCTTATTTGTTGGCATGCCATATTTTTCTTATGTACCAATGTTCTAACTTTATTTCTTACGGAAGGCGTAAATCACTTGATGTATCTTCACTCTGTGAAAATATGTAATTAATGTAATGGATGTTGTTTACTGTATGGTGCTGAGCTAGTGCTGGAAGAATTGAAGACGTTGCTCAAGAAAAAAGGTTATCATCTGCATGCATAGAAATCTACTTCTAAATCTGGTGCTTCAATTTTTAGTTTATTCAAGATCTAGTCCTTGAATTTCATTACATTATTTTCATACAATATTTTGGCAAAACAGGCTATGTTTTCTTTCTTACATTCACTGAGAAGCAGTGTTGATCTAAGATGTAATAGTATTGTTATTGTTTTTACCAGAAAAATGCAGGGCCACAATAGTAACGCATCTCCTCCCACGGAAGCAATTAGAGAAACGCAACACTTTGGTCTCAGCAAGAGGTTGCCATAGTTTTAAAGATATGCATGCCTTGGGATACTTGCAGTCTATTTGACTAGCATATTTGATGGTTAAGGAATGGAGAAGCACAAACTGAATCACTAGAAGCGGCTTCATTGTCCCATAGCATGATTCAAGGTGCAGAGCAGGTCACAACTGATGAATATGGTAGTCATGCTCATAAACAAGCTTCTACCACACACTATGAGTTCTGGATTTGCTCAAGCTACAAATGAGGAAGATGGTTTCAGTGGGTTTGATCCACGTAACCCCTTTTCAGGTAAATATAGCTTTTTCCTCACAGATATTGACGATAATTTTCTTATATTTCTTAATTAAAAAATGATAGTATAGCATCTCAAAAGCTTGAGGTTAGGATGCTGGGATGAGAACATACCTAGCCTTAGCCCTACTAGGTGGGTTCGGTTATATGGATTCATGTAACATCGTGCTGTACAAAAAGTTTTCCTTCAGATTTTTTGGAATAGTTTTCTCTTGGTCTTGGAAAAAAAGCTGTTTAATGCCGTGGATGGTAAAAAGAATGAAAATGTTATTTTTAGCATTACTGAAGGACCTGATTTGTTAGATCATACTTAAGCCAACTATGCTTACCTTCTGGATAACTAAATGGGTGAAGTTGCTATGTCATACTGTGAATAACTGCTGTTATACATAAGGCATTTCATCCCAGGTTGCTCAAAATATCAGTTCTTTTAATACGAAGATATTAGTAATCCCAATTATAATTTCATTTTGGGCACCATCTCTAATAGTGATCTGGGAACAAAAACTATTCATCGTTTCTGATGGAATTTCTTCATATACCTTTGTGCAAAAGTTTCTTACTTTTCTCTTTTTGTATTTGGCTTGTCTAAAGTAGCCAACGTCTTCCTCATAGTTTGTTATGAGAGGCTTTTTTTTTTAATTGTTCCCAGTTACATGGGATTATTGGCTCATTGCATAAGTAATTCCACTGGCATTTAAAACAATATGCTGTCCACAATTTCCCTCAATTATTACCCCATTGGCATGCAAAACAAAAGTCTGCTTTATCGTTAGGGTTATATGATGAGGCTTCCTTGTTGTCATTGGATGTATTAACTAAGACTTGGTGATTATATATTTTGATATTAAGGACATATTCTAGTGGCTCCGTGCATGTAATCATTGGTCAGACACTATCACTTTGTGTTCTATTTGCAATATTGTTTTCTTTTCCTATTGGTTAGATACTTGCCCCTGACATGTTTTTAACTCATCCTTTGATAGCTAAGCTGGTAAATGCTCAATATCTTCGTTAACTTTATTGCACAGAGTTTGGCAAATTAATACTTGTACAAAATTTTAATGGCTGCTATGCACTCATTTGAAACTTGTTCATATTTGTCCATGTGCTGTTACTTCAATGTTGTCAGGGTATTTTCCCTTGTAAACTTAATTTACTTATTTCTTTCTTACTTTTAGATGCACCTAGTGCAAGCTCTTCAGAGGTAGACCTGCTGGGGTCATTATCAGCAGACAGTCTTTTATATATACTTGTAAAATTCGCTGCTTTGTCAATTAATGATATGCTCCTGTGCAGTCTTTTGAAGATCCTTTTGGTGATTGTCCTTTTAAGGCTATTCCTCAAGAAGAGTTTTCATGGCAACATTATAAGTATTTCCCCACCCTCTTCCTTGCAATCTTCTTCAGGTGTCAATGCTCTACCTCAGCCACAAGTGCCAAAGGGGCATATAACTTCCAACCATTGATTCTGGGGACATGTTGGGAGATCTTACTTATTTCCAAATTCAAACAGTGAGAAACATTCTGGTATACCTGCTCATTTGCATTCAGAATTAGCTGCAGCATCTGGGAGTAGTATTCCTGTTGGTTTGTATGGAGGGTCAGCTGAAGCCATAGCATCTTCACAGCAATGGCCAACCTATGCAACATGCAGACTTGCAAACACCTCCATTTAACCATCCACAATTTTCCACAAGCTCTGCATCCTTGTCTCTTGAATTTACTGGAATCAATGGCGGCAGTGATCCTCTGGATGGCCTTCTTCCACATAATGGGTCTTTGTCCATGGTTTCATCACATACAGCGCAACCTGGACTACATTAAAATTCAGAAGTGGCTGGCTCTAATCCGCTATCACAACCTGGTTGTTTTGAATCATTCTCCAGATGCGGATGTTGGAACTTTGATTATGGTGCAGCCTAACATAGAAGAAGGCAATGATCCTCTGTATGGCCTTCTTCCACCTCCAGGGTCCACAGAACCTGTTTCCTACAGCTGAAGCTCTAGTCAGTCAAGCTGCACATATAACTAATTCAGACTGTCTTCCGCAGGCAGGTGTTTTGGCTCATAATCCTCAAGGAGCTCCTGCAGTTAATCAAGCAACTCAACCAGCTCCTTCAGCAACGATGCAACTTATTATGCATGAAAGCAGTGATCCTCTTGAAGGCCTTCTTCCACATTCAGCTACCCCAGGCTTGTTTTGTTCGCATGCAACTCAGCTTGTATTCCATCAAACTACAAAGTGGGACCTTGTACCACAACTGGGATTTTCAACTCAAGCTCCACAACTTGCTCCCGCTTCTTATCAGGCAACTTCTATAAGACAACCTTCCATGCAAGAGGCTCTTCCAAATGCTTCCTAACATCAGGGGTACTGTTACGTTATGGGTCATCTAGTTCTACCAAGGCCCATGATAGAATAACTTGCATCTAGAAGAGTTTAGGAGTTTGAATTTATTGGGAGAACTAGAGTTTCATCAGGAAAGTAATGTTTAGTGTTTAGTTTGAATTTTGTGGAATGCCACCTTCTGGTCCAAATATTCCAGGAATAGACTATAATTTGCCTATGAGCGTTTATGGCTTGCATCAGAATTTGGAGGTTAAGGTGGTCGTAGTTTTCATAATTTCCTCTTCAAATGATTAACATAAAAAAAAGGTTCATACGTTTGAATTCAGTTAAAGTACACACATGACAGAGCAAATACAACGTTTCACAAGCGTTTAAAACTTTTGCCCTTCTTTTTTTTAATCTGGACGAGCTGATTGAGTTATCTTCACTTTTTTATTGTACATGAATTGCTGCTTCAAATTTGGGATAGAGTTCATAGTGCATCAATTCTTTTGGGCTACCAGCTGTGATAGGTTCAACTGAACCTTTGAGATTCTTGTTATCACTGGGAGTAGTTGCACAACCAATACTCAATTCAGAAAGTTCTTCTCCTTTGGTAACTGTTGTTTTCAGTCTCTTTAATTCGTTGATGTCTAGATGGATCGACTATCCATAATAAAGCATTACCGTTCCATGTTGATGCAGAATTAGTGCAAATCATGTCAACTGCTTCAAGATTGATGAATACGTTTTCTGCCTGTGCTAATGATGTATTTATGATGCCTTAAGCCTTGCATTAGGCAAATCTCCAATTCCCTTATTTGGATTACTGAGTACTATTGATTAGGGAGCTCCAGAAAGTCACGCATACGTACAACATGCTTGCCTAACACAATTAGGTGCCGCTCCACAGACCATACTAGTAAGCAAAGTGCAGCAAAAAACAACAGAAAGATTTGGATTTCATATTGTTTGCATTCGTCGACTTTGAATTGTTAGGAAAGAAGCCACACAGGAAACTATTCTGCTTAAATAAGTTAAAGAGATCCAACATGTGTAAATTGGTCAACTTGTATAACATTAACAATAATATATTTGTTTCTCATATGGTTTCCCACCAACTGTTCAACATACTTTTGGTTGCTTTGTACTTTCGAGATCGTGCGTGCTTTACTTAGTTTTGTAGAAACTTTGATTTGTTTGCTGAAGCAATTTTTTCCTCTCTTTACTTGGAAATAGAGAAGATCATATACGTAATAGTAGTGAGATTGTAATTGCAGCGAGTTGATATAACATGGCAACAACGAAATCTTATAATTAAACTGACTAGTTTAAACTTCATAATTAACTATCATGCTAAGCAAATGGTTACGTGAGGTTCCTTATATAATTATGTCATCATCAGGTTAATGCCATTAGTATATTGTTATGAGATGGCAAATTAAAGAAAGTAGCTAATAGGTCAACTCAGACATGGGTGCGTCGTTACCCACTTTACATAAGTTTAAATATCGAGTAAAGCTTTCGGTTGGCATTTCGAATACATCGATAGAGTGGAATTAGAAATTATGCTTGAATTGGATGGAATCTGTAATCATCGTCTACTTTCCAGAAAAGTTTTCATTATTAAGAACACCGGTTAATTCACAGAAACATGGATACGAGTTCATGAAGATAGAAATATTTTAGTTTTTAAGGTATTATGTATCAGTTAGCTAGAGCTTTGTAAGTAGAAAAACCGTATTATCTCAAGTTGTTCTTAAAATTTCATTGGTAATTTGGAGACATTTTGAAAGTACTTTTGTTATTCTATTTCAAAAATCAAATTTTATTTTTATATTTTTAAATAGATTATATAAAAATTTATTAAAAATATAAACTGAAAATTAAAAAAAATGTTTTTTTAAAACGTGTTGTCAAACAATTCCTAGTGTGCGGGCTACCTACCTGCTTTTATTTGACAAATCACCACAAACAATACATTGCCTGCGGTTTCATTAAAGTTGGCAAATTAACAGTAACACATTAGTGCTCCTTTCAATTTAAATTAGTGAGAAAAGAATTAGGCCAATAATTTAGTTTCTATTCCACTATGCACTAGGAGCATAAGAAAGTTGACTTACTAATTATTAGGGATCTAGTTCATGCATTGATTCCTTTTTCCTTAGAAGTACAAATTATAAATTTTTACATACATTGGAAATACGCGAATAAAGATCGACTTTGAGTGTAGTTCTAAGAACGAGATTTCTCTTACGAGATTTTAAGTTGATGAACAGCAGTTGGAAAAAAGAAAATTTTGTTTTGATGAATCATGTTACTTGTAGAACCTTTGGCTTTGGGTATTCTTACTATTAACAAGTAGACAAAGAATAGATTCAAGATCTGATCTAGTAGTGTTTTACAATATTGTCAAGATTGTCAGTTTCATTTTGTCAACCTTCTGAAGAACTTGCAATTTTAACCATTCTGACAATAGTTGTTGATTCAATATGAGTCTGTATCCAATGAGTAGTGCTTAATTAGAGTCAGCAAGTTCATATTAATCTAAAGCATTAGGAATAGGATCCTCTTAGTTAATTCCTTGCACATTAATTATTGCTGTTTCTAATAGAATTTCATAATGATATTCTCTCAGATGCTCTTCGTGTTCTTCTAATAGGTTGCTTTTTTTCTTCCCACATAGAAAAGGATTAATTTTAGAAACATATGAAAAATGTGGTTAAAAAAAAAACTGATGAATCGTATTGGACTAACGTGATGATAATATTATTGGTAATATGATTAGTGGGACAGCAAATTTTCATTTCAGAGATAAAAAATTTTCAAGATGTACAAAATTTTAAAGCTACAGTTAGGTATAAGATTCCATTTTGATGATGAAACTGTTAATATAATGATCATAAAATAAAAGAGTATCAATTTAAAGGTATATGATTTCAAGCATAGGTAAGGATGAATTGTATGAAAAAATCTCTCTTTTAAAAAAGTTTTCTTCTCTTCCTCTCTGTTTGCCTTCACTTCAATGGAATCTCACCTAAAATAATATTTGACTAATTAAGTTGATGAGCAAGTAAGAAACACAGAAGTAGGAACATGAAGAAGAAAAGAAAAAAAGAAGGGTCGCCAAAATGTTCTTTCTCTACCTCAAGAAATTAAATATAATTTAAAGCATTTTTCTCAAGCAATGTTCTGCCTAAGTTTGCCAAACAAATTTAGAGAGAGGGAAATCTCTGTAAAGAAATTTGTCAAAGATTCTTTCTTTCTTAATATCATCTACCTATCGCTATATATATATAAATATATGCATAGAGACTTCAGAAACAAGTTGGTATTAATAGACGATTTTCCAGCTCTGCAAGCACCTAATTGAGCTCCTTGGATCCAGCAATGGCGGTGGAATTTTTTTCATCCTAAGTTTTCAACTCAAGTGATATCTGTCACCTTCTTCACAGGTTAGCATTTCTTTAAGTACCTTTTCATTCTAAAAGAACATTTTGTGCATTCTGTTTGTTTCCTTTGAAGTTTTGATATTCAACTGGGCTTCTTGGGATTTGTGATCTTGAGCTGGTTAGCTTAATTTTTTGTTTTGATTTCTCTGCACTGTTTGTCTTTGACCTACTAATTGTAACGCATTTTTTCTATTTAACAGTCTAAGGAGTATATATTGAGTGTATATATGTCAAAGCATTCCTTCTTAATTAATCGAATAATGAGAAAATTTTGAAGTATAGTGGTTTCATGTTTGCGCTTTTTCAAAAAATTTCCCACTTATAGTAAGGTACATTATGGTTTTTCTTTAACGGCTAACAAAAGGAAGTTCTCCTTTTTAAAGTTTTCAAGTGTTGAAGCAATTTCAGTCCGAAGCTACTCCTGTTAGGTTCTTCCTCTATAACATTTTGCTTCAGTTGCAACCCGCACATATTCATTCTTCTCTTTGCTAGCTAGAGAAGACAGAGAGAAAGATTCAAAGGCAGAGCAGAGAAGGTTTTTGTTAATAGGGCTTTTAGCATATAATGCGGCATAGAAACTGGCTCTTTTAGTTGTGTTGTTTGTAAGATCAAGGCAATGCATGAGAAGATGTAACGAAAACACATTTCATACCCCTTACAATCAATCCCATGTGAGACCACCACCACTTTGATTGCACTCCTCATGGTGTTTCCAACCCTTTCCCAGGTCTTCTTTTCTTTTTCTTTTTTCGTTCTTGAAGAAATCTTGTTTTTCTCTTATACATAAAAGTTTTCTTTGTTTTCATACACTATATTAAATGGTTGCTTCATTGATACACCTCTAGGTTGATTATCTATATAAACCTATGCACATGATCCACAGCTTCCCAAGCTCCCGTAAACAAGTCTCTTGGCTTCTGAGCTTCTTCTTCTCCTCTTCACTCTAGTTAAATGCTATTCTCTTCTTTTCTTCAAGAAAAACATTTTAGCTAACTATCATTGGGTTTGTTTTTTATCAACCCATTAGAATTTCAGAAGACATTTGTTTGTACGAAGGCCTTATAAGTTGTTTAGCTAAAGCAGCTTTTACAACTTTGTAATTCTTGTGGCTTCAATTTGTCTTCTTCTGCAGTTTGCTATATCTGTGGAAGTCTGGGTTTCCTAAATCAAGAGCTAAAAGCTTGGGAGTTGTGGAGCTAAGAGGCAGTTTGGGGTTTTCATCTGTGCCAAATTAAAACTTTGCTGCACTGGGCCTTTCAGGTAATTGGCTATCTCGTCAAAGGTTTTTGCCATTTCTTCGTTCTATTTTAGGACTTTGCTCTGTCTGAGTATTTCAATTTTGTCATGCTTGCAGTGATTTTTTCTTGAATATTGAAATTTCTTGGCATTGTGAAGAAGTTTGTATATTTTCTTATGCAGCAAGTTTTAGAAAGTAGATGATTTCGATTAGCTGCATACATATCTCAGAAAATGCAGTGCTTTTGTTTCAGAGTTAGATTGATCTAGGTTGTACATATTCATTCCAGTTTTTTCTTGTGCATAACATCTTCATGAGCCGTTCTTTCTCTTTTGATTAATGCTGTTCTCATATATTTATATATACCTTACTAGCTAAAAAGTTCATGCTGATTTACTAGTGTTCTGTATGATTTATGGTTTAGTAAATTCCAATAGTTTTCCGTATAGTTTAATATCGTTGCGTCTCCGTAGCTTAGACTGATTTAGATGTAATTTTGTTCCAGATTTTCGTCTGGGATGGGTTTCATTCGAACCCCTAACGTGAGAGGTGGAGAGTATTTAGAAGGTATAATCAGCGACTACGTTTCTGCCAAAGGTACTAAGGCAAGATCCAAGGCATCTCCTTCTCGAGTAGTTGCTGCCTTCACCTGTCTCCAATTCACATTTGCCATATATGCTACTTTCCTTCTCTACTACATGAGTCCAAGCGTTGATTTACGCACTAAACCTGACTTTACCTGGGCCACTAAGATTGCACAACAATGGAAGCACTTCATCGCACAGCCCCATATGCTTTCTGTTGTTGAAGAGAGCCATTTTGCTCAGTTACCAGCTCAGGTGTGCGAGTTTGAGAAGATAGATTTTGAGCAGAAGAAATCGAATGATGCAGTGATGATTAAGCTGAAGAGGGAGCTATACGACGAAGTCGTTGAGTTTCAGAAGAAAAATTTTGGAACAGAAACGCTCAGCGAGCTGATGAGCATGAAGTCCAAATGGAGTGCTCGCGGTCCTAACATACCGAAGATCACTGTGATTCTGAATCATTTCAAGAGGAAAACACTATGCGCTCAGCTCAACTCGCTACTCAATCAAACTCTGCCTTTCCACCATGTTTGGGTGCTTTCTTTTGGTAGCCCGAATGATCTTGCATTGAAGGGAATAGTCCAGAGCTACAACAATTCAAGAATTAGCTTCATCAGCTCAACCTATGACTTCAAGTACTACGGAAGATTTCAAATGGCCCTTCAGACAGAATCAGACTTTGTGTATATCGTAGATGATGATATGATTCCTGGTTTGAAGATGCTCGAAATATTAGCTCATGTAGGAGGAACAGAGAAGTACCAGAACTCAGTTTTGGGTAGCATTGGAAGAATCTTGCCTTTCAGGCAGAAGGATTTTACGTTCCCTAGTTACAGAAAGTTCAGATCAAAAGAAGCAGGCCTTTACTTGCCAGATCCTGCCTATGATATCACAGTCGACAGAATCGTTCAGGTTGATTTCCTATCGAGCTCCTGGTTTCTGTCTTCTGATCTTGTTAGAACTTTGTTTGTGGAGGCTCCAATGACTTTCATGACTGGTGAAGATTTGCATCTCAGGTTAGCAACTTTAGAAATTAGTTTTAGCAATGAACTTGAACTTTAGGAGCCTAGTTCTTGATATACTAGATTTGATATTTGTGATAAACCTGACTATGGAAATACTGAGGTTGCCTTTTTGCATGCCTATGCAGCTATCAGCTTCAGAAGTACAGGAGTGCAGGTTCCTTTGTGTTACCCGTTGATCCGAATGATAAAGAAACTTGGGGAGACAGTGAGCATAGACTTGCTTATGTCTCTGAGACTACGGTCATCTTCAAGGATGTTGTCCAGGTCCGAGATGACCAATGGTGGCGTGCCTTGTCCAGTGGCTACATCACTCAATGGGCTGCAATGCATCCACAAAAGATAGATGCCATGTTCTACGCGCATTCTATTGATGAAGTGAAAGCACTCACTCCGCTCTTTGAGAAATTCCGGTCTGCTGTTGGAAAGAAGGCGTACATTGTGGTCTCTGGTGGCAAATTCTGCCCTTGCGAGGAGGCTGCAGAGGTTCTGAAGTGGCCGAAGGCAGTTTGCAAAGAAAGAAGGTTCAAGATATTTGACCTGGAGGTTGGTGCTCTGATGGGAATCTCAAATTCTGAGGTGCCTGTGGTGCAGGCTGTGTATTCAAGCATGAAAGGGCTCGTGAAGATGCATAATCCTAGTTTGATCGTCACAGTTTCTGACATTGACACGAACGTGAAAAATGCTCTCAAGATGGCAACTGAAAGTAGCTCGAATGGAACGGTGTTAGTCCAGTTGCCAAGATCAGCTATTCCGAAGGTTCTTTGGATGGCTGACCTACGATCAACTGCGTTGCCAAGTAAGTCATCTGCTCTTGTTCGTACTTCATTTCATTTCAAATCTCTGAATCCTTTTAGATGCCAATTACGGAGAGAAAAGTTCCAAGTTCTTTTACGGTAATACTGAAAATTCGTTAATTTAGTAATGATTAATGTTCAAGTAATTGCCATCTTCTAACTTCGCTGTGAACACATATGATAGAAAGTAAATATATGTGACTTCCTTATTCTGTGCAGACTGGAATAAGATGCGGATATCTGTCAATATCATCACTCAGAATCGGGCAACTTCTCTGCAGAGGCTCCTTCGATCCCTTCAAAATGCACTCTATCTTGGAGATGAAGTCCCTATCAGTTTCAACATGGATAGCAAAGTTGATGAAGCAACACTCAAGATGATCGGTTCCTTTGATTGGCCGCATGGACCTAAAACAATCAGGAGAAGGATCATCCAAGGAGGACTGATCCGAGCTGTGAGCGAGAGCTGGTACCCTTCCTCTGATGATGATTTTGGACTCCTTCTTGAAGATGACATCGAAGTTTCTCCTTACTACTACCTTTGGATCAAGTACGCACTCATGGCTTACCACTACGATCCTCAGATCTCGCTTCCCGAGCTCTCATCAATATCGCTCTACACTCCAAAACTAGTTGAGGTTGTCAAGGAAAGGCCCAAATGGAACCCGACAGAAGTCTTCAAAAAGATTCATCCCAACACGCCGTACCTTCACCAACTCCCTTGCAGCTGGGGCGCCGTGTTCTTTCCCAAGCACTGGAGAGAATTCTACGCTTACATGGCTGCAAGGTTTACCGAAGATGCAAAGCAGAATCCTGTCCAGATACCGAGATCTAGAACTAACGGATGGCAAGCTTCATGGAAGAAGTTCTTGATAGACATGATGTACCTCAGAGGGTACGTCAGTCTGTACCCGAACTTCCCTAACCAAATGAGCTTCTCGACGAATCATATGGAACCCGGTGCTCACATTAGTGCTAAGGACAATGTAGTGAAGCATAACAAGGCTGACTTCGAAGTTCCGTTAATGAAGGACGACTTCACCAGGTACTTGCCTGCAGGCAAGATGCCACCCGCTTCACGGCTCCCAGCAATCAATCTCTTCAATCAGGCTATCTCTCTGAAGGGATTGAAGGCAGCCGGAGCGAAGCTCCGGCAGGATGTCATCATCTGCAATGACGCGGAACTTGTTATGGTTGATCACCATACAGGCTTGCCTAAGAACTGCACAAAGTTCTAACAAGCTTTTTCAACTTCAGCTTCAGATTTTCATCATTCAAATTGCTTCACGTATTCTTTGGGATCATTTTTTTTTAATGAAAAAATCGGCACAGCAAGTGTGGTCGATTGATCAGTGAATTGTAATATATGAGGAGGATGGAATACAGAAGGAAAATAAAGTTCTGGTTCTTCACTTTACATCTGCAGTCTTTCATCTACTGTCCCAACTAGCAGTGACCAGAAAAAGGGAAATTTTCATATTCTTGCCTATTAACTAGGAAAAGTACGGTACATCAAGTGCAAAGAAGGACCTGCAGTTTCAATCAACAATAATGTTTCCGTGCATTCAACTGCACATACAATGACTGAGAAACAAACGACATCAAAAGGCAGGAGCTTACAAACATTACAGCAGTAACTTCCAAACTCCGACAATCAATCCAATATATTGACTGAGAAACCCCAAGGCAACAAAACATCACTATATTCTCTCCAGAAAGAATTCTGGTATACCAATGCTCTCTGCAAGACAATTGGGTTGCCATACTGTTTAAATCAGAAGAAGTATTCAAAGAAACCAGTGACAACAAGTTATCTAGCTCATTATTTTCTGTTTAATAGAGGCTGAGTTCTGTCGGAATGAACGACTGTGTGATAAACTTCTCTTGAAGGCACCATTCTGGAAAAGCTTTAGGTCTTCCTTCTCTTCTTTGTTTATCAATCTGCTCCAGCATTCTTCCTTTCCAATAGTGCTAAGAGATTTATTCTGCATGATACCAGGACCAAAGGATGCTTAATTTTCGAGCACTGGGCAACTGATACTAGGAAAGGGAAAGCATACGCTTGATCGCATATGCCATGTAGATTTTCCAGATCAATCAAGATACAAGTTCTAAGGCTAGGGAATACTTTTCAAGATTTTCATTACCTTCTTTTGTAACTTGCTTCATTCCAGTGCAATGTGATCAACTCCAGATGCACAAGGTGTATGATCCAAGTGATACTCTCCAACTTAATACAGTCATGAATTATTAAGGTTGTGAGGCACAGGTAGATAACGCAGAGGTTCTAATTCATTCCACATGATGGTATTTAGAAAAGGCAATTCACTCAGTTTTAGAGTTCTTAACTTTGGAAGAATCCAAGCTCCTACACAGCTATATTGTTGGTTCTAAGTTTACGAACTTAGAACTTTTATGACTAGAAGAATTTGAAGCTATTTTTGGAGGAGAACTTTTCTTTAGAAGACTCTTTTTCACTTGATGCAAAACAACATGCTACAAGCCTTCTTATATAGACATTACAACCAAACCTTACATTAACTAAGACATTAAAACAAAATAAAACTTACAACCATTACTAATCTTTAACACACCCACTAACTCTCATAAGTAACATATATGCCCACTACTAACATTACTTACCCACTTTCTTTTTTCAATGCTTTGAGAAACTCCAAAATCAATGCATAATTTTTTATTTGTTATTCCAACATATATCTCATATGTTAATACACTACATCCTCCGTTAGTTAAAGCATTTTCACTTTTGCAGCCTTAACTTTCAGCACCTCAAGTTTCTTACTCAATTTTGGTTGCCTAAGGAGGATTACCAACTTCTCAAGAATATCCTCTTCATGCAAACCATTAATATGAAGCAAACGAGGGAATTGCGAAAGACTGCTTGACAGTTGGAGGAGAGATTCTAAGGTTACCACAATCAATCCAAGATATTTTAAGCCTGTGCTTAAATGCTTCAACTCTTCCAGACTGGCTTTCTTTTTTAGCAAGTACGACACATCTCAATCTGAGAACCCGCTACATTACAGGTCGAGGACTAACAACATGGAGAAGTTCGAATTAAACCATAAGGTATTCCTTTAAGATTACGAGTATTTCTGAGAAGCAAATACTTGAGTTTTTCAACTTATTTTAGCGTCTCCGGCAGGATATAGCAATTTATTTTTGAAGTAAAAGGCTTGATTCATGTGAGTAGCATTGCTTTTTGGGCGCCATGAATAGGCTAGGGGCTCTCTGGCCAACTGAAGTGTTTGCACCATCTTAACTTATAGTACAATTGGATCTAGCATGACTGGATAAGATGAAGAATTTGAGTTTAGAATACAGCAGAGACATCACAATTGAAGCTTCAAATTCTAATTGTTAGAGTGGGGTTAGTCCCACTTTAGGCATTTATATGAAGTCAGATCTCTTCCACACTTCACTTAATAATGGGGTGTTAGAATGATTTTAGTCCTACATAGTCCGTCTGGCATTTTCTTTGAACATTTATATGGATTTGGGCATCCTTCATCTTGAACTATTCTTTGGGGTGTAGTTTTAGCCAAGGCTTATCTAACACTAATGAACATCCATGAAGAACATGAGATAACAACTCTTAGCTAGCAAGAACGAAAAAACAGAAATGAAAGTTAAAAAACAAGTTCAGACTCTATGGCTACGGCTACTCTACCTATAAAAACTTCGAAAAAAGGGTTGAATCATTCCACCAAGATGTGGATATCATAAGAAAATTGTGCTCAGTAGCCAATTATTGAACTGTCTGTCCCAAACCAATGATGTTCAGGACAATTTCTGTGAGAATATATGAAATCTGTTACTATCAGTGCAACCAAGCATTGCCAGTTGACTTTGAAGAGTTCATAACTAACTAAAAATCAAGTAGACGTAGTAGTAAATTTATGCAGATCAGTTTTTTTTTTATTTTTAAACTCCACTGAAAGATGTAAAAATGAATTTGGACAAACTCAAATGTAGCAGTTTGTAATGCTGCGCGTTGACAAGAATAAAAAATGTATGTAAAAACTCCAAAAGAAAAGTTGAAGAGCATTTGCATATAAGAAATTTCCTGAAGGTCCACAGGCTCATGCAGGTTCTTGACTATTGAAGTGCAAAAAATAACGCATCATACAAATTCAAGTAATCAATGATAATGTTTTCCTGTGCATTCAACTGCATATACAAACGACTTAGAAACAAGCGTGATCAAAAGGAAGGTACACACTACAGGTACAACTTATAAACTCCGACAATCAATCCAATATACTTGAGGCAACAAAGCCTGCACAGCAACTGTTATTTCATTACTCGTGAGCATATCAGGCTTCTCAGTTTATGTCTAATTGTTCAGTCGGTATCATCCCACAACAGGAAATTCTCCGCGACGAATAAGAACCTGAATGCTGTCAAGAACTTTGGTTGATTCCTTATAGTCACGCATACAGATAAAGGAGAAACCTCTACAGCATCTACTGTTTCTCTTTGCGTATTTATCTAGTAACTCAGTAGCTTGGACTTCTACTGCTTCAACCTTCTGCAGCCACTCTTGCACTTCCTTTGTGCAAACTTCTCCCTTCTCCTGGACACTTTTGGACTCTGGACAGTACATCATCCCGCTTGCCTTGCAAGGATCTCAAGTCATCCCTCAGAGCAGTTACGTTAGATTCTTCAAGCCATAAAAGGAATAGGGGCTGTAAGCACTGAAGTGCACAGCTAAGCACCATACAGAGACCTTCCTCCATGGATCTTCTTAACTGTAGTACTGATTTGAAGTGTTGAAGGTTGAAACTAAAGAACACCTACGAAGAACATGAGATGTAAGAACTTAGGAAGAATGATGAAACAGAGATGAAGACCAAAAACTAGTTGGACTATATTTATGCAACCACACCTTTTGCACTCATACCTGTTCAAACTTCGGAAGAGGCTTAATTATTCCACCAAGATTTATGGATGACACACACAGATTGCCTATCATAATCATAAAAAAGTTGAAATGCACTATCCAATTATTTAGCCAACATCTATCTGTCCCAAATTACCAATCAAAAATCATACTCCAAACAAGTTCTATATACGCTGATTAAGATGGCTTCTAGTATGAGAATACATAATCACAACAATCTCTTGCTATTCAATGCAGCAATATGAGAATACATAAACCCAAGCGAAGCTTTCTAACATGTGGCGATGCTCGATTGTAATCTCAAGTAACATTGGTAGACAGCATTGAGGCTGAACTTGCTTCCAGATGATTCCCTCATCATCGGCACATCATCTATAATTCTAATTTGGAGACTGCATCCTTCTCCAATAGTGAAAACATCCTTACCCTCCACACCCTGAATACACAGCTCCATGAATAGATTAACCATCTTAACAAGAGTCTCGCCTCCCCGGCAAAATTTTATCTCAAGTAACCTACAGAAATCTGAGGAATCTTCTGATATTTGCAGCAGAACATCACAACGTTATCATGGTTATGCCAAGGTGCATTGAGGTTGTCCTCAAGTGTTGGAACTTTCCAATACACGCTCTCTCCTTCTCCTAGGCTTCACTCACCAGCATTAACTGAAGCTAATAAGCAAATACATATGTTTTATTCAAACTAGCTACCGACTTTTACCCTTGCTTTCGTCGTTCGGAATTGTTGAATGTGCATTTGTTTCTTTCATCATGTTGAGAGTCCATTGCCACTCCTGAACCGTGTTCTTCGAGGACACATCACGGGCAGCATCAATCAACCTAAGCGGTAAGCCATTACATTCCTTCGCAATAGCTTTCCCAAAGCGTTCAAATCTTGGATCTAAGATGAGGTCTCCAGCAAAATTTTCTTTGAACACTAACCATGCATCATCCTCGTTCAAAGGTCCCATCTTGATCATTTTCTTGATTCCCATCTTACCACAAACTTTATCCCATCTTGTGGTTATTATCATCTTGCCTTTTAGTTGTTTGTCGAGCCTCTTGAAAGGGATGCCGCTCTTCTCCAGATCTTGAGGCTCCCGGAGGTCATCCACTAGTACTATAAAGTGTTTCTTCTTCAAAAACCTGTAGATGGCCATGGCTAGATCTTCAGTGTCATCGTCTCTTGTCCAAAGAATTCCGAGCTCTGTTTGTATTTTCTTTAGAAATTTCTCCAGGTCGCAATCCTTTGAAGCGTCAAGATAAATGACACGATCGAATCCGGAAATCTCACCGAATAAGCCATTTGGTTGTAGATTGTTGTTGGTCAACTTGAGAAGTGCGGTCTTACCAACTCCTTGCTTTCCTACGATTCCAATGATGTGTTCTTGATCATCGGCCAGAAATTCGCTAATCTGCTCGATATAGGAGTTCAAGCCAAACAGCTTAGAGTTGATCGACTTCTCTTGCACGGGATCTACGGGCGGCTTCATTCCCTTGACTTCAAGTTTTCTTCCTTCTACGCCTAGACGTATGACCTCTTGGAGCAGTCTGGTTGATTGTATGCCACTCAACAGGCGATACGGAGAGTAGGCTTTGAGCTCATCATAGTAGTTGATGACTTGGGTCCTTCTATTTTGAATCTCCTCAACATTAACAATCCAACTGTGCACTTCTTTCGAACAGATTAGTCCTCTAAGATCAAGGAGTTCAACTTCTCGAACGACATCAACCTTCATGTCTTCCAATCGCTCGTAGGCTTGCTGCAGATTATCAATGCTAGACTTGGGCAGTCTCAAGTAAGGCTGTATTTCTGCTTGTAGCTTATTTAGTCGTCCCTGTGCCAAGTCCATTACCCATTGAAACAACTGTTGTTGAAGCTGCTGCAGGATCGATCCCATGGGACTGAACTGGTTACTGGATGTCTCTGCTAATCATGGATTAATAGAAAAGAAAAAGCACTTAAAATTGGACTGAGATAGAGAGATCAGATATTATAATACAGGTTCAAGATGGAGATCGAAGAAAATATGCGTATCACATATGACTTGAGGAGATCACATAGGATGGATCTATCATTGCCCTTAATAACAACTAAAATATTAAGCCAAGTTGGCTATAAATAAAACTACTAGCTTCATCAACCAACGACAAAGACCTGTTCACATAATATATAAATTTAGCAACAAAAGAAAGACACCCCCACATGTTAACTTACATAGTTACATGTTAATTAATACTTCAGTCTTTTTCTAAACTTACTAAGAATAGTATATAGATTTCACATTGATCGATGTCTTCCACCTTCGCATTGGTAATAGGCTTCGTACCTGTCCAAAAAACCGATCAAAAACTATTTTATTTTATTTTAACTTATTTTTTTTTCCATTCAGTATATATAAATTTCTTATAACACTAAATAACAATAAAAAAAGTTAATTTTAGAAAATTTCTAAATAAATAATGATATTTAAGTTTAAGAAAAAACATTCTAATATATATAAAATATTAAATATATATTGACTCACGCTAATATTTTTTCTTAAATTGATACAAAAATATAATCGATATCTATCTTGCTTAATGAGTTATAAAAAATTATATTTGAATTTTTTATAGTATGATATGTTGTATCGAATCAGACTTATCTGTCCAATTCGGATTGGACTTGTCTGTTCGGATTGGGTCAGGTTAGATCTATCTGTTGAGTCATGTATGATTTGTTTGTCTAGGTCAGGTCGAGTTTGAGTCACACCAAAAACTTTTGGTTCGGGTCAGATCGAACTTGTTTGTCCGGATCTCATCAGACTTGCATGTCCGGGTCAGATCGATTGAACTTTTTTGTCTAGATCGGATTGGATTTGTTTGACTGAATCTGATCGGATCTAGGGGTGGTAATTCGGATTTCTGGGTCGGTTCTGGATCGACCCATATAATAATCGGATCAAAATTGTTCAATTTTAATCCGACCCATTTATTTATATGGGTCAAAATTATCAACCCTAACCCAACCAATTTATAACCGGATCAAATTCGGGTCGACCCATTTAATAATTAAAATTATTAAAATAAAAATAATAAATATAAATTTTGAATAATAATATATATAAATTATTAATTATGATATATTTAAAAAGAAAAATATTAATTTGATAAATTTTATAAATTAGATAAAATTAGTTAAATTAAGATAAATTTAAAAATATATATACAAATTAAATTCAAATTTTTTACTATTATTTTCTAATTATTAAGTAATATATATTATATAAATAGTTAAACGGGTCAATTTCGGATCAACCCGAACCCAACTAAGGGTTGATCCGAATTTGATTTTTTTGGGTCGGTTTCGGATCGTGTCAAAATTTGCCACCCCTATTTCGGATCTGATTCATGCTAACACTTCTTCTCAAATAAGTACAAAAATATACCGATATCAAACTTGCTCAGTGAGTAATAAAAAATTTTATTTGAACTTTCTATAATGAATCTATCTGTTAGGGTCGGGTTCGGTCTGGTTCTATGCTGGTCAAGTCTGGATCAAACTTTGGTTCGCTTGTGATTCGTTTTCACTTGATTGGATTCGATTTGTTTCTCTTCATCAAGCCCATTTCTATCTGGATTCAGACCGGGCCGTCAATGGTTTTATAATATAACATTCGTTGAAATTGTTTAGGCAAATTAAAATTGAATTACACAATCGAGCAGAAAACATGTCGTTTCTGTAAAAAATGGAGGAAAACAAATCAGGGTTTACGGAATCGATCCACTAAGTTGTTATGATTCATATATTAGGCCTTCGTATGATCGTATCCGGTTTAAGTTTTGTAGAATAAGCGCTTCCTATGTTTTGTTTGCGTTGTCTAACGGAGGAAGAGGAAGAAGAACAGGGACGAAAAGATCTTCTCGTCTTTTTTCGAATCGTGGAATCCGTTTTCGGAGGTTCCTGATTCCACCCAATTCCCCAAATTACAATAATTTATTGTAGATCTGTTCGAATCAATTGCTCGAGTCTCTATCTGTTTTTTATTCTTTTTCCTTTTCTTATTCACGCGATTTGATTTGATTTGATTTTTCTTCTTCCTTGTTTTTTGTAATTATTGTTATTCCCAGAGGAAAATATCTCAGGAATTCTTCTGATTCGGGACCTTTCGAAGATCGTGAATCTGTTGTTGTAATTTTTTTATCAATTCCTGCTGTGGAAGTTGAATTTACTGCAAGCAAGCCCCAAAATTTCCATCTATAGATACGTTAATTTGAAGGAATTTCACAATTTCAACTGCAGAGAAACATAAGGGTTTGCAAATTTTGGGGAGTTTATTCTGTTCTTGTCGGATCGTTTTGAGAAAAGCCCCGAATTTTCAGTCTGTTGCTGCTTTAATTGGAAGAATTTATCGGTTCTGCTTAAGAGAATCCTCATTAAGTTTGGAATTTGGGAGATGTATCGGACAGTTGCTGCCGGCGCCACAGACAGTGTGGACGGCGTGGTTACGTTGGATCAGGTGCCCAGATGGAGCGATCCCGACCAGCGATATGGTGGGGACCCCTCCTCACCATATTCCAACTTTTCAGACCCACTAACATCTCAGCCAGAATCAGGCACCAATGGGATGGTATCCAGGTTTCCAGTGGATCATGAGATCAACTCGAAGATTTATCTCTGGCGCGGGCACCCTTGGAATCTAGAGGTTGATGCTGTTGTCAATTCTACCAATGAGGTGAAAAGTTTTGTAGCCTTGTGAAATTATAGAGATTTAAACATGCAGTTATGTTGATAGAGATTTAAATGCTCAATTGGACATCCTAACATCATATCTAGTCAGTTTTGGTCAATCCTGGTTTTGTTTAGTAGGAAGGGTAAAATTCGAAAACACTAGTATGCTTTAGTGAATTTTAAGTTTTATATAGGATTGACTTTTGTTTGAAATGGATGGTAGAGTTTGGATGAGGCACATAGCAGTCCTGGTCTGCATGCAGCTGCTGGGCCGGGTTTGGCCGAGGAATGTGCAACACTGGTGAGTGTTTTCCAGCAACTGAGATTGCTTTGATTTTCTTATGTGTATCTTCGTGATGATGAGGTGATGTTTGATTTGTATTATATCTACTAAAGGGTGGTTGCCGAACCGGTATGGCAAAAGTGACCAATGCATATGATCTTCCTGCCAGGTAGGTGATCTTTGTTGAATGTACATAGCCAAATTCATATGTAATTTGTATGGGTAGTAGCTTCTAGTATCTGAGATGAACAAAATGCTTAATCTAAGTATGATTAACTTGAATGTTTCCATATCATGGTCTTCAAGGAGAGTGATTCATACAGTTGGACCAAAGTATGCTGTCAAATATCACACTGCTGCAGAAAATGCTCTAAGCCATTGCTATCGTGCTTGCTTGGAGTTGCTTATTGAAAACGGGCTTCAGAGGTTGTGTTTGCTAGATGATTTATCTATTGGAATTTGTCTATCATTTTCGCTCATTTTTTAAGTTAACTCTGAGCTATATCTTGTTGCAGCATTGCCATGGGATGTATATATACTGAGACGAAGAATTATCCTCGTGAACCTGCTGCGCATGTGGCAATAAGTGGGTTATTGACTGTTAAATTTTCTTGTTATTTATGATATGTGATGCTTGACTTCTAATTTAACTCATTCTGTAGTTCATGTATGCCAACTTGTTTCTAACACTACCTTATGTGCTGTGTTCTACTAATTCCTAATGTCTTTTCCGATATTCTGTCAGGGACTGTGAGAAGGTTCTTAGAGAAGCAGAAGGATAAAATAACAGCTGTTGTGTTTTGTACTACAACATCAACGGATACGGAGATATATAAAAGGTAGTTCATTGCACCTTCTTTTAAACACAAGATTACTGTAGGTTTTGTCAGCATGCATCCTAGAAATGAAATTTGATTATATATATATATATTGCATTCAATATAATCATCCTTCTTTCAGAACCTTCTTCTTATGCAAGATGATGTACTCTAGATTTTGCAGCACCATCTAGCATCTATGTCTTCGTTATTTGCAGACTGCTGCCGCTTTACTTTCCAAGAGACAAGCATGAAGAAGAGGTAGCAATCTCAAAGCTCCCAGCTGATGTAGGAGATGAAAATGGAGAGACAATAATTGATGAACGAAAAATCAGAATAAAGCCACTGCCTGCAGTTTCAGCATCAACTCCAAAACCTTCAACAAATGTAGATATTCCTGTCAGTGAAGGTGGATTGACTCTGAAAAGGTTGGTCAGTCTGCATAATTTCAGCTTTGGTTTGGCTCCTTCCACTTCCTACTTTAGGTTGATGTGGTGGTGCATGGCCTTTCCGGCCATCTACACTACTGTGATAAAAAAATGATTAGTTCACATAAAGCATAGACAGTATGCTTACTAGGAGTCTTTTGTGGATGACAAGTAATTTTAAAGCTAAAATGTTACGGTTTGTGATCACACGAACCGTAGAACTATGCGAATTGCAAAGATGAACTAAGAACTATGAAGACAAAACAGAATAAAAAGAAAATAATACTTGATTTTCTTCCCTCTTCAATGTTTACCAGCATACACTTATATAGACTCTTCCTCGTTGAGAGTCTTGAGGAACTTAGAGTTCCATTATTAGTAGAATATCTTATTACTTGGTAACTAATCTGAAGTTACCTTATTTACTAGATACATATAATAATCTAAAGCTAATGCAACTAGAATACTCTTTGTTGGACTCTCTAACTTATTTGATGCAGTCTCCACAACCCAAACATGTTTTGTGAACCTCTTTTGAACCTCTGTCCCTTAATAGCATCCCGTGAGAAGTTTTCTCTTTTGTTGGTGCATCCCTTCCAGTAGGCTCTGTGACATAAAATCAGGTGTATAAGTTTGATAAATGCTAGGAGCTGCTATAATAACTTATAGCATCATGTAACTGCAGTAGCTGTTTTACTGTATTTTACTTTTCTGAAGTAACATCAGGTAATCATAGGAAGGCTTTCTCAATGAGTTTTACTTTTCTGAAGATATAATCCATATGGTAAACATAGCATCTAAGAACAAAGGTGAGGTTCATATCTTGCAAGAGACTTCTCTGCTACATGCCTAGTAGGTTAAATTGCTGGAGTTGTTATTTGTACATGATGTTGCAGCTGCATCAATGTACCTTGTGGTCTGGTTTCGGGTTTTATACTTCACTGCAAGTCTGTTCTAGACGGAGTTTTTGTTTTGCCAACTAATATGCATGTTCATGAGATGTATAGGAATTTTTCGAGGGAATGTCTTTATTGGCAATTGTAATAACAAATAGTCTGCATGAGTAAACTTTTGGCTGATCTTACCAATTAGATTAAGTGAGCCTTAAGTTTGTGACTTAGTTTTCTGTGATTTATTAGACTTTATCTGATTAGAACTCCCTTACGAAAAACTTCTGCTTGTGTTACTCAGTTGCCACAAACCCCCTTCTACTCCCAAGCGTTTCCCTACTGTTATGGCAGTTATCGCTTTTTATAGGGTGATCTATTGGTTATTCTGTTTTGCTGCTATTATTTGATGCCTCTTTAAAAAAACTTTTGCAGGAACTTATCTCATTTAGACTCCTATTTGGATCCAGCATTCATGTCATTGATTAAGGACCCTGATCAGCGACGAAAAGAGCAATGGGAAAAGGCTATGCAAGCTCAAAGTGGATTCGACTTTGCTAAGCTTTTTGGGTTTGGAGATATTGGTGGCCCTCCTTTATCTCCTGCTGAAGAGTATTCACTTCATTCTAGATATCTTGCTAAGGCAAATTCCCTTAATCTTTCTGAAATCGCTGAAATGAAAATTGTGTAAGCATTTTCTCCTTGCCTTGCTTACCATTCATATGGATTAATTTCAGTTTTAATCAATTATCAACAACGTAATAATAAGCCTTTTTCCTCATTCTAGTGGAATCTTATGCTGGACTTTTATTCGCCAGATCAGTTTGGGCATAATTTTAGAAATATTGTGTTTAGAGGCAGTTATCTAACATTAATAGTTCAATGTTTCGGGTATTATAATGGCCATTTTTATCTTGTTGTGTTTTATTTACATTTTTAAGGTACCGAGGTGGGGTGGATACTGAGGGACGCCCAGTAATGGTTGTTGTTGGAGCTCACTTTCTACTGAGGTGTCTTGATTTGGAGCGCTTTGTTCTTTATGTGATAAAGGTATGAAGTTCAGTGATTCAATGATTATGATGTACTGCAAAGATGATTCTCCTAACATCATGGTGAATATAAGTTGCGATCGTCCCAGAAACTTAAAGATGGCATATATTGTCTTTGTTCTTGTAAGAATGCAGGCAGAACTCTAAAATATGTAATCTTAGTTCGTAGTGATTTTATCTGCTGTACAGGTTAGTTTTACCCCACTTTCACACTAATTCCAAATTGTCTTGGGATCCACTTAAAAGTAGTGATGACAAGGAATGTCCTAGATCTCATTTTATTTCTTAGTTGTCCGAAGGAGAGTTCTTTAATCTCATTCATCATCTAACAATGTTGAGGGTTATTAGTAGAAGCCTTCAGTGTTAGAAGCATGGAAACCTGGTTAAAGAAGTTATATAATGCACAAGATTTGAGGTAGTTTTTGTGATTGCCATTCTTCACGTCCTGTTACTAGTATGTGTTGTCTGTGAGATACGGTTAACATTTATGATTCCTCCAATTGATGCTTTGTGTTTACTTCAGTCATATTTGTGTCAATGTTGGGATTATCTTGACCATTTTGTTCTACCAGGAGTTTGAACCTCTGATTCAGAAGCCTTACACGCTTGTGTATTTTCATTCAGCAGCGTCTTTGCAAGTGTAAGCTTGTCTATGTGTAATCAGATATTCCTTCCATGTTGTATCTGTTAGCATTTCTGTCTATCATATACCTTTTTTTTGTTGAAATTCCCTAAAAGCTTAAGCAGCCTAAGCTATGAGAGGATTTCATCTTTCCAGTAGATGATACTCCTTTAACATACATTTTTCTTATATATAGTTTGAATTTGCATGTTAATCTTACTAATGGCCAATCATTTACAAAAATGCAAAACTACAGGCACCCGAATCTAGGATTCATAAAGAGATTGCAACAGATTCTTGGGAGGAAACACAACCGAAACCTACATGTCTGTACATAAATTTTGCTGCAGCTGCTTAAATCTATGAATGTTTAAGTTGCCATGTTAACTTTTCCTTTATTTTTCAGGCGATATACATCCTCCATCCAAGTTTGGGACTGAAGGCAGCTATCCTTGCTCTGCAACTATTTGTAGATGGAGAAGTAAGGCTTCTTTCCTTAACTGTTAGTATTGCTACATTTCTTCTATTTCTTCATCCCCTTTAAACTAAATATGATGCATATGCTTGGGATATAGAGGCACGCTCTTATGGGTCACTATTTTGTTACCCATTTCATGCGGTCCGGACTCTACTTCCTTGTGATATAGAGGGCCTTGACATATGTGTATTATGGATCATAGATTATGGTACTTGTTCATATAGCTCTTGCCATCTTAATTACAACTATGTACTTGCATATATGTTTGTAGTTATTCAACTACCTAGTCTAGGATCGTTCTGATTAATCAAGAAATTGCTTGTCCTAAGGGTGTGTTTAATAGGTAGGACGTGAGTTTCGTGAAACTGAGTTTGGTAAGAAGTGGATTAGAGATGAGTTCCGTGAGTTTGGGGTAAACTGGAATACAGGAAGTGAATTCGAACTCAAAATCTGGCAGGAGAAAGTGAGTTCCGTGCAATTAAAACACCCTAAATCTAGACATAGGAACCAAACCAGAAATTGCTTGGTCCTAACTGTACAACAGCTACAGGCCTAACTAGCTATTAGCTTGTGATTACTGCAGCATCTACTCAGAAAAACTATTCATGTGGTAGCTTGCTGTCTGTATATGTATTAGACTGAAAATATTTTGTTTATTCCTAATCAGAATGCAATGTTATTGCCTATATATGTACTAGGTATGGAAAAAGGTTGTGTATGTAGATAGACTTTTGCAGTTGTTCAAATATGTACCTCGTGAGCAGTTAACCATTCCAGATTTTGTGTTCCAGTAAGTATTCTTTTGTCCCAACAGAAAAAAAAAAATTGGCCTTTAGTTTTATTTCATTAGATTTAGTGAATGACATTTGGTTCATAATTTTTCAGGCATGATCTCGAAGTGAATGGAGGGAAAGGTATTATTGTTGATCCAAGAACAAAATACATCTATCATAGGCCTGGCGCTTGACCATCTACTGTGTACGGAGATTCAATCATTAATTTTATTTTTCGGTCTTCTGTCCTCTGTATCATAGTTTCATCATTCCATTTTTCTGCTGTGTCACTATAGATTTTTTTCTTTTGTTTTTTGTGAAAGTAATAGAGGTGGTTGTACGTTTAAAAATACAATGCAGGTCACCATGTATATTGTAGTATTACTAAATAAAAGCATCCGTCATTTGTATGTTTTCCTAGTATCAGCATGTAACTGTAAATATTAGAAGCACCTGCAATAGTGACCATACATAATATGTTTTGTCACTGTTTTCATTATCTACAGCTCCATATTTATTCTTGTCAGATTCAAAACATATGATCCAAATTTGTGTGTATATCAAAGTTTTTTTAACATGTTGTGCGTACTATCGTGTTGTTTGCTTCGAGAATTATGAGTTGAAGAAATATTGTTGCTGGATAAGGCTGCACTGTGGTCATTTCTTAGTGCTCTATGTTACTGTAAAATTATGTAAGTTTGCATGAAAATTTTACCTTAAATTTTGGATTATATGTTATAGGTGTTGAGGTCAATAGGTTATAGGATACAGCTATGTTGGAAAGGAGAAAGTTTACCAGCTTCTTATGCTATTGCCCTTGTAGACTCAGATGATGTACTAGGGGATGTTTAGTTGAGCTTTTGAAATACTTATCATTTTAAATAATAATTTATATTTTTTAATAAATTTTATATAATATTGTATTGAATTTTTAAAAAATTTTGAAATATATAAAAATTATATATTGTATAAGTTTTATATGTAAAAGAAGTTGAAGGTGTCCTCTACACAACTTCTGTACCGGTCTTCAGCGTACCAAGCGGCAACATTATTCGCATTTGGCCCTTTTGTTGACAAACTACTTACAAACTGAAGCATTTTCGCCTACAAACTAGCTCAATTCACTTGCGGTTAAAATTTCTTTTAAAATTGTTGCTATCGTTTTTTTCAGTTAACGCCACAAATTCTACTTTTTTTTCAAACTCATTTTAAAATAAAATAAACAAAAATTTTAAAATAAAATTTTTCTATCCAAAAAATTTTTTTAATTTAAAACTTACTATTCATACAAAATTAATATAAATTTTTTTTATCAAATATTTTAAATTTTTTTATACTTAAATTTATTTTAAAATAAATACACTCTAAAGAATATTGAACATATAGTATTTTTAATCAAAAGTGAAAATATGAACGAATTGGACCGAACAAATTGATCGGACTAGCCAAGTCTATCTTTCACACCGGAACTAGGTCGGTATTTACTTATTTTTATTTTTAAATTTTATATAATAAATAAATAATCATATTTTAAAATAATTTTTAAAAATATTATTAAAATAAAAATAAATAATAAATATTTTTTATTATTAAAAATATTTTTTTAGTACATGTTAATCTAATCAACGGTCATCGTTGACTAAGTCAACATGTATAGTATCATGCAAGCAGATCGGCACGATTCTGTTATTGCTCACGATCAGACGGATCAAACACAGACTATTTTATAAGAGACGCAGGTTCGGCCCGAATTTGATTATATTTCTAGTCGTAAACAATGTGGAGAATTTTTAATAGGAGGGAGTCAATATGATGAATACCAATGCGATGCCAACTTAATATAGTTTTTTCTTTTCTTATTTTTGTCAACAAATTTAGAGCAACAAATGTAATGCTCTCAATTTTGTCAAAAAAGAAAAACGATTAAATTCATTGTAGTGCATATTTCTAGATTAACTTCATATATGAGAAAAATCAAAGTTTCTTTTTGTTTCGCTCCTCAAATAAGTTTAATATTAGAGATTCTAATGAAATATATCTAAATAAAAAAGACTAGTATAAATGAAAGATTATTAAACATTAGTATATGATATACTCTTTGTTTATTATTATCTTAAAATTATTTATGTAGTTTTTCATAATGATATCAGAAAAAATAGGTTCAACAAGTGTTGTGATCATAGAAAAAACAAAACTTTTTTTTAACTATGGGTGGGTACCTAATTTTACATAGTGATAAGAGTCAATTAAGATAATAGAAGCTATTGGTTCATTTTAGTTCTATTTGAGTTTGAGGTGGTTTTAATTTGGGGCTGTATTTGATTACCCCCTAATTTTCGTAGCTCTCACTTTCTAAACAAAGACATTGACAACAAATATAGTTTACAAAAAAGTTTTATTGTGATGCAAAAAATTTTAAAGGGAAATTTTCTTTTTTTGTAAAGGCTGGATACTTGCAGTTTATAGATTGTTGATTATCAATTACAGTAGTGCCCTTTATTTATGCAATTTTTTTAAATATATATTGTTAAGAAGGTTTAAACCACCTCAAACATTGTCCTTCCCAAAATAAACAATGTCAAATCCGTCATTTAATCCTTCATAATTTCAACTGCCATTTGCCAAACTACCTCCACAGGTTTTAATTTTCTTTCTTTAGAGAAAGAAAATAGAATAGAAAGAGAAAGGAATTTGTTTTCTTTCTTTTTGTCTTTTGTTTCTCTCTTTCAAGAAAAAAAACTATATAGATTGAAGAGATTGACTAGCATTGCATTGAGTTTGATTTGGAGAAATATATAAGAGAGAGTGCTGTTGCTCTCTCTCTCTCTGTCTCTTTCTTCCCGCCCTAAAAGCTTCATGGCTTCTTCTTCTTCTTATTGATGAGAGAGAGAGGTAGCACTCTGTTTTGGTGGTGAAGACGAAGAGAGAGAGAGAATAAGAACAAAGATTGATTCTGATTCAGTCATGGAGAAAGAGAAGGGAAGAATGGAAGGATGGTTGTATCTCATTCGATCGAACAGGTTCGGGCTTCAGTACTCAAGGAAGAGGTACTTTGTCCTACAGGGAGATACCCTCAACTGTTACAAATTTATTCCTGCAACCAACAGAGAGGTGATCACTCAATTTGTTTTTGTTTGTGGTGTTTGGTTTTTGCTTCTTTGTTCCATATCGGTCTTGTTTTGGTTTGCATTGTTGTTTTTGTGTTGGGTTAGCTCTGTTTTTCTTCATAAAAAAAGTTCTACTCCTTTTTATCTGTCAAATCACGCACGTTACATTTGATTGTTGTTTTGTTTGAGAGAAGTGGTCGCACTGTTCAGTTAGTTTAATGCAATGTACTTTTCTGCTCATGCATTTTCATGGGTGCTTGTTGCTAATTGGGGTTATTCCATTGTGCCTATATTGGGCTTGTGAAAATGTACATGAATGTTTTTCCTCGGAGGCTTTGCCTATCTTTTGCCTTCAATCCTTTTCTTTTCGCATAGACGGTGATTATTGTTAAGTGGTTTGTTTGTTTTTGCTTGTGAAAAAAAATTTTAAGAATGCCATTTTTGCTTGCATTTCCTTCAAGCCAGGCCTAATTTCTTCAACCAAATTCTCTACATGTATGATTAGATATAAAAGTTCTTTTCGGCTACCAGCAAAATGTATCTGCTTACGGAAAATATTTATTTGATCCCTTAGGAACCCATCAAAAGTGCTTTGATAGATTCATGCATACGCGCCACAGACAATGGGAGAGAGAGCATCCACAAAAATGTAAGACAACTCTATATGTTCAATTTGTGATTAGTCTTTATTGTTTGGCATGTAAAAATTGCTTACAATTTTTTGGAAATTTATCATAATTCAAGGTATTCTTCATCTTTACTTTGTACAACACTACCAATCCAAGCGATCATCTTAAGGTATACTTAATTGGCAATGTTCTATCCTCCTCTTATCTGTGGTTAATATGGCGTTCAACCTGTGATTACTCCAAAAATATGAAACTGATTTTATTCCGCAGTTGGGTGCTAGAAGCTCAGAAGAAGCAGCTAAATGGATCAAGTCTTTAATGGAAGCAGCATTGAAGGTCAAATCACTATTTCGGAAATTATTTTGCTTAGTCGTACGCATAGGACTAACATGTTCTCGTACTTGCAGGAGTGTTCGATCAGAGGAGAAAAAATCATTTCTTGCAGCAAATCCAGGTTACAACCAATCTTTTTGTGCCATACTTCTTGCTTTGAACATTCTTCTCATATAAGGACTTCTTTTAGATTTTTTTTTTTTTGCCTGTGACCGCTTGTTTCCTGGACACACTCAAATAATGCTACTCATTGTACGGTTAGATTCTTTGTATATATTTACATTTTTTTCATTAGAGTCAAAAGGAACAGATCTGATTACTATTGTATGCAAATTTTGTTAAATTCTTGAAGCGACAGTTTCATCCTTCCTTTTCTGTGTTGGTTTTGGTTGATTTGCTAGAAATTGACGCAGGTATGAAATTTTAGTTTCATAGATGCAGAAACTGTGTATGGGAACACCTTCAATATAAAGGGCTATAAGAAGCCTTACTAAAGTTGTTTCCAGTGAGTACTTCATACATTTCTAGCAAAGCAGCTTTGCGAAGGAGAACTACCCTGCAGACCTCTTTGATAGGTCACTTAATAGTTGCAAATCTAAAAGAACCCAGAAGAGTGGGTGGGGTTTAAGGAGTTGCTTGCAAACATTTATTAAAGAGCAAGTAGTAAGATATTGCATTAGGGAATGAAGGAGAATTCCTTGTAACTCTGATCTAGTATGCATGCTCCGTGGGGTAGTCGATCTCTGATATTGTAGTTCTACTGAAGTTTTTACATTTAAATGTGCTGGCAGCCGACAGCCAAAAAAGACCATTATTTCAGTCCTCTATATATTCATGATTTTATCATTTCTCCAAGAAATGAGCTATGCTTTTTCATTTAAAGTTTGAATTTATTTTTCTCAAGCAGATATTTCCATGGAATTGAATATATAGAGATGATGATAAACACGGTCACATGCATTATTATCTTTTGTACTAAAGATGCATTATTATCTTTTGCACTAAAGATTTAAATAATATCTAGCACCATGAGAACCATTTATTGCCAATTTAAGTCTGCTGGTTGAAGTCTCACTGATTACCATTTATTGCCAATTTTGAGATATTATAAGTATGACCAATGCCCAACAGGTAGATTTTTTCTTGCAACAAGACTTTCATTGTTTGAAAGCGCTTCGTCTCTGTCTGTCACCTTTCATGTGGTTCCAGTATAAACATGACTACATTGTTGATAAATACTTTTAAGTGATTTGGATTAAGAGTCATATTGATCACCTCTATGACTCAAAATTGTTTCATGAGTTTAGCATATATCCTCTTGCATGCTTTCCAGTTGAATAGCTATCACAATAGGAATTCCATGTTTCGAAGGAATTTGCATTGATACTTCCTTATGCGTTGTTATTCAGGACATATTTGTTTGATGCATGAACTGTTCTCTTCTCAATAATGCGTGTTCATTAAATTGTTGACCTTGCTTGCACCTGCCTATGTCAGTCTTCTTCTTCCTATGATCATATCAAATATGGTAGACAATGGCATAAGTCTCTGTAGGCCATTCTCAACATGTCCAATCTTATTTTGAATATGCTCTAGACACTCACTTCAATTGTTCTTGCGTACCATTATTCAAAAGTCTGCAAAACATTAAATAGTTGCATGCTTTGCTTCTTCTTTAACTTTAGAATTACCTAAAATGTTATAGGAAAAAGTATGCACTTTCTAATACTTGTAATACATAACAGGCTGACTGCCCCAAGGAGAGCTCGGACATACTCCTTAGGTAAGCAAACCTGCAGATGGTGTTCGTATGCAGTGCGTCACTCAGGCAATTCATGAGCTATTGCAGTGATCATTAAAGTTTACCTTTCGTCCAAAAGAATAAATTTTTCTAGACACATTCATACCTATTCTTACCTGGCTCCATATTTTGGTAACCAGACTAATTCGATATATTTATTAGATTGGACAGTTTCTCGTGCTGCACGCCTGGATGTAATGGCTTCTGATGTTCTTGCACCATCTTCGTGGGCAATATTTGGGTGCCAAAATGGTAAGTCAGCCCTATAGTAAGTCAATCTTCGGGTTGTAGTAACTGCTACCTCAGTTCCTGATTTGTCATCCAAAGCTTCTTTTCAAACTCTTCCAGGTCTGCGGTTGTTCAAGGAGAATAAAGATGGGGAATCCTACGGGAAGGTATCTATATAATCCAAAAGCTGCTTACTACTTAGTTTTTATTTAGTGAAATTTCATGGTCTCTCATTACATTCCCAAAGTTTCAGGGCTGGGAAGGACAACCAGCTGTAATGGCAGTCGGCGTGGTAGATGCACCTTCAGAGGCCATTTTTAGGACACTTATGTCCCTTGGCCAATCTAGATCAGAGTATGATCATTGCAATATACAGCTTCCACATTTAGTGCACCTAACAACAACGTTCTTATTAAAAAAAAGCTGTATATGAGTATTTTAAGGATAAGATAAGCTTAGACATTTATGAATTTCTTGACTAAAATTCAAGATTATGTAGAAGCATCCAAACTTTATTAAAAAAATGAATAAAGAAAAGAAGCTGTCACTCTTTAATTGCTAGGTGCAATCAATTATACATGCCTTCTTCACTTGCATTTCTCAGATAATATGTTTGTAGTCTTTTAATCATGAGCATATGACCTAAGACATCAAATATAAATGACATCAATTTCATGCTTTTTCATTCTGATAGACCAGCATGATGCATTTTCTACTTTTGGTACTTTCATTATTATGGGTTTCATAACAATTCTTCCAACTGAGCTTTAGAAAATTGCTTGCAGGTGGGACTTCTGTTTTTCGCATGGCAATGTGATCGAACATCTGGATGGCCACACAGATATTATACACAAAAAGTTGCGTGGTGATTGGTTACCTTGGTCAGATTGCTTACCATAAGACTCTTTTTGATTTGCGGTTTAACTTTTAATCCATACCTTTTTGGTTCTGTTGGTAACACAATGATGTATAGGGGAATGAAGCGAAGAGACTTGCTATTACAACGCTACTGGAGAAGAGAAGATGATGGAACATATGGTAGTGACTTGATGTAATACCAGAAATAATGTTATGGTAAAGAAGCTTATAAAGCTTTCTTTTGCTTTGCAGTGATTCTCTACCATTCTGTATTTCACCCAAAATGTCAACCTGAGAGGGGCTACGTTCGTGCCTGCCTTAAAAGTAATGTATGCTTGCAAGTCATTCTGAGCATTAGTATTGCAAATGGGTATAGATTACAGAAGACTAAAAATGTTTCATGATCGTTGAATTTTATTACCATGTTATAGGTGGTGGATATGTTATATCTCCAGCGAACCAAGGAAAACAATCAGTTGTCAAACACATGCTTTCGATTGATTGGAGATTCTGGAAGTCTTATGTGCTAACCTCCTCTGACAGATATATCTCAATCAGAATGCTAGGGAGAGTTGCAGGTGTATCAAGAGACATAGTTCTGCTTTTTCTTTCCTTTACCCTGCTTAATAATGAGAGAATACTAAACATGTTAGTATTTTTTATGCTTGCAGCATTGAGAGAACTTTTCCGAACAAGACTAGGAAACCAGCCATCTTCGGATTTCTCGTCAGGTGAAATTACAAAAGAGATTGGATTACCTCTGAGTGAAATGGAGCATATCAAGGTGGAGGTACAATTAACAAATGAAGATAAAAAGAGTGAGGATTCTACTGAAAGATCGCGAAAATCTTATTCGGTGACATCAACTACAGGCGGTTCCATTCATCAACTTAATGATGCAGCTGATGAGTTCTTTGATGTTCCAGATGACACTGAATGCGAGTATCATGAGGCATTGTGGCCTCCCGATTCAAAGATGAACACTCAGGTAATTCTTTGCAATATTTTTACGCATATGTGTTACTTGGTCTTAATTGTTATATAATGCCAAATAACAATTAGGTCACTTATATTGAGAAATATATGAGTGCATATGCACATGCAATTGAATTCAGGCATGTTAAACGTGCCTTATAATCAAGCATATCTCTTTTGATATCTTTGTTCTAATATGTTTCGTTAAAGGAACAATTACAACCCAAGCTGTCACCAGCTACAGTTTTCATCAAGAAATTGCATGACCGGGCAGGTATTACAGTACATTCCTATAACTGAATCGAGAAACTTACTGACCTTTATATTACAATAAAAGCTTATGCCATACTGTTTGATTTTATTCCTAAGCAGTTCAAAGAAAGGTTGTGGATTTTCCTGAGGCCACTCCACTGGATGCTTCAACTTGCAGTTATGGCACTAGTCTCCCGAAAGATTCAATTTGTACTATGAACTGCAGTTGGGCAAATTCTGATCCTTCATCATACTTGATCCGAGGTGAAACTTACCTCCGAGACAGTCAAAAGGTATTTTCACTCGAATGTCTTCCTCTTCAATCACCTACTTCTGTGTTCAAACTTACATGAACATCTCATGCAATTGCTTGGATTAGTGTGCTACTTCATTTATTGCAAACTTGCAAACTCTTTGACTGGCATCATGACTTGTTTCTTCATGCAGATCAAAGCAAATGGTACCCTGATGCAATTTATCGGTGCTGATTGGCTAAAATCTGATAAGCGTGAAGATGACCTTGCTGGTCGACCTGGGAGCATTGTCCAGGTAGCTTTATGATATCCCTTCTGACAAGTTACCAACTATCCACGACTGCTGTTCAATGACACTTCTAAATCCTGCAGAAATGTGTTGCTCTTGGAGGAAAGGAGTTTTTCTTCATTGTAAACTTACAGGTACTATTTTATTTGGCTATTCTTCCCCAGTGCGGACTCTGCGTGTAAATTTAGCCTATAAATGTTCTAGTTTCTCAACATAGAATCATATACATCAGATCCCAGGCTTGACGCGGTATAATCTGGGATTCTATTTTATGATGGAGAACCCATTGGAGAGTGTTCCACTACTAGCAAATTTTGTCAAAGGAGATAATAAGTATAGAAATTCAAGGTTTAAGCTCATTCCTTATATATCAAAGGTATTAACGAAAACTGCAACAGCCAAATTCACATTTAAAATTCGCATTATATAATCTGGTATTGAAACTGTGGGGATGTGATTATAGGGCTCTTGGATTGTAAAGCAAAGTGTCGGCAGGAAAGCATGTTTGGTGGGGCAAGCTCTCGAGCTCAATTACATTGAAGGGAAGAACTACTTCGAGGTAATCCATAAAAAATGGCAATGATGATTTTCCACCGACGTAGCTGACAAAATTCACGCAATTACAGTTTAAGAAGTTGTAATAGCTAGTTAACGAAATTTCCAAGTGTTTTGACATACACAAGTGAATGCAACAAATAACAGTTTTCACATGAATAAGGACTTCCTAATTTGCAGATAGACATTGACGTCGGATCATCAACAGTTGCCAAGGGAGTGACAAGTCTTATCCTTAGTTACCTGAACAATTTGGTGATAGAGCTCGCATTTCTTATACAGGTATGCACTTTCTATGGTTTTCACTGTCGGCATGCATGGCATTACAAATCTAATTCGATGACTCAATGCTTGATTTGAACAAACAGTCGAACACACAAGAGGAGCTCCCAGAGCGCCTTCTTGGTACTTGTCGGATAAACAATCTTGATAGCTCGAAAGCAGTGCCTGTAAGCCCCTCCTTGTAGGAAGAAAGCTCAGAATTATTTCAGACTATGTGTTGCAATTGATGAATTGTGAACGAACCACCGAATCCTTTTTCTTCTTGGCGCATCACACCATACATGTTTTTGTAAGTTCCCCAAAGGGAAGCAGTTGAAGAGTTGATACTAATAATCATTTGCATTCATTCAAAACCATGTAGCAGCTGGGAAATGTGTAAACAAATCAAAAGATGCATGGAATGTTGTTGATTATAAAATGTGTAAGAAGTATATATATCTACTTAATGTAAAGCTTTTATGTTTGTAAAAAGACAAAAAAAAACATTTTGATAAATTAAGAAGAAGTATACGTGCTACGGACCTTGTCTGATGAATACTAATTTATGGCTCAGCAGTGAAATTGGAAATTTGCTATAAGCTATTGTATGATTTAGGGGGCGTTTGGGAGTGCTTATGAAATAAAACTTTTCTGAAATAAAAAATATTTTTATTTTTTTTGAAAAATGAGCTTTATTTTTTTTACTTTCAAAAAAATAATAAAAATATGCAATAAAAAGATCTCACTCCGTAGAATTTTTTTACACTTTCTAAATTTTTAAATAAATTTTTTATATAGTTATAAAATATGTATTGAAAAATATAAAATAGAAAAAAATTGATAAGCAGTTTACCATAAGTAATGCCAAACAGATCCTTAGATATATTATAAAGAATGTTGCATGGTCTGAATTATATTATTATTATTAGTTATTATTATGAGTTGGTAAAGAAAATTTAGTTACTCATCATATTCATGTCTACTTTTTTCTGAGAATATAATGGCAAACACTCGCCCAAAAATAATTTTAAAAAGAATACAATGACAATATTTTCTACAATAAAGAAGAAATTTTTTTTAAAATGATAATAAAAATAAAAATATGACAAAAAAAATTTCCGTTGCCGGGACTTGAACCCGGGTCTCTCGGGTGAGAGCCGAGTATCCTAACCAACTAGACTACAACGGATTGTTACACCAGACTTAAGTAATCTTTTGTGACTCCATTATTTTCACAAACCAAAAACCCTAAAACACAAAGGATAGCTTCAATCTCGATTTCGATCAGCACAACAACACGCAGTGAGAGAGAGATTCGTCTGGTTGATTTCTATAGATCGAGAGAGACATGTTGGATATCAACTTGTTTCGTGAGGAGAAGGGCAATGACCCCGAGCGCGTCCGCGAGTCTCAGCGCCGCCGCTTCGCCAGCGTTGAGATCGTCGACCAAATCATCGATCTCGATAAACAATGGAGACAGCGTATTATTTATTCCTCAAGCACTAATTGTTCCTTCCATTTAAATTTTTTTCTTGAGCTTTTCCTTCTATACGAAAAAAGATTTTCTAGTTCTTCTTCAAAATTCTGTGTTACATTTTGTTGATTAATTCTGCAGGTCAGTTCGAGCTGGAGAATCTGCGAAAGGAGTTCAACCGCATCAATAAGGAAGTCGCTCGTCTGAAGATCGTGAGTCTTTTTCCTTTTTCATTTTGAATGTCTAGCTTTACTAATTTGTATATTTTGTTATAGTTAAGTTGATTGTGTCAATTCAGGTGAAAAATATTCATACCGTTTGTGTAGTTTGTGTAAGCGAGGAAATTTTCTGTAGAAAGTTTGTGCTGTTGATTACTGGATAATCATTCCTCCCTATAATTGAAAATGTAATTTATTCGCCATAAAGAAATTCCTTTGAAATATATCTCGACTATATTGTAATTTCCTGGAATTTAACAATTATTTAGAATCAGTTCAGGATTTGGAATACTGAACATCTGACCCTGCGGATGGATATAGGTTGCTCTTGTTAGTTTGATATATTCCCAGTATATTGGATTCACCTTTTTTTGTGTTTGCTCGTCAATGTAGACTGATGATCATTATAAGATTCATCGTTCCAGATTCTAGGCTGCAAAACTGATCTTACTTGCATTAGTTTTATAACTCTACTGCATCTTTATCCTCTTTAGAAGGTTATTACTGAAGCCAGGGAATAACAATGCTGGTAAAGTTTTACTCTTTTAGTAATCTAGGCACACTAGTATTCCTCCAAGCTGTATTATCTTTTGTAGAACATTATATTACATGATTAGATGACAAAATAAAAGAGCAAAAAGCAAAGAAAAATGTCTATAATGAACAGAAACAGCAACATTTAGAATTCTGATCCTCAGCTGCAATTATACATTTATGTGGATAGTTTTTGTTCGTTTATTAATTTATTGATTGCATTCTAAGTATGTATCCCTTTGTATTGCTTCCTTTATTGGGTTGTTCAATGAATGAAGGCAAAACAAGATGCAACTGACATGATAAAGAGCACAGAAGAGAACAAGAAGTTAACTGCAGAGAAGGAGGCAGAGGTCCAAGCAGCCAAGGCTGAGCTCGACTCAAAGCTCGAGACTGTTGGCAACCTTGTCCATGACTCTGTCCCTATTAGTGATGATGAGGTCACTCTAGTATCCAGTTTCATCAAACTGCAGCTCTGTTTAAATGTGAAGATTGAAAGATTTTTTTTTTTAATCTTGTAGGCAAATAACGCAGTGGTTCGAACCTGGGGAGAGCAACGAACTGAAGAGAAGCTGAAGAGCCACGTGGATCTTGTTAGGCTTCTTGATATTGTGGATCTAGACAAAGGTAAGCGACCTCTCATATGTAACAAGTGATATATAGATGTCTATGCCTGCTAAACCTGATTCTATATACTGTTAGGTAGTATTTCAATATTCTTTTAGAGTTGGGTAGTATTTCAATGTTCTCGTTTACCTTTTTACTTTTATTATAGATGGAACTTGAACTGCAAATGACCTTTATGAAGCCTGTATAGCTGCAATTTTCATTGGTCGTGTTCTCCTAGCACCTGCAGTTGTCTTCTGTATGGCAATTTCACAGTCATTTTTGTTCCTTCTTTTCTTTCGAAACGTCGATACCGAACTATATGTTTGTGTGCAAACATCTGAATAGTATGTCTTAAAGCAATACTTAAATCATCCTTACATGCTTATGCTACTATACTGATTACTGACCATTGTTGAGGCCCATTAATTGCTATGCGTAGGTGCTGATGTGGCCGGAGGAAGAGGCTTCTATTTGAAGGATGAGGGTCTCCTCTTAAATCAGGCATTGATAAACTTTGGGTTAGCCTTTCTGCGAAAGAGAAATTTTCGGTTACTACAGACTCCATTTTTCATGAGAAAAGATATTATGGCTAAGTGTGCGCAATTAGCACAATTCGATGAGGAACTCTATAAGGTAAGGGTAGAATAGATTCTCTGGCCAGTTATCTTATATTTTATATCTACTAATAAAGTAAGAAACTATGCTTTTCACATTACCATTTTCTATAAAGTTGTCTACAAAATCAGTGTTACTGTTTACTGGAGCTTTGTCTGTGTAGTTTATGTTTTAAGCTATAAATTTGCGCAAATGTAAGCCTTCTGTATTTTCTATAGGTGACCGGTGAGGGCGATGACAAATATCTAATTGCTACTGCTGAACAGCCTCTATGTGCTTATCATCTTGGTGATAGAATCTACCCGTTGGACTTGCCGATAAGGTATATTTGAAGTTGTAGCAATGCAGTGATGTTAGATAGTTAGAGAGTGAAAGAATTTCTAAGTTTTGCTGCATGTGCCTTCAGATATGCTGGATACTCAACTTGCTTCAGGAAAGAAGTTGGTTCACATGGCAGAGATACAACTGGAATATTCAGAGTGCATCAGTTTGAGAAAGTGGAACAGTTTTGCATCACTAGTCCAAATGAAAATGAATCATGGGAGATGCATGAGGAAATGCTAAAGAATTCAGAGGACTTTTTCAAAGAAGTGCAGTTCTTTGGAACTTATTCTCACTTTGACAAAAGCCATACGCTGCATGCATTTCCCTAACAAATTCTCTAAACTCATTGCAGCTGAATATTCCCTATCAAGTTGTAGCTATAGTATCTGGTGCTTTAAATGATGCTGCAGCTAAGAAGTATGACCTGGAAGGCTGGTTCCCTGCTTCAAAGACTTACAGAGAGTTGGTCTCCTGCTCAAATTGTACTGACTACCAGTCCAGGAGATTAGGAATTGGATATGGCCAGAAAAAGGTAAGTCTCTATGGCTTTCTAATGTAGTTATCCTCTGCTTGAGATAGATATTTTATTGGCCAAAAGAGGAGAGAGCATATACCTTAGCAATGGAAAGTTGATCGTGATATTGACCTTGATTTTCCTGGTTGTCTGCAGAATGATGAACAATCAAAGCAGTATGTCCACATGCTGAATTCTACCCTGACAGCAACTGAAAGGACAATCTGTTGTATTCTTGAGAACTATCAGAAAGAAGATGGAGTTGAAATCCCGAAAGCATTGCAGCCCTATATGCTCGGCATTGACTTCATTCCTTTCAAAGCAGCTCCAGCTCCAGAGACAAGTGCCAAAACTAAGAAGTCCAAAGCTAAGGTTTGTTCAGTTAATTCTCTCTACCTGTTAGAGCAACTATGTGCACCTTTTTGCTGTCAAATGCAACGCATGAATGCCCTTTTACTTTGAAACAAGATTTGTTAAGGAAATTTCTAATGAGATGGCCTTGAAGTGAATCGAGGTTGAAATGGGAGATTCCATTGGCTGTGGGTGTGATCTTGAATCCATCCACCACATTGTTGTATTCAATGAATGCCATTTTGAGTCTTGATGAATAGCATATTCCTAGAAGAATGTGACAGTATGCACATTGCATTCACTCATGAACAGTGCCATGCCATTCCATTTGCCCTTGCCTCGTACCTTTACTTGTAAACAACTGCGTAGAACAACAATTATTTTTTCGTTTCAGTTCGTACAGAAAACAGTGCAGAATTGCTTTTCCACTATTGCCTGCCCCTGCGCTACAATTCTGATTAGCCTTCTTACTTGGCCGCTCTATTATTATAACAGGGAAATACTGGTGTCTGAAATGCAATTTTGGAATTTGGTGCGATCAAGGAATCACATAGAGCAAAATAGATGGTGGTAATCCAATGACTCATTTTTTGTTGTAATAGCAAGCGTATCCAGATTTACAGAAGTAACATACAGCTGTTAAGGCAGGTTAATTTTGGTTGCGAGCAGCAGAATCAACTTCCTACCTTGTTCAGATGCTTGTTATTGTGTTTCCAGCAACAGTACTCTTTGTCTGTTTTCTGTTTCTCTTCCTCCCTTCCACTCTCCAATGCAAACGCTTTACAGGCGATGAATTTTTTGGTGGTTAAAAAAGAAACTGTTTTTCCATAACCCTTAGTTCGTAATATCTGTGAGTTGTGCAACTGTACTTTGTGGAGACCTGTGAAAACTTTTTTTCATGTTGCCATTGGATAAACCATCCAGAAAAGTCAAGGCCGATCATGTTCTCTTTGTATCTATCTGTATGTGTTGCTAGATTTCCATTGGTTGAAGCTTCGGGTTTTGTTTGTTTTTTATTTGAACCGACTTTCAAAACTGAATTTTGGAGAGCAAGTGAAATGTAAAGTTGAGTTTAATTTTTATATGTATATATAATTACAAAATGAGTTTGAAAGTGAAGTATAATTTTGAAATTTGAAAGTAAAATTTTTGGTGAAAGAATTGAGCTTAGATTTTGTTATTATTTTGATTTAAAAGTGTGCTAGAAATATAGTTCTTATAATAAAAAATTAAGTTAAAAGTGTTGGTAAACAGTCCCTCCAAAGGCGACGCTGTGATCGAATCTAGCAAGCTCGATGGTTTCTCTTTATGCCTCTTAACACTCCAGCGAAGCAAAGAAAATGAAATGCTTTTCAGGGAATTAACCATCATGTCATTTGGATTGCTGAAAAAAAAAAAAGAAAAATTGAATTGCCTGTTAGTTTACTTTCTGGTCTTTGGTATTGCAGCCAGAAGATCGGATTGGATTCAGACGCAGACCAGCAGTTAGCAATTGGCTGTGATTCCACATGGTGAGGTATTTATTATCTTATGGTTAGACTTCGCTTTGATTAATTAAACATTTGATTTCTGAGTGACCTCTGCCGTCGGGGGAGGCGGCGCCGGCGGACGAGGGAGTGAGTCCATGTGTCTCATGCGTTCCATGAAAATTAAACTAAGAATCAATTTAATCTTCGTTCTTCTTCGAAGCAAAGTTTGATCAGAAAAATGCATATGCTTTTGTCTGAATAAACCAAATAAATGGGTTCCTGCATTTGAATCAACGGAATTTGATGCTATTTTGACTGAAGAAGAAGAAGAAGCTTCCCCATCTACATAATAATCGACTCGTGTAAAAATGAAATCTTTGTTTCTTCTTTTATCATTTACTTGAGTTCCTCAAGCGAAGATAATTTAAAAAAATTTGTTATTAGATTAGCAGCAAAGATTCAATAACAACTCACTGAAAATTTACCTAACGACAAGCGATGCACTATCATAATATTCAAATTCTATTCTTTCTTGTTTGAACTCTTGTTAGACAAAAGATTAAGAAGCGTATGAAATGAAGCATCTCTATCTCCACCCGCAACAACAAAACTCTTCTACTCATACTCAACAAGATTGAAAGTAAATCCCAATCTCAGATATTAAAAACATGAAAAAAAAAATTCCAAAAGACATTATACTATGGAATGGAAAGCAAAGGTCAACCAACCAACAAGAGCAACTACAGCAAAGAGAATAACCAAAAACATCAACAACACGCCAAGTATTAATTTTCTTCTTTATACTTGACGGTGAGTGACTTTGACTTCCTGCTCATTCATATAATTTCTAATCGATTTATTACTTTGGAGTAAGTGAAAAACCTAGATTTTCTTAATGCAGCAATATAAAAGCTTTGGATTTTTTCATTAAAATTTCGCAAGTCAAAACTTTTTACAAATCCAAGAAAAATAAATTATTATTAACATAAACTTGTTTTATTCATTACATTACATATAAACAGCGATCAATAAACAGAGTAATCAAAAGAATAGAATTAAGGAGTGAAATTATTTTATTATTATGATTACTTTTTTGTTTGTGGTTTCGTAAGAGTGGTTACAATATATTGTTATGATCATGAATGATATCATGCATATTATTATATACCTTGTTGGAATGATTCCTAACCTAATCTAATTCTCTTTTTTTTTTTTTTTTTAAACAATCTTCTCTTCGCTTCTATTTGAAGCTGTCGTCAAAATTATTAATTTGTTTCAAATTAACTACATATTAATTTGATTTTAAAATACAATTAAGGGCAAAGTCCGGTTACCTTCGAAAACGAAAGAAACAGAAGCAAATGGTATTGGCGAGTTGGGAAGTATGTGCCTAATTAAAACATAAATGTACAGAAGAATAAAAGAATATTTTAAATATTTATAATTAAATTTTGTAAAAATAAAAAATAAAAAATAAATTTTTTTTAAATAGAAGTATAATTCAGTATTTATATTTATTTTGAAGTATTTTAAAAATTAAAATATATAATTATATTAAAATATATATAAATAAAAAAATTAGAACTAAAATTTCGTATATAAAAATAAAATTTTAAATTTTTTTATATAATTAAAATATATAAATTATTCAGAATTAAAATTATACAAAAATAATAAAATTATAAATATTTAAAATACGGCGCTAAATGAATAATTAAAGATCGTAAAAAAAAAAACCCAACACGCGTGCTCTCTTCTTTCAATAGTGTAGTGACGCGTGTATATCCACGGGAAGTAGTGTTGTCTGATAGCTGTTTATTTAAATAAATGTACAAACTAATAAGTAATAGACATTTTTGTCTTTTCTTAGTTTTATTTAAATATTTTACATTAATTGTTACTTGTGTTTAAAAACTGTTAGCTCACGACAAAAATAAAATTTATATATCTATAAAGTTACACCAGCGTGAATTGTATTTATTTTTTTATCTATTTGAGAGAAAAAAATAACAAAATAAATTTAAGTAAATCAACTAAACGACAAAATTATTTGTCGGGTTTTTTTTTTCAAACATGTAATTAAATTGAGAGAAAACGAGTTATTTGTCCGTTTGCCCAAAATCTTGAATCCATTTATCACTATAATGTTTGATATTCGAAATTGAAGTCAAGTTTTGTGCACTAATTTTTGTTGTAAAATTTGAGTCAAATCATCGGGACAAGTTTCGTATTGGCAGCAGTTAGAAAATTTTAATGACTCGGAGATTGTGTACAACCATTGTAGTTCATAAAAGAAAATTACGAAGACATTGTTCATTCAATCTCAAAAATAAAACAAGTTGGGAAAAAACAAAGGAACAAATTATCTACTCTATTTAAGTATATTCTGATTGCGAGCGGTTGCATTTTATATCGACTTTAATTAGTAACTTGATTAACAACTAACTTTTGGTGTTAAGTAGTTGTTTGTTTTTTTATTTTTTCCTATATGTAATATATGTGTGGTGTAAAAGAAAATCGAAACGGTTCGCGTTCGAGAGGTTTGTCGTCAATTAAAAGTTCTGTAAAGAAATTAAAAAATAATTAGAGTCGAATGAATCGACCTAACTAATTAATTATATCAAAAAGTAATGATCGATGTCGTCACTCTCCGTGCAATTTTTATTTGATTTGACTTGACTTGATGTTTATAATCGATTAATTAGTAATTTCTTCTATTTATCTACATTATTAACCTCACACGTACGCTTCATTTCCTTTCTGTAAACGCCTCATTTCGTCCAGATATCACTACTTCACGTTGCTTTTACTTTTGAAGATGAAAATTAACTAATTCATCAATTTTTTTATATATATATTAAAAGCTACATACGTATTGTGTTTCTGTTTTTTTTTTTCTTTCGTTCATATAGGAGGGTGGCTATGATCTTAAAATTTTATAAAATATTATAAAAATATATTATAAAATATTAAAAATAAAAAGAAATAGAAATAAAAACACTTCCAAATACTACCATAATTAGGTTAGTCATGTATTCTTTGTTTTGGGTCATGAAATTTGAATCTTAAGTTTAATGTTCAGGAAATAAAATAAAAAAAAGAAGAAGACATATATATATAGACACGGTTACCTAAAATGGATTAATAATCTACAGGTTTCATTAAATAAACAAGAGTACTTACGCAGTCAATACAAATTACATATTAATTATATTACGAACTCATCACCTAATAAGTAACAATTTAAATTTAAATACAAAATTTTTTTGTTGGTGAAGTCTCACTATTCAACTCCTCACCTCGAACACTATTATGCCAAAAGAAATTTTTCAGTAAACGAAAAAAAAATTTACTATTATTAGCTGACTCGTACGAAAACTGGGAACTGTACAGTACTGCTCCGGAAGTTTGTGTTTGCAACTCCAACAACAACCATCCATGGATGTATAACTATATAATATATCAATGTCGATAACCCTAAGAAAACAAGACCAAGAGGAAGAGAGGACCAAAGCAATAGCAATAGGGCAATAACCCTAAGAAAACAAAAAGATTTATATAGGAGCAACAAGAAGCAGCAGAAGAAGAAGATGTTCATGTTGATGTTGATGGTGTTAGGAAATCAACGAGGGACGCGCATGCTTGAAGGTGGAGGTTGCCCAACTGTGCATGCTTTTCAAGAGGAGGCCATGCCTTCTGCCTGCCCCTACCATCCTGTACGTGCTGTATGTAATGTAGTAGCAGCAGTAGTAATTGTCTAGGCTTAGCTGCTTCATCCATGCACGAATTTGTCCTTTTTCTTCTTTTTTTTTTTTTTTTTTCTCCCATGCGCGCAGTTGTAATAATTTAATTAAACAGAGGTCGATGATTTCCATTGATGGATGTCCTCTTGTGTTTGTTTTCCGATTCCTAATGAACAAGTTAATTACTAAGAGCATCTGGGAAGGAGGAGGAAGAGCATCTAATATATATTATGTTAGTTGCGTAGTGAATGAAGGAAGAGTACGTAACGTCACTGCAGATTCATTTCGGAAGTTAAAAAAATTAATAATGAAGAGAGAAGAACGTACCATTTTGATATTTGGTTGTTTGTATGTTGTCAGGTTAGGTGCTAATTCAATCAACTAAATAAAATTTTAATTTTGATTGATTGATTAATTAATTAATTAATTCCTGTTAGTGCATGTTAGTTTTGTCCAACACAACACAGTGACTGACTGACCATCGAGCTCTCTTTTTTTTTTAATTCTTTTCTTAATTAATTTGTTTTTGCATGCAAAAAATGGCACCGTCTCTCTGCGGGCAATTAATTAAAATCTGCAGAAAGCAAACATATTCAGAAAACTGGTACCGGGGAAATGTTTGTGTCCTCTTTTAATTAATTTCTCTCATGGATTTCAGACAATCAATCTCAAACGATTCCGGAATCGGGATTTTTTTTTTTTTTTTTGTTTAAAATTCTTTCTCACACCTTTGTGTGTGCGCGATGATAATTCGAAAACAGAAAGATGTCATCTTTTTATCTGTATCTCCGTCGTCCGTATATAAAATTTCAAGTGGAGCAATTGAGGAAGAAGAAGAAAACATGAACCACCAAACCAACGACGAATTAATGAGAGCAAACCCAAACCGACATCGAGAACAAGAGCTAGTGTCCCCGAGTAAAATACAAAGAAGCAAATTAATTGCAATGAAAACATTGAAAAAAAAGAAACATCAAAATCAAGACTGTTGTTATTTAATAATTTGGTGTATAAAATTAAGAAGCGATTCTTGTGGCGCGATTTAACCTTGGAGAATCGCGTCTGCCTCCTCGCCCCGACCGAAAATATTTGATCCCAAAATTTTTAATTTTCTTTCTGAAACACTATATATTCTAAGTAGTAGTTAATGATCTTTTCTATTTCTTTCTTTGACCATTCACTAACAATATCAAATCTATTAAAACTTTAATTAATTAACCCTAATAATGAAATTAATGAATGAATCGGAATGGTTATTTTGACCGACGCGGTATGGTTCTCCGATGCTACTGCAGAGAAGAAGAAGAATCATAATCGAATTGAAAGAACACAACAGCAGAATACGTTGCTGGATTTGGGTAAAACCTTTTTGACTTTTTATTCTATTCAATCTTTAATTAATCAATGTCATTGCGTGCATGATTGCTGATTAATGTTTACCATGGTTTTCTGCATCTTTTCTTTTTCCCCGCAGTTCAGTTTTACTTTTGTTGTAAAGATAAAACTCTTTCAATCAGTCAGAAGTGTAATCAATGGAAAAGAAATTCCAGAACAAAAATTTCAATGTCCAAGTCGCTCTATTAATTGCTATGTATGGTGCCATTAGGTCAAAATCATTTTATCTATTGTGTGCATGGCGTTTAGACATCTATTAAATCAACACCTGTACTCCGTAGAGATCCAGTAAGTTTGCTTATAAAAAAATTCAAACTTTTTTAAAATAAAAATTATTTTATATATTTCGAAAATATATTTTATTGTTTATCTAAAAAACATGAGTAGTAATAAATTCGTAAATTTTTTTATTTAAAAAGTTTTAAATAAATTTTATATAAAATATAAAATTAAAAATTAGAAAGTAATTTTAAAAAAATAATACCAAACGTATCCTAAGAAACTCTTGAAAAGTATTTATGATAAAGAACTTTTTAAAATAAAGATATTTAAAAATTTTCAAATCAGTTTATTTTTATTAAATAAGGTAAAAAATATAATATTTATTATATATAAATTTTACATTTACAATTTAAAAAATTTTTTAAAAATTTATTAAGAGATGTAAAATGTTAATGAAAAATACTTAATAACATAAGTCAAATATTTTCTGGAAAACGTTAGGCATTATATTTGAACTATTTATCATTTCAATTTTAAATTATATATTTTTATTAAAATTTCTTAATATTTACTGAATTTATTTAGAAAGAGAACTACAGGACTACTAAATCAATCTAAAAGCAAAAGTCACCGAAGGATAATTCGAGTCAAAGAAATTAAAAATGTTCTATTTTTTGTGGCACTTCTTTTATGCATTTTGCTGTTGATTATTGTGAAATTTTTAATTTTTTTACTTCTTTGGTGTTCTATGTTTGAAGAAGGTCAGCAACTGAGGAACCAGATGGCATGATCGGAAAAGATGATGATCTCGTAACCGCTACCGTCACCGTTACTGCAGCAAACCAAGCAATTGTATCGTAATGGTATTGTTGTTGTTCGAGTACGGAATCAACGAAATGAAAATGAAATGAAAAAATAGAGCCATGAAGTCAGTGAGAGGGAGAAAGGACACATGAATTCCAGCTATTTATTTTATTATGTCTCTTCGGAAGTTGGAACAAATTTATCTTTCTTTCCCTTCTCCAATAAGGAATTTGTTTTTCTAATAATATTAGCTTAGATTATTAACTATCTTCTTTCTTTTTGTTTTTTCTCTTCTTTCGAGCAACCAAGAGAGACAGGTAGAAAAGAAGAATAGTGAGGAGAGAGAAAACAAAGAAAGACTGTGTACAAGAAAGCGTCTCACTCTCTGTGGTTTTCATTGAGAAAACAAGAAAAAATAAAAAGCTTTTTTTTTTTAAAGATCTAATGAGAGTGAGAGGGATATATAAATCAAGAAGAGTTCGATAAAAATCAGGAGGGGTGTTGTGAAAAAGCAAAGCTGCTTAATTTAGTAGTTATTAGCCAGAGAAGGGAGTCTAAAAAGGCCAAATATATAAAACTTTCTTTGCTTTTCTTTCTTGTTCTCTCACTCTCAAAAGAAATAAACTTTTCTTTCTTTGTTTCTTCACTCACTCTCTCTCTCTTTCTGTTCATCTTTAATTAAAGACAAACATTGATCTCTCTCATTGATAATAAAAGCCTAACTGGGTTTGGGGTGGTTGGTTCCTCTGAATCCTCCACTGAGCGAGTCTTTTTAATTTGTGAGATTTTGGTGCCTTGGGTGGTGCTCGGTGAGTTCAAAATCCAATCTTTGGGGGGTATGAAATCAAACCACTCTTGTAGCTTTAAAGGGTTCTCTTCAGTTTCTGTTGGATTGAGACCATTTCAGATGTTCTTGAGCTGATTCTGAATGTCGTCTTCTTCTTTTCCTTTCTTGTAGTTGTAGAGCGTGGGATGTTGTTGATGAGATGGTTAGATTTCTTTTTAGAGAAAGAGAAAGCTGAGGTTTTTTTGTTTTGCGGGTGAAATCCTGTAAGGTGAAGGTAAGGGTGGGTTTTGCAGGGATTCTAATTGTTTTCTTTTTGTGAGACAATTTCTTTAGGGAAATAAATAAATTATTTGGTGAATTTGGGGGTCTTTCTTCTTCACTGCGCTGGTAGAGAAACCACAAGTCCGAGCTCATCAGAGAGATGCTAGCCGTCTCCCATTTCTCCATTTATCAAGGTATGAGAACTGAGATCCATTCATTTCATTCGAGTCTGTTGTTCTGATGTTTATTTTCTTAAATCTTCTTTTTAATTTTGTAGAGTATTTCATGTTCTTGTCTTGTTGCTTCACAATTCCAACCGCATACTTCCAAATACTGTCTTATGGTTCTCATATATGTTCAATACCTGCTACAGGTTCTTCACTCATCCAGATTCTTGCTGTGGTGTTAGAAATGGTATACTAGCTTCTGCAGAGGTAAGAAATCTTTAAACGCTCTCTATAATCAGTGGTGAAATAGTGTTTGGTGAATTTAAAAAGTGCCATCTTTTTCGGTCTCCCTGCTTCAGTTTAGTTAAAGTTTGATGATTCCTTCTGAAATCACAGATTACTTGGAGAATTTGTGGATTTGTTCTTCAAGTTGATGATAACTTTTACTGATTCGACAAAAGGATCGATGAAGGACACCGACAAGTGCTTAGACCCTCAGCTATGGCATGCATGCGCCGGCAGCATGGTTCAAATGCCGGCATTGAACTCGAAAGTTTACTACTTCCCTCAGGGCCATGCCGAGCATGCTTTAGGGCCCGTGGAATTCAATCCTTCTGTGCGAATTCTGCCTTTGATTCTTTGCAAGGTTACAGCAATCAAATTCATGGCAGACCCAGATACTGATGAGGTTTTTGCAAAGATGCGGCTCACTCCTGTCCGGTTGAACGAACCTGATTACGGTGATGAAGATGCCACATTATCTCTCGGCGGTGCTACGGAACAGGACAAGCCTGCTTCTTTTGCTAAGACTCTGACACAATCAGACGCCAACAACGGGGGTGGGTTTTCAGTTCCGCGCTACTGTGCTGAGACGATCTTTCCTAGATTGGACTATTCTGCGGATCCTCCTGTGCAGACAGTGCTTGCTAAAGATGTGCATGGCGAGATATGGAAGTTCAGGCATATATACAGGGGAACACCCAGAAGGCACTTACTTACTACCGGTTGGAGTACATTTGTGAACCAGAAAAAGTTGGTTGCAGGTGACTCAATTGTGTTTCTGAGGACTGAGAATGGTGATCTTTGTGTTGGAATTCGGCGTGCCAAGAGAGGACTTGGTTTTGGGCCAGAGCAGCCATCTGGATGGAATCCTACAGGTGGGAATGGGCTGCCAGGGTACGGAGGGTTCTCGACTTTTTTTAGGGAGGAAGAGAGTAAGTTCATGAGAGGGAATGGGAATGGCCCGAATTCAGGTGGTGATATGAGTGGAAGGGGGAAGGTGAGGGCTGAGGCTGTGGTTGAGGCAGCTACTTTAGCTGCAAATGCGCAGCCTTTTGAGGTTGTTTACTACCCAAGGGCAAGCACACCAGAGTTCTGCGTGAAGGCAGCGTCTGTGAGGGCTGCCATGAGGATCCAATGGTGCTCTGGTATGAGGTTTAAGATGGCTTTTGAGACAGAGGACTCCTCCAGGATCAGCTGGTTCATGGGGACCATATCTGCAGTGCAGGTTGCTGATCCCATAAGGTGGCCTAATTCGCCTTGGAGGCTTCTTCAGGTAACCATTTATGAACTTGCGACAAAGTACAGTTTTGAAAATTGTTTGATTTGTTGTCTAGTGAAGTATGTTATTGTTTTGTTGAATATCTGAAATTCTACTTCCTCTGTATCATCACTGTTGTGTATAGTTTCCCCTTTGGTCTAGCATATCAGAGGAACTACACATGTCTTTTAGATGTTTTAAGATAGCTTTTCACCGTTCTTAGAGGTCTGCCAATCTGTTGTTGCCGTTAGCCCTCTGTTATTGTGCATCTGTTTCTAATGTTCCTTAGTTGTTGAATACTTGAATTCAGAACTATGTATCATATGAGAAATCTTTCCCTTCACATAAATTCTTGGCAGTTAAGTTCATTGTTGATGTTCATTCTTGTAACAAAGTAGTGCAGAAATTCTTGTGATAAATGTGCAGCACCTGAAAGATGCTTACAGATAATGATGATAGGCACAAATGCAAAACTTCTTATGAGCGAGCTCTTGTGGACTTTATTTCAGTACGAATTTTAATATTGATACTCACTGCTCTTTCAGGTGACTTGGGACGAGCCAGATCTCTTACAGAATGTCAAGAGGGTCAGTCCATGGCTAGTAGAGCTGGTTTCGAACATGCCAGCCATCCACCTAGCACCCTTCTCATCACCGCCGAGGAAGAAGCTACGCATCCCGCAACATGAATTTCCCCTCGATGGACAAATTCCAACTCCGTTCTTCTCCGGGAACCCCCTTGGGCCCAGCAGCAGCCCCTTGTGCTGTCTTCCCGACAGCACTCCTGCAGGCATACAGGGAGCCAGGCATGCTCAATTTGGTTTATCTTTATCAGATCTCCACATCAACAAACTGCAGTCGGGTCTGTTCCATGCGGGGTTCCACCGTTTCAATCATGCAGCTCCACCGCCGAGGATCTCCACCAGCCTTATCATTGGAAACTCCAACATAACTGAGAACATTTCTTGCTTGCTTACTATCGGCACTCCTGCACAAAACGGAAAGAAATCTCTCGATACAAAGACGCCTCAGCTCGTTCTATTCGGACAGCCGATACTCACTGAAGAGCAGATGTCACAGAGCAGCTCTGGGAACAGTTTGTCCGATGGAAATCCTGAGAAGACGGTAGAAAATTCATCTTGTGATGGTGTTCCGTGGGTGAAAAACCGTAAATCGATTGAACTTGGCTTGGAGACCGGACATTGCAAGGTGTTCATGGAATCTGAGGATGTGGGCCGTACCCTTGATCTTTCAGTTCTTGGGTCCTATGAGGAACTGTATGGTAGGCTAGCTGACATGTTTGGAATTGACAAATCGGAGATGACGAGTCACGTAATGTACCGTGATGCTGTGGGTGCTGTTAAACACACTGGAGATGAACCATTCAGGTATGAATAGTTCTATCTATCGTCCACCAGCTCTTTTTTTTTTTTTTTTTTTTGGACAGTTCTCCACTCTTGGATTCACTGTGTTGCATATATCATGTTTCTGTTGCTTGTGATTTATTTCTGTGCTTCTGAGGAGCTGCTTTGTCTTCTATGTTTTGTTACTTATGAAGAGCTGCTTGGTACCTAGGAAACATTAGTAAACATGAAACGTAGGAAAGGAAAACGTCCATCTTCTCACATGTTTCATCACTGATTATGCATATGTGCATTGTGCAGCGAGTTCATGAAGACAGCACGGAGATTGACAATTCTGATGGATTCAAGCAGCGACGACGTAGGTAGGGTAGGCAGCTAACGAAGTGTACAGTCTGAATGAGCAAAATGCATTCTTCAGTACCGACCGCTCCTTGATCAGGAGTATCTCCGTGTTCTTTGTTTTTTTTATCAGAAGACAATTTCTCTGAGTATTGGTATTTGATGTTGTTCAACTACTTAAGATGGAATTTGTATGAGACCTGTAGCTTTATTAGCTTAAATCTGATGCGAAGTTTGTGTAAATTCATAATGCTTGCACTAGTTGTCTAAACTCTTTCTGGTCCTTAGGCTCTTAATTTGTTTGGTGAAGTAGCATTGATTCTAGATTTTCAGAGTTTGCAGCGCATTAAAGCGAGAAAAAGATTTATGCTTGCCGTCTTTAGTGGAGTCAAGCAAGGGCCTACTGTTTCATGAGACAAAGTCTATGCGAGGTAGCTGTTTAAAGATATAATTTTTCCGAAGAATATCAAAGGAACCTGAACAGAGAGAGAAGGCCGGAGATGAATTGCTTTGAGATGATTTGAATAGAGAACTGACAGGGGTTTCGAGATATGAGAGGTCATTGATTGTTTCTTTGTTTCTTTAAGCACATTGAAACATCAATGACATGTTTAGATTTTCTAAGATGGTTAATGTTGTACCGTCTTGACGCAGATTGCTCGATTGCTTCCTGCATGACTTCACCAATTAAAAACTCTCTCAGTTTCTGTTGTCTTTCGATGAATTTATGTTTCAGAAAGTTTCATCGATTGCTTTGCGTACGTTACTACTAATCGATGAAAATTGATTTCATCCTTCTATGATTCTTGTAGCAAATTAGTCAATCACTGGCACGAGTCGAGCAAACTTCTTGTGATATAATGGCGATGTGTTGTTAAACTTTGTTCGGTCTTTTTCGTTCGCAAAAATTGTGGCTTTTAATCCTTGTTCATGTATTGTCGTTGTCCATTAATCCTTGTTTTTCTTTTCTTGTTGTTTGAATCTTAAGGTCAATCATATGCAATGCATGTGTATATCATATCGTTCAGACACCGACCAGTCGCTCGCGCATCAGCTGTCGATCGCTTGTTTTATTTCGCAGTCTTACTTTGAAATGGAACAAAGAAGAAGAAAAACAAGACTACTTGTTCGTAATTGCGTTGCATTGCATTGCATTGATGACTGAGGATAGTAGTAAATAATGTTAAATTTAGAGTATATCTAGAATCGCTTATCAATCTCAATAATTTTTTTTTAAATATTAAAAAATTTATGCATAAATTTTAAAAAAATTTTTAATTTGAAAAATTCAAAATAAATATTAATTATAAAATAATTATATGTATAATTTTTATATTAAAAATTTTTATAGAATAATATATCTAAATTTTTTTTAAAAAAAATTTATGTTAATAAGCAATCGTTTAAGCCCCCTCAAGAATTAGCTAATCAATTCATTAGAGAGAGAGAGAGAGAGAGCGTGGAACCCGGCACGAGGCAAGGATCTCAGAGTCAGCGCTTTGCGGGCGCGAGTGAACACACCGCAACGCAACAGCTCACACACGCGCGCATTCTTCCCATGTGAGTAAGTCACGTGATAGATACCACGTCAGCATTCTTTAGCCGCGTGCCACGGCGTACATAAGGAAGGAACCAACCGCTTCCTGTTTTTACTTTGACTCGGCTGAATAACATTAATCTCGACATCACTCGAAATATTGGCAATTGGTTTTCTGTTGCGGCCTGTTCTAATAAAAATTCCTATTATAATATCAAAGTTAATCTTTAATCTGATAAAATTTTTGCTCTAAAAATGATTCATTTTTTTTAATAAAAAATAGATACATTTCTCATGAAGAGTTTATTAAGGATTCTTTATCCCGTAAAAGGTATACTATACGTTCCTCTATATTTCATTCCAACAAAAGTGACCTGTAAACAACAACAACAACAACAAAAAAAATCATCTTTCGATTGCACTCAAAAATAATTTTATATTTAATATAATATTAATCGCCATTGAGAAGTCACGCGCGATCTAAGAAAAGGAAAAAAACACGAGAGGTAGGAAGCCATGATGAGTTATTAGAAACCTGTTTTAAGCAAAGCAAGCAATGAAGCTTTTAGAAACCAGTCTCATCTCATTCACGGACAGCAATTAGCAGTGCAATGGCTGCCTTTCCCCTTTTTAATAAAAAAAAAAACACCTAAGCGAACGGTGCGCTGCGGGTGTTTTCTTAATGAATCGCGACGCTAGCAATCCCACAGCGTTTGACTTTGTAATTATTTTATTTAATCGAGAAGAAGTCTATGAAATTGCACGCTCGGCAGCAAAGCGTCTCGTCTCCCACGCACTTGGCGGGATTTCCGTTTTTCAGAAAAAAGTTCATGGGCCATTCAGACATAGCCGGGCGGGCTTCTTCTAGTCTACTGAACCCACCCCAACCCAAGGCCTAGTCCACTGTTCTTCTGTTATTGGATTAGTTTCTCAGGTTATAATCTGTCCGTTAACAGCCGAGAACGTAAAAGGCCTAACGTAGACCTATGCCGATAAAAGGCCTAACACGGTCGGGCTTCTCGGTTAACGGACCCCACTTATTTGGAAGGTTCGGCCTGTGAATAACTACTAGCGTTCGCGTCTGGCGTGCGTCCTCTGAAAAATGTTATAATAAGCGGGTCCCGTTCCTCTGAATAAACAGCAATGAAACGGAAACAAAAAAAGAATCGATGAACTGCTGAGTTCAGTTGCTCTTCGTTTTCTCAGAAGAAATCAGACAAATATTATCATCCATGGCCGGTAATTTTATCGTTTCCTTTTTCTTTTCAAGTAAACGAGAAATCTTTTTCTTTTTCTTTAAAAGAAAATATACATATCAGTATCTTGAAGAAATTCATCAGTTTGACCAAATGTTACTTGGAGAGTTTCGAGATCGTATAATAATTGATTTTCTTTTTCAAGAACTCATTGTAATCAATTAAAAATTTCTTTGGTTGTTTGTCTTAAAATTTCAAAGCCTTTCTTTCTTCTGTTTCAGATGAAGACTTGAAGTCCAATTTTTGCATAATAGGAATTTGTATCTTTATCGAGAACTAAAATTGAGTGCTGTTAGTGATCAACCGCAGATGAATTTGAAAATTTTGGATAGGAGGAGAGCTGTAAATGATGTAGGAACTCGAATATTTTGTACAATATTAATGTATAGGTAAAAAAGATCAAATATTTTACTACCTTGCTTTTGGTCATAATAGCTGCAACTGGCAGTTGAAGTACGCATGACCAGATCGCAACGACTGATAAAGATCTTTGCAAATTTGATGCAGCGTTGTTGGGGAGGACTGTTCAAAATTTATTTCTCTTACAACATATCCAACGGAATAGGCAATTGCAAACCAGACAAAACTCAAGTTGTGGTGCCTTAGGTGCCCACAGCAAGCATCCCCTGGAGGGATGTAAGATAGCGTGGGCTGACATATCAGCCTCGAGATATTGCGCTTTAGCAAGACAACAAATTCATGTTGGGAATCGATCAGGTTTTTGTTGCAATGGTCAGTTGTAGACTCTCACCAACGATACCATCTTCAGTGCTAGTACGATTTTGTGAACTTAGGATCGTTTAACTTTTCTTGAATCTTGTATGAGCCAGATAGAAACTCAGATCTAGCGTTACTTGAAGGTGTCTCTTGTTTGTCATTTATTATCTTCAGAGATAAGGATATTTGCATCTTATGGATATTTACTAGCCTATCCTCTGTCTAACTCATAGTTTAGGTGTCTTGACTTATATTCAGTTTTGCTGTGTTTTTCCTGTCTTGCAGCCATTCAATCTGCTAGGGCTGCTCCGACCTCTGCGAAGGTTGATTTTCTTAAGCTTCAAAATGGAAGGTACAAGAAGTTTGTGAAAGTTTCTTGCCTGCATTCTTGTAAAAGATGCGCTTAATTAGAGATGAACTAGTGGGGATCTTATGAATTGTCTAAAATGGTGCAGTTAAAAAGTTATAGGTATAACGGTTTACTGAAAATTTGAGACATTCCACAAAATTGTCAATAAACTTAACATTTAACTATCTAAAGCTGCATGTTATTATTGCTCTTTTAAGGATTTAGCATGACTCTTTTCTAAGTATCTACCACTAGAAATATTTTTTAAAAGTGCATGTGTTTGTTGTATGTTAGTGATATTCGGGGTGTTGCTGTTGATGGTGTGGAGGGAGAGCCTGTTAATCTTACTGAGCCTGTAACAGAAGCAATAGCTGCTGCTTTTGCTGCTTGGTTGTCGGACAAGAAAAATCAGGGTGGATCAAGGCGCTTAAGGGTCTCAATTGGTCATGACTCACGAATTTCTGCACAGAAATTACAAGTAATGTTCATCTAATTACAGCCATCAATGTGACCGCAACTATGGAATTCATATGTAATAACCTCTCTGTATGTTTGTCCTAACATCATCGACATTTTTTGGTGTAGGGCTGCATGCATTTTAAGTTGATTCCCTCACCACCACCACCCCCTAAAAATCATTATCTTTATTTTCTCCCATCTTTAGAAGTACTGATCACGAGCTATTGACATGTTGTATATTTTGTATGTGGCGTCCTCTTTCTTCTTTCCTCTTTCATCTAATTAGGTTGTTTACATATACTCTTTTGGGCATAAGTTGATTCATTCTATTTCACAGCTTTACACTCAATTCTTTTGTGACTGAGGTATTATGTTGCACTCCTAGGATGCATTTTCTCATGGAATTGCCAGTGCTGGACTAGATGTTATTCAATACGGGTGAGTATATGTTTTTGACATTTGTGCTCTTCTATGTTATTTATACAGGTGACATGGTTAGTATCATGGAAACAGGCTATGATGTTCTTGTTGTGGTACCTGCTACCATAGTTGTTATTTGAGTACTCTTTTCTGATAGTGTTATATCTAATTTCTGAGACATAATTTCATTATATTTAGTAATGTTTACTGGCAATTTATTCTGCGTACAAGTAATTTAGCCTTCCTTGCCTTTGACAGTATTGCAGTGAGATCAGGAATTTGTCACATCCCTATAAAACTGATATCAATCTTATTTTGCTTCCTTTTATATGCAGGTTGGCATCTACACCAGCGATGTTCAACTGTACTCTGACAGACGATGAAAATTTTCTGTGCCCTGTTGATGGAGCTGTCATGATAACAGGTATCCTTGACAAGGAAGATTGGTAAAGCCAAAATCCATTTACATATCTTCGTGGATGATGGACAGTTACTTCTTGGCATGAGATAAAACTAGCTATAGTGTTTCCAATCTAGATAAGCCCAACAAGGCGTATCAAATAGAAATTAAGTTCAAGAACATGAAATATTATTTTTGGCACTTAAGATTAAAAACAAATTTGTAGCAAATATTGGCAAAATTTCAATAGCTTGAGTATGTCATCATGTGGATTAACTGGGATATCTTCTTTGTCATGCATCTTTTATCTTCATGCCTCTTCATATATGCTTCTACAATGCAGCTAGTCATCTTCCTTATAATCGTAATGGCTTCAAGTTCTTCACCAATACTGGTGGGCTTGGGAAAAATGACATCATAGATATTTTGGAGCGTGCTGCAATTATATATGAGAAATCCTCATCTGAGTCTAGACAAGTTGCAGCAGGTGATATAAAGGAGATCGACTATATGAGTGTTTATACTTGCGCATTGGTAGCAGCAGTTCGTAAAGCTGCAGGAGATATAGGTACCGAATTTCTGCTCATGGAACTCTTTGATTTTACATCTGTTATGCAATTAAGTTTGTAAAAAGTATGTAAGTTGAAGTATTTACTTCTTGATTTACCTACCTTTCTATCAATTAATTTGTTGTAGTCTATGTAATTGGCAATATTAAGTGAGCAAAGAGTTCTAAATTGATGATTTCTTTATGGAGCATTCAGAGAAGCCGTTGGAAGGGTTCCACATCATTGTTGATGCAGGAAATGGAGCAGGAGGCTTCTTTGCGGTAACATTATAGTTTGTCTTCAAATCTAATAACATGCTCAGTATTAATTTTGTTATTATGAAGTAAAAGGTTAAGGTGAAATTTGTTGTATGAGAAGAAATCTTCTGCACTGGAGGTTTTTCTTTCTTTTCTCACAGGTATCTGGATCATGTCTAGCTGAGTCAGGATTTAGGTACCATAGCATAGTTCCAGTTAGTTGGAAAGTTGTGGTATTACAACTTCTCTATAGATTTACCTTTTCATCTCGAAATTATTAAATTAATTGCCTAGTGTGTAATATTCGTGCACTCTTGCTTTTCTCACTTGCTAGCTATATACCATACTGTTGTTGTTACTGCATCAAGAACTGATACGTAGTAAACAGATACCATCAAGTGAGTAGGCAATTGGTTTTACAATTTATAGTATTAGACTCTACCTAATCAGAATGCATTTATCACAGCCTTCTTTACTCAGTTACTCACATCTTTCTCATATTCAACTGGATTGAATAAATCTTCCTTGGGGATATTCAAACTGATTTATAGCACAGTTGCAAGATAACATGCTTTTCAATCACAGGCTTCACCTACATCAACTTACTGCCACGAGTTTATGATACCTCCTGATATTTTAGATACGTAATTTAACCAGACCGAAAAAATTTATGAGTCTCACTTAAAATTGCCATATTTGTTCATGCATAATGATCACCCTGAACCAGCAGAAAGGATCTTCTTGGACATTGTTTGGCAGTAATGATCACCCAGAACTTTGGATCTAGTGGAAGATCCTTGATCGCAGTTTGGAGAGTCTTCAGTCTGGACGAGCTATTTCTGTGTGTTGTGCAAGTTCTGACTGTACTTCTGCTTGTCGATAGTTTCTGTCATCTGCATACTTTCCTCTTTCATTTTTCTACATGTAATATTGTGCCAATTCAATGAATATCAGTGCACAAGATATTGGTGGATAAAGAAGCCTTTAAGTTGCTTATTTAACTTTGTAATAGTAGTCTTTGGTTTATTTTTCCCATGTCTATCTTCTTTGAAGCTACATACTATTTCTGTTAGTAATATGATATATCTGTTCTCTTTGTTAATATCTATTAGGGGAAGGTCTTGGAACCTTTAGGGGCAGTTACTACAGGCAGTCAGTTCTTGGATCCTGATGGTAATTGGAATCTGCTATTTCCAAGTTTTCCGACTTTTTGGGGTTATCATGTTGGTCCAGAACAATCAGTAACTATTTAGGTTTTAAATTTAGGTTTATTCCCCAACCATATACCAAACCCTGAAGATAAAACTGCAATGAAAGCAATAACTGAGGCTGTTCTTGAGAACGAAGCTGATTTAGGCATTATCTTTGATACTGATGTGGACAGGTGATCGAGTAATTCCTGTATTATGCATATATTCCTCGACTGCACAGGGTTTTAACTTAAAAAAGGGTTTTACTATGTTTTACAGGTCTGCTGCTGTGGATTCTTCTGGTCGTGAGTTCAATCGCAATCGACTCATCGCTTTAATGTCTGCTATAGTTCTTGCAGAAGTAAGATGGTAGAGCATTCTTCTATAGTTTCTTCAATATAACTTACAAACTCTCCTTGATTTGAAAGTTGACACCCCTCTATTATAAGAATAATTCCTGCATTTTTGAAAGTTGACGGTATGCTTAAGATGCTACACACCTATCTTCTTGACTGAAGGATCTCTAAATATATGTAGGGTTTGTGTACTATCTCTTGACTGAAGAAACTTTTGTGATTTAGTTGTATGAAATTTGGACTCTTCATTATACTGTTGTTATGGAGAGTTAACTTTAATTTTTATGCTGTGTGTTTAGCATCCAGGAACCACCATTGTTACAGACAGTGTCACTTCAGATGGTCTGACTGAATTTATTGAAAAGAAACTAGGTAAGTGATGCATTTTTTATGCTGCCATCATGTTAACATCAAAATGTTGATCGATTGTTTTATGATGAAAGGAGGAAAGCATCATCGATTCAAGAGAGGATACAAGAATGTCATTGATGAGGCTATTCGCTTGGTCAGTTTCAGCTGCTGTACTAATTATTAGTAAGCTAAATCGATTAAGTAGTTATTCCTTAGACTTTTATATAGATGCATGTTTTATTGATATCAATCATTCTGAAATTTGCGCTGACAATCAGAAGTAATATTTTAGAATGTGGAATGTGGTTCCTTTATTGAATGGACAATAAATCCTCAACACTCTGAAAGGGTACTGATGTCCTCAACTCTTACCAAATTATATGCCACAGTGCTAGTTGGACAATAAATAAAGTATGCATTGACTTGGATGACATTACCGGAAAATTGTTGTTATGCATATAAATTATATGCTTTAGATATTATGCATAAAAATATAACTCGGGGAGTGCTTAAGTAAATCAGACTGAAGGCTATTGAAATTCTATTGTCTACCCATATGTCTATTACATTCTTACCATGTATCCTGTTTTTTGTTTTTACCGACATGTTTTATTCTGGTAGTTTACTGATCATGCTTCATGAGTTCCTTCTTAAGTATCAATGTTTATATTACAGACTCTTAGATGTTTAGTTCAAAATGTGAAGCCCTGTGATTTTCATTTTTTCTTCATTCATAAGATTTAGTTTATCAAACTAACAAAAAGCTATGCCAGAACTCTGTCGGGGAGGAATCACACTTGGCTATTGAAACAAGCGGTCACGGAGCTCTAAAAGAGAACCACTGGCTTGATGACGGAGCATATCTCATGGTATTATACATCCAAGCGCTGTCCCTTACCTGCGATATAATGCATGCATTAAAACCTAGCAACTACCTAAGCCCCTCCATGTCAATCATGGCCTAACTAATGCTCAACTTATTTGCACAAACCTCTAGTATTGTATGTTTATGCTTACGACCTATTGCATGTGGCATGATTCCTTAAACAATTTGAGGTCCATTGTTCACATGTTAGATTGCTATAACACAGGGTCTTCTACGCATTTGTTCATCAGAAAAGTTTATTCAAGGTTTTTGATACACATCTCGAGTGGGTTTACTTTGAAAATCGTTGCAGGTTAAGATCTTAAATAAACTTGCTGCTGCAAGCTCTGCAGGAGCACCGATTGGTAGCAAAGTTTTAACTGATTTGGTAGAGGGCTTAGAAGAACCTTCTGTTGCTGTAGAAGTAAGGCTGAAGATTAATCAGAATCACCCAGACCTTAAAGGAGGGTATGTCATAGTTCTTTGCACATCTCTCTGTAACACTATATATCATTTTCATTTACTACAAGTTGAGATGGAAATTTCTTTAGCTCTCGACTTTCCCTTTTGAAACTTATACCTGACCAGACTTTTAAGGCAGCATTCTGGAACTTCAATAATTGCTGTGGCTGTTGAAAGTAATCTATTGTTTATGCTATTTAATCAAAAGAAATTTTGAATGTGAAACTTTTGAATTTTCTAAAGTAAGGCTGACTGTTAAGCAAATATATGGGCACTTAGAATTGATGTGTTACCCTGGTCATTTTGATGAAACATTTCAGATCATTCCGAGATTATGGCGAAACAGTAATCAAACATTTAGAGGAGAGAATTCATTCAGATCCAAAGCTACAGAAAGCTCCCATCAACTATGAAGGGGTATGTTCATTTCCTTCTTGGTTTTTCTGCACATTCTGTTCTTTATGTGTTAGCTAGGATTTCTCTAAAGAAAGGAAGCTTCTGAAGCATGGAGATATAATGAAGTTTGCTTCAATTAATGCTATTGATATTCCATATAATATCGAATGAGATAGCCTTCAACTACATCAGCAAAAATATACAAGGTGTTGTATATATTTGAAGCAACACATATCTTGTGTAGATACGAGTTTCAGGCTATGGTGGTTGGTTCCTCCTAAGGCTTTCACTCCATGATCCTGTTCTTCCTCTCAACATTGAGGTAAGACATAAGTTCAACACAATTCTTATAGCCCAAAAGTTCCATGTGAATCATTTCTGATTGTGTGTACAGGCCCGGAGTATTGATGATGCTATCAAGCTAGGGCTTGCAGTGCTCTCATCTGTGGCAAATTTTGCAGCTCTTGATACATCTGCCCTTCAAAATTTTGTGAGCCAGTAATTGAAGCATCATTTGGTTTTACAGTGAAAAGCTTAATATTAAGGCCATGCAGGTGTTTTACATTCAAGTTATGCGGAGTTGTTTCCGCGTTTATTACTGATAATCTGCCAGGGAATAAAGCCGTTAGAAATTTTACTTGGAAACTCTCCGTTCTGTGTATGATCAGGCGAGAGATTCATGTCAATGTTTGTACTGAAGTCAACCACGAAGCAAATGGTTGAACGTGCTGTAAATTTTGACCTTTGATAATTTGATCATAATACTGCAATTTTTTTGATCGCATTACGGTGAATAAGCATCCAAAATTTTCCAATATTGAAATTTCATCAGCGTAGACAAAACCTTCATAACATTCTAACTATAGGGAGTAATTTATTGAGTACAAGAAACACACAACTGCTGTTCATCGGCAAAGTTCTTTCAGATTATATACTTCTAAGCAAAGTTACAACATGACCTAAATGTTACAAGCGAAAAACAAAAACAAAAACAAGAAAAACTTGTACAAGAAAAGTAATGCTGTTATGAACAGTAGCTATTTCACTAAGCAAACAATATTGTGTTGTGTAACTATCTGAACATGCCTCCAAGCATTTTATTCCTTCCAGATGAACAATGCCATTAGAAGTCCACTGGTAAAGTCTTCAAGTAAGCCAGATTATAAGGACTTGTGGATTTGCCAAATTGCGCACACCAAGGAGGAAGTCTCTGGAGAACCTTGGCTACCATGGGTGTCACATGGTTGATATCTGTTCTCAGTTTCAGTAATAGAGGTCTAGCTTCTGCATCTTCCTCTGCTGCATTTGATGGAAGGGAGGTATTTTGTGCCCACAAAAGATTCAAGTGGAACTTTGTTGGCGAGTTCTTCCCACCAGAAAATTGAATGATGTGCCATCCATTTTTCATGGTCTTGTCTCCCATCGGGACTATTTCGTGTGAATCATCTATAGACGATAGCATGCAGGTAGCCAAGAGCATTATAACCAAAGGCAATTGTCAAACATAGCTAAAATATTCTTACATGGCATGCAGGTATCTCTTTAATGTCATGTATATGTCACTTAGTTACGTCATTCATCTGTATGCATACCAACATCGGCTGAGCATTACTATTCTATTCTACAGAGGGAAACAATAAACATATGATCAAAAGGATTCTCACCTTCTACTGTGAAATCAACAATTCGATCACTGTTGATTGAAAGCGCCCATCTTGTAGAAAGTCTTGTGTCCATAAAGACTCGCGTGATCCTGTCCTTTCTCAGCGTGTCACATTCAACATGGAGTATAGGGATATCTGACCTACTCCATCCACTTCCGCTATCTTTGGTACTCCTACAGCCATACTTCACTGTGAAGGTAACAAAATCAATAGTCTCATTCTGTCTGCAAACAAAGCCATAATCATTTAGAGTCTCCACTTCCTCTGTCAGTGCTCCTGGTGTAAATGAGAACAAAGAAACAAATGATGATGGGTTTGATGTATTATCACTAGCAGATGTCTCGATTACATGGACAACCTGAAGAATTCAAACCAGGAAGCAAAGAATCAGGTACTCTGTCTTGTTATGACCTAACGAATAGCAGAAGGAAATAGTATGCATCACCTCAAGAAAAGAACAGAGACATTTGGAACAAAAATAATTTGATAGAGTTGAACAAAAGATAACTGGTGGAGATCTCCCCATAATGTTCATAATACTAAAGCTCAACATAAGCAGAGAAAAGCAGATGAGACTGATTAGATTATTCATATCAGGACTCATACTAGGATTACATACTCAGAGGTCGCTGAGAACATTATGGTCCTCCAAAGTCGGGTGATATAATATCATAGCATGATTTTCTTTAAGAAATCAGCTGTGTTTTATACAAAGAACCAGAAAACAGTGGGAATACTTGACAGTATAGTTACACTGAGCAAATTCCAAGCACAAACCTATGAGAAATAAGACTCAATGTAACTCACATTGACAGGTCTAGAAGCGTCTTCTGTAAATGCTGGAAGCAGGCCCAATGAGACGAGCAACAGTGCGATGCCAAACAGTGACAACGCTGAAAAACAAATAGATTTTTTTGCACCTGCAAAAGAGCATACATTAAGGTAGCTTCAAAATAATTTAAGGTGAGTTTTTAATTGAAAATCGTTGAAACTACTGGAATTGCAAGATCCCGCGTAAATTAAAGAGGTGGCACCTTCACTGTAGACTGAACATATCATTCTCAGAAGCAAAAGTTAATTCACAAGCCAAGTACTGAAGATTTCATGCTAAAACCAACGTAGTATATGGTCTTTACTGAGTGAATAATAAGAAGTATCACCCTTAAGCCAACATAGTAGTAGTGAAGTAATTTTTATAAAAAGAGGGCCTCAAACTACGAAAGGTGCAATTAGTGCAGTAGGCAAAAGTAGTCTACATAGTACAGCCTCAAGAAAAGACCTGATAGATGAACATAGCTGAGAACGTAGACCAGTGTCAGGCAACATATTGCAGCAGTGAATACAGCAAGTACTACATTCCCAATCCACAGAGGTGAGTTACCAGGGTTCCTGCTTGTTAATCAAAGAAAAGTTACCTTTTAGCCTTGTAATAAATTGAGCATAGATACATCAAAATCCACAAACTGAAACAAACAGAAGAAACCAAAAAGGAAAGGTAAGTCGGTGTAGCTTTACCTATCAAAGCGAACAAGATTTCCAATTAGCGCCCCCATGAGACGAATAATCATGCCTGCTGAAAGCACAAAAGGAAGCGCTAATCCTAGTATTAAGGTAGTTATCTTGAGTTGTTTTGGTTGTCTTGCTGGAGACAAAGTTGCTTCCATGAGGCCATCTATGAAATTGAAGTTACAGGGTTATGATTCACAGATTGTACTTTTATCTTCAAGACTAAGCTTCTTCAGAAGAATGTGGACTTACATGCAAATGCAGGCGAGGCTAACCACACAAGAGCTAAGTATGAAGATCCAACCTTGTAAAAACTGCCTAAAGTAAGAAGAGCAAGCCATTGGATAAAACCTGATTTAAATAGCCACCTTTCACCCTCCAAGTTTATCAAATCAGCTTGAACATTAGGAGGTAGGCTGATATCTCTTCTGGAGAATGTACTTTCTGAATGTTTCTTAAGTAAGAGAAAGCCAAGATGTTGACCAGCTAATGCCCCAAGCACTGCAGGGGCACCAAATAATCCAACTACCAGCCATGGGTTTGCAACATATGGCATAGGAGATAAACCCATAAAAGATAGAATGAAGGCAACCAGGACCGATAAACTAATGGAACAAATCCACATGAGAAGTACACTCAAGCATGAGAGGCCAAATGATTTTCCAGCAGAATAACCCCCCATCAGCAACGATGTTGTCCATATAAGAAGAGCTTGCAGTATCACAGAGTTATGAAGCATGCTTGCAAGGCGTTTGCGATATACAACCATGTAGATGCCCTGCAAACTTTGCATAACTTATGTCCTTGCATTTAGAAACAGTGAATATGTACAACAAAGGACCCAAAGGATAAAAGTCATGTGCCTGAAATGATAGTAGTGGTAGATAATTTCTATTGCCAAAGAACCTGATTGCTTTTGGATATATTTGAATCGCAAGTAGTCCTTTCCAATTAATGATTTCTTCATTGATAGATTCCCATTACAACACTTTATATCCTACATGTGCACAAGAAAATAATAGATTCTCACTAACCCCATTTTGGCAAAATATGCTGGTCACTGATGTGTCAATCACTTAAAGAGATTTTAACTTGAACTGGAAGAGGAAACTAGAACCAACAGCACTAAAGAATATCGCTACTAGTTTGTTGTTATGTAAGGATGCCCTAGCACTTTTCTGCTTATTAACTTTGCTTAACATTTTTCGTTTCTTTCTTAGCTTAAGCTTGTTCACACCCTTACATTCTTAGAAAGCTCAAATTTTGGATGTTTTGGTGAACATTGACGTACTACACATGGGTTCCTTACACAAAAACCTACCTGTATGTAACAGTCCATTAAGGTCCATCACAAAATACACGAGGACTAAAAGTTTACGAACAAGTGGCAGCTACCCAAACTGTACCCAGATCTCTACACAACTGATGATGTCTACAGAAATATTTCAGAAAAGGACATTAAAAAAAAAAGCAGCAAAATGGAAGATGTTCTTGACAGATGAGAAAAATGAATTATCAGTGTAAGCATTCATGCCATTCATTGAAGAATAGTTGCAAGCAAGAGGTTTCTCCCTTCATGATCATCAACAATTGAGCCACAAAATCTGTAAGATATATCTTGTGCCTCAAGGGTACCTGTCGCCTCTAATTACATTGCATCATATTTGTTTACAGACAAGAAATGATCAGAAATGCTAATAATGCAGATTTACAATGATAACACAAAATACATATCATATTAACTGCTACATGGAAAGGCACGAAAGAGCATGGTGAGAGAGTGTCTATATTCATACCAGGATATCAAAGAATACAGCAGAACTGTCTTCTCCCATTTCAGCTTCACTAATTTTATCAAATTTGGATGACATAGCCGAATGAAGCAGAAAAGCGAGCATATTTTCTCCAAGATGTTGGAGAGATCCAGGCTTCAGCAGCTTTAATCTATCATTCTGCATTGTTAACATTGTGCGACCAGTAAGTGGGTAAACCATAAATATGACCATCCACTAACTGTTTCTTCACTATTGTCTGTATTAACTTTATCCTAGTGGGCAATCATCTCTGCTATGAACTACCATCTTTCACAAGTTCCATGCAGATTATTACACTCTTTAAACTTGTAACTGGAACTTGAAGGACTTCCAACTCAAGTTCTAAGATAAGTCAAAATTAATACATCTATTAAAGGGCTAAGAAAGATAGATGATATAATTAAGTCAAATTTATATACTTCAAGTAAAAGTTCTATACCAAATAATCAGAAGAACAAATCACATTCCAGTCTACCATCTTTTTGCATCTGCACAGGACGTGGGTATTTTAACCTCCACGAGGTTAGCATTAATGCATAAGAAAATGTTTTAAGTTATCACGTTGTCAATAAATGAAGCAATCCTTGAGAAAAATATTGCTACCATTTAGCGGTTCACAAATTTTATATTTTATCTTTTTAAAAAGAGAATCAACGTTGCATTAAGATGCTGCATTATTCCTTTAAATTAATAAGTTGCCATTTTCCATAAAAGTGATTAAAGATCTGTAAAAAATAAGAATGCAAAAACATTAGTAATTGACATAATAAAGTATAGCAGATGTAACAGAAGATCCTATATGATGACACATGTTTATGTCCAAAATCAACACTTGATTTTCTCAAAGTCTATAACTTCCACTTTCTTTTCTTTTCTTTTCTTTTCTTTTTTTTTAATAAGTTAAAGTGGACACTTGAAACTTGAGCATTTACCTTGGTATGATAAACAGCACTATTATCTGCATAAGCAAAATCAAGGCCAGAAAGATTAGCAACTTCCTTATAAACTTGGAAATCAGTGGCAGATGCTATTGCTCCAGAAAGAAAGATATCCTGAAAAAAAGTACGTCATGTCAAGATAACTTCTGCAATAGAGTAGTAGTAGGGCATGCTTGTTTCAAAGTTAGTTTATAGTGATTGATTTTACATTGTTGTCTCCTATGCTTGTTTTCAATAACTGTGGCCCAGGTGTGGGAGACTGCTTTTTTACATCGTCTTTGAGGCATGTATCATAGGTTTGATAGACTCATACAAGTTCCTAAGTGTTGCTGGCAAGCATTGAGCAAGAGGATCAAGAGGGTTGGTGATAAGTGCACTACTGCTTTGTTGTTACTTCAGTGTTTAAGGAACGTATATAGTACCTAAACTTTGCAACTGAGAAGAAGCAAAGTATATTTTCACATACTAACTATCAAGTATCTCTTGGATGATCTTGTGTGACCTATACGCTTACAATTAAACCCATTACTTAAGTTACCTCTTTCATTCAAAGCAAAACATGTTGATATATGATTGGCTTTCTCAGCTAATCTAATAAAAAGAAAACAAGATGTCCATACATGAACATTTGTGTCAAAAAAGAATTTTAAAAAGTCCACGGTGCATATTGTTTTCTTCGGCTAGAATAGAAGAAGATTATCTTAGCCTAAGAATTATCTATAATGTTCCCCCAGCTCCTGTCATATTTACACAGTGCATCCATTCATAAGCAACAAAGAGAGTGAGATTCAATATAATATAGGAAAGGTCCAAACCTGTGCAAGAATTTGACCAGATGGATATTTCGCCACACTGGCAAAGGTTTCAATAGGCCATGCAGCCTGACCAGTCTGTTACAGAAGAAATTATATGAACAAAATAGTCCAGACCAATATAAAGAGCTTGATTTATTGCTTTAATAACAACTCGAGGAAATAATGTCACATATTAGATAAAACAGATCAATAGTTATTTCTTCTTTGTTGATTGAAATGTTAAGAATATTAGAGCAATCTGGAACTCCATTGTCAACAGACCTGAAATATGCTGGATTTCCCACCAACGCCAATCGCCTCCAAATCAACAACAAAGAGAATTGTTTTTCTCCATGGATGCTGCATCGACAGATATGCACAGCATATTACATATCAAATTCAGGTTCATCACCCCCCAAATCATATTATACTAACAAACTAAAGGATTTCAAGAACAGAAATTTACTTTACTCAAATAGAAAAAAAGGTCTATAGAAGAAAACTCTAGTAGAATTAGTAAACCCTGCATGCAAGAATTCATAGACCCTATAAATCACTTTTCAGATGCTTTCATTCAAAACTATCATCATAAAGATTATTGCTAGGAAACATGAAACAGACATTTGCAATTCTATAAAAGCATTAAGAGAAACCTTATTATGATATTCCTATCAAGAGAAATCCCTATTTAGAGAAGCGACATAATTTTAAGAGTATATTATGAACTTCAAACAAAATCAGCTAAAACACAGGGAATCTACAGTCAGAAAAAGTCTAGAGGCTGATGTACAAAGAACTATCAATTAGGTTTGTGAAGATTATATTCCATGTGATAAACAAAAGAGGAATACCCACTCTTTTTTACCAACGTGCATGCTCAACTTTTAAGTTGATTTTAATTTCATTATCAAGCACATGAACAAATAGACAGCATTGGACCTGCAAGGTATTCAAGATGTCCAATGCGTTGTGAAAGTACAATATATGACGTACAGAGGACCAAGAAGTATAGTGTAGGAGATATTATCATACATGTCTTTAATATACATTTCCAAAAGTCAAATTTTGTCCATTCTCTTTCTATGATATTGTCCATGCTTATAGAGGATTAGCATACTCAGTTACCTAGGTTCACTCAGGGGCTCATAATTGTGAAGGAAATCATAATGTCAGATATTAACTTATATTCAATCAAATTGAGTAAGCACAGACCTGTGTCATAAAACTGTGAGCGCCATTTAGACCCTCCTCTTCTCCCGTATTGAACAAGAAAATCACACCATTCTTAAATCCATGAGCCCATTGAGACAATCCTCGAGCAAGCTCCAACATTACACCCACACATGAACTGCAATCACCAGCTCCTTCCCTGAAAATGTAATTAAACAATTTCACTATTACAACCAATGATTACATCCTAAATTGACCACTTCAATTCATATATCACTTGATCCAAGTTGTTGTATTTAACTCCTTCCATGGTAAGCTTTCAAGATATATAACCCATTCACTTGAAAACCATAAACTGGATTTAGCTTAGAACCAATAGACCCCTCATGTATAAGGGAAATTGTGACAAGAAAAGTTGAAACTAAATGAAATCAACATGCTCAGATATAGAGCTTGAACATGGTAAACTTTCACATGTATAGAGAATTGTATTGGGCACAGGAAGCAATTTAAGAAAGTCATAACAACATTGAGTTAACAAAAATCTCTTACGTTAAAATAATTAATCATTTTGTATAGTGGCAAGACTTGGTTTCGTAGAAACATTGTTCACCAGAATTGACAACACAGTGATAAATGTTTAAGGATTCACTATTCATTTTTTCTCATTTACTTGAATCATGTAAAACAGCAAATCGTCATGCTAAAGCTTCTAGGGAAGATAGAAAAGTAAGCATACGTTGAAAAAACAGTGTCAATATGTGAAGAAACCAAAATTGCACTTTCTTCTGCTTCAAGCAAGTACTTTGGTAAGATTCTCAGTATCACATGTTTGATGTCAGAATAAATAAGTGTTTTCCCTTTAAATAGGCCACCACTCAAATGATTTGCACCAGTTCTTGCATGGAAGAAATCTACTTGTACATCAACCTCCCAATGAGCTGTCTTCTTAATTTCCTCTGACACTGCCAAAACATACTAAGAAACACAAATGTCTTAGTAAAACTTTATATGATGCTACTCCCTTATGATCATGATCCAACAACCATATACCTTTAGGACTCTTCCTGCATAAAGATAAAATCACCAAAAGAAACTTGGATTTACAAAGATCAAAACAAACCTGGACTGCAAGATCAAGAGCATCTGAACCCACCGGATGAGGACCTAAACTTGTCAAATGCTTTACATGCTCCATCGCAGAAATTTCTGAGAAACCCCTCTTACCGGCATCCTCAGCAGATAAAGGCACAGGCAGATTATCAAATTGGAAACGATAAACTGCCGAGGAGCCGTATGCAAGAAGCGTAAATAAAGCCAACCACAAAAATGCAGGCCTCCTCGGTCTTCTATAATCAAATTTATCATCTGACAATCCTTCATTTACGGGGGTGGGGGTTGATTTGGATGCAGAGCCAGATTGTCTGACCCTTTGTGGCATCTAAAAAGAAATATCAAATGAATCGAGCAACTCTTGACAATACAAATGTGACAGTTTAGACATATAAGTTTTGAACCAATTATAAAATTCATCCATCAAGAATTTTCTAAATCACAAGAAACTAACGCCTTGTTGAACGCAACCCTCCCTTCCAACCTCAAAACTAGTTCCTACAGTGCTCTATAATTTTTTTTTTTATAAAATTAAAGGCATAGGTGAATTGTAAGGCCATAGAATCATTATATGTCCATTTTTCTAAAATCCAAAAAACTGGACAGCTCGTTTCCATTAAAAAACTCAAAAAAGCTCCTTTTCTCTAAAAGATCTACTTCTTCAGTAACCGCAAACGTGCTGTAAATTGATGTCTTAATGCACACTTATGCTGCCATCAAGCTTCTTTTTTTCGACAATACTGACATTGCTTGAGTCTGACTATTGGCCTTTCCCCCTTAGAGAAGTAATACTGTAGCCACCAAACCAAGGGTGCTTTGGCAGACTGGCAGTGTCGTCTTCAAACTTAACAATAGACATCAAGAAAGATACTTCTCAAAGATCTTCAAAGTAAACTTAAGCCTCCGTTGATTGATAATGCGGCGAGATGATGGGATAAATCTGTTGTTCGTTCAACAACATGACCCTCAGATTCTAAGGCGCTATATTACGCACTATCTCCAAGCACTAACACTATTGAAATTGTAGGTATACTTTAGGATTCAGTGATAACCAGCACTTTGTTTTTTAAACAGATATTTGTAGTAGAGAAATCGTTCCACAAACAGCTAGCTTAAACAATAATAATGATGATAACAGATTAAAGTTCAAATCTTTCGTCGAACTGGAAACTCCAACAATTCCCCTTCCTCCAAATTGGAGCGGAATCTAAAGTATTTGATGAATTGTCTATTCATATATAACTTCGTTCCTATGATCGTATGACACTTAGCATAAGTCGAGGTGTTTCCTTCGTGATCGAGAGGATTCAATCTTTCCAACATATAACGTTCCCCGACAGTAAAACAAGCTCGAGTAAGAGAGATGACGAAGAAAAAGAAAAACCTGGTTACTAAGATTCAGAAATTGCTGCTTATTGCGGAATTTTCAAATTTGCCCGATCCCGTTGCAGAAGCTAAATTTCTTTTTTTTTTTTTTCCGGAAAGAAATCAAACACGAAGCGAAGAACTCAAATCTAAAATCTATCATTCACGATAAACGAGAGGCGTTTTTTTTTAGTTTTTTTTTTATTAAGTAGTACCTCTCACTTGGTTTTTGTAGACTTTTTTCAAAATAAGGTTTTTAGGTCATATTTTTTGAGAAAAGATGAATAAACCTTCTATTCAGTTTTTACTTTCAAGATGAGTTCTTTCCAAAATTCAAAATTAATTTTTATTCAATTTTACATCGATGATTCTCAGTGTATTCGTAAAATTTCGTGAACAAGTATTGATTCAAAGAATATTATGTATAAAAAGATATTAATACCAAGCAAAGACCAGATATTGTAAAAATTAATCGGAAAAGTTGGTAAAAATACAAATAGAAAGTACTCGCACAGGATCACATAATTTTAATAATAATAAATATTGTAAAATTTCAAGAATATGATTATTCTAACTGATAAGGATGGTATTCATCTAAAAGATTCGAGTTTGTGTCTCAATGGAAAAATTATTCTACTATTTTTTAAAATTTTATTTTAAACGGTGAATTAGTGTAAATTTATGGTATTGGATCCAAAAGAGTGGTAACTCATGTGACCAAATGCGACCTTGCTACAATAGGTCACAATATTTATTATTAATTAAAGTTGTGCAACTTTTTAAATTGTATGCAATACTGCACAAGTATATTTTCTCAAAATTTGCTTGTATTTCTACAACCTTTCCCTGTCCAAAAAAAAACATATACTGAAGAAAATAACAAAAATACATAAAAGTCATAACCCACCTTCAGATATTAATACTCTACAGACTGCTAGCAGAAAGAATGAATGATACATAATAACCATGCTAGTATATGTGTAGACTATTCCTGAACCATACCGACCTCTGGCTCCACCAACCACGGATTCTTTTCATTGAACTCCATCATTCCACTCATCCTCACAAGGCTTTTTTATTTCCCATTTTAAATGACCTTGTTCTGTTCCCAGGCACAGAACGCTTCCCACACCATCCACTTCGCCACCAACAAACTCAGCATCCTCTTCAAACAAAGATGTCGATTGCTTTCCTGTCTCCTCAATTCCAGATGTAGTAGGATTCATTGCTTCTGATGGGGACGAAGGATCTGCAGAAGACTCATTTATCGAGGTACCAGATGGCTCTTGCCATCCAACCCATTCAGGCAATTGTTCATCGTCGAAAATATCCTCACTATCATCTCTTGATTTGAATTGGAAAAAAGCTGTAGATGATCTGGACTGCTTGCTTTGCCTGTATCAGAAGATAGCTCATTTGTGAACATGTTGGTATCAGTGTGCAAACCTGCACTCGACTCGGTCGATTTATACACATTCTGAGAGGCTCCAATCTCACCTACCACTTCCTCCCCTTCCTTAATATGGCGGTTACTTGAGTTCCATTTATATTAACAGCGTCCACTCTGTCATAGGTGGATGAGGTGGATGGATCTTCATCTGCAGTGTTTTCTTGGAAAGCAAACCAATTGGAATTTGTGAAAAGAGAACTGCCATGAATACATAAGAGCAGTGAAGTCTCACAGAAAATTTGGAAGGCAATGGTAAAGTTTTATGGAGCATGGTTAGTAAAATAGTTACCTTGCACTGTCTTCTTCAAGCCTCAGCGATGAAACGACTACTTCTGCAGAGTCATTGTCAAAGTATACACCCTGATAAAAGTTAGTAAATGAAGCAATACCATTACTTATTATTCACCCTCGAGTGTTAATAAGAACTAGAAAAGTCATATATCCCAGTGAGGTGTAATCTGAGATCTGACTTGTACTTACTAAAGACATCTTAAGCAAGAACTCAAGGGCTGTATACATGAATATGATTTAAGCCATAAGCCGTATAGTGAGATCTACCAATCTTAAGCCAACGTATTGCAGTGATAGAAGAAGAATAAGCAAAGGATGAAGGCATCTAGATGCATAGCTACACAATGACTCTAGAATTTTCCAAGTACCTTTTATCCCTCAAGTTCCAAATATATTGTATATCACAACAAAAGAAGGTAAACAGCAAGAATATCATAAATGTATACATTTACCTAGTAAAACCTACAAGATGATGAACAAGAACAAACCTTCTAGGTACATTATCATGGAATGCACATACTCCACAGCCAGTAGCCTTACAAATCCATTTCATCTTTGTTTACTTAGCAGCCTATATTCCAAAGCAACAGCATATATGAACCAGGAAAGAGAGGCACACATTGGACTTGCTGAAGACAGACTTCTAAAACAAGCACAGACATTCCACATGCCAGCATGCCACATACTAGAGTTCTTCAAGATTGTATTGCATGAACAAAACTCAGTCTAAACTCTAAAGCTTATAGGCTAAAAGATGCAAGCTCCGGATATCGAATACTGTAATATTGTATACACAGGAAAGGCTTGAAGCAATGGAAACGTGAAAATAATTGGCACCTCTTCCATGTCATCATTTTGATAGGTGCAATATCTAAATGCGTGGCTTAAGTTATTAGCTAGTGCCCCTGCATCGTAATCTCTTTCTTGGACCTCTTCCTCATCACTATCTCTTGGCCTTTCTCGCAACTCAGTTGGGCGGCTGCAAAGATTAAGAATTTCTGCTTTTATACCATAAACAAGCATAAAACCATGCTTCTAGATTATACTCACTATTACTATACAACTTTCGAACTAACAATTCTAAATGTTAAAAAAAACGAAGCTTAAAGAACTGAAATGCTTCAAGACATTAGAAAACCGCTAGAAATGATAAACAAGATTGTTTTGCAATAACTTGAGATGTTACACACCCACAGGCCCAGTGATAAACATCTTCCACCATATTGCGTTCATGAAGAATATTGGCTTGCCAGTCAGTCCATTCAGCATTCTCCTATTTAAAGGAAGTAATCTATCAATCATATTTACAAGGTCAAGCATCGCATGGTCAAGTGGAATGTACTTGTAGCAATGCTTAGCAATGACAAGGAAGAACCAAATAGTTCACACATTCAGTACTTATAGTAAGCATAATAAACACATAAGTCAACAACTCTACCATTCCAGGCATAGGATGACTTTGACTAACCAGCCTCTAGCAACCATGAACCAAGTTGCTATTACAAAACATAATCTGAACTTAACAAGTGAAACATATATTAGGATAAAATATAAAGAGCATAAATTATGATTAAATAGAGAACCTCAACATGAGGCAAAAATCCTTCATGTCTTTTCAGAGGTGTTTGGGAGTGCTTATGAAAAAGATCTTTTCTAGAACGGAGGATATTTTTGTACTATTTTGGAAAATGAGCTCTATTGTTTTTTTACCTCAAAAACATAATAATAAAAATAAGCAATAATAAAACCTTATGACGTAAAATTTTCTTACTTTCTAAATTTTAAAATAAATTCTGTAGAATGTTGTAGAAAATATATTGGAAAATCTGAAGTGCTTTTGAGGAATGAACTTTTGGGAAAAGCAATGCCAAACGCACCCTTAGGCTTGCCTTGAATGGCACATCCTCCACACTCTTCTGGGCATACTTTGTTAGAATTTTGTACAAGGCCTGAACCATACTATTATACGACACTTCTAATGTATTATAAGCACCATGATCTGTGGCCTATGTTCATTACTAAAGATTGTGTTATATGTATTACTAAATAGGATATTACATCTAATCTTAGAACCGACTTAATTGTCAAAGGTCATCCCTATGTTGTTGCTTTCAACCACAGGACTGCAGGGTCCAACGAAACTTTCTTAGCCCCTTAAATTGGTTCAGGTACCACCACACAACCAGAGAGCTGATATCTTTTCATAATCACAATGATAATGTGTTTTACCATGAACTACTACAATGCATGATTTGCACAAAAACCCATTGATAATGAACGGATAATGGACCGAAAAAGAACCTTAAATCTGGAAATTGATACGTGGAATAGATAACACCAACTGCATGCTGGGTGATTCGTACACATCCTAAATTGGCTCAACCTCCATTGTGCACCCAATTGCTGATATAACTGTTATTGTGCCTACGTATTGAGATGGAGAGGCCTTCAAAAAATTAAATCTTCTCCACTATAGTTACTTACTCCAGTAGTCCTGCTACTTATAAAGTTTGAAATATGATACCATCTATTCCACAAATCCTTTTTATTGTATGTTTGTAGATAAAACTTCATTCTGTTTTGTAAATAAAGCTCTCTTCTCTTGTCACAATCATCCTCTATAGGAAGTTCATGAGTTCATGCACATGAGAAACTAGTTGGAGAAAAGAAAGAATGACAAAAACCTGCAAAATAGCCTGAATATATTCTTTTTTACTCCCTAACTGAACCAGCTTGTTTGAAATCCTTGTGATATGTCCAATATAACCAACACGGGTTGATTTTCTTCCAGTAGTAGGCAGGGTAATCTGTTCAGCCAAAAAAAGGGATTACCATCTTTGCAGGTTATGGTTTTAAGATGAAGAATAGAGTCACACAATAATTCACAGATAGCTGAAGTCCCATGCAAAATAAGATGTGTCATTAGGTACCGTATTGGAACCACTCAGAATATTTGGATTGTTTTCTGCCTGCAGGAATCTTCCAAGTATATCTAAGTTACGAAACAAATGTTCAACGGCGCCAAGATGCTTGTTCTCTAGGCACAAGATTATGATTCTCTCCACATGATGATGCAATGCATTATTAAATGGATACCTGCAATAATTATTCAGTGAATTAGCAACAACGATATTTAAGAGATAACCGACTAATAAATTAGCAAACTATAAAAAATTTTATAAAAAAAAAAAGTAAAAAGACCTAAAACGCGATGTTTATAAGTAGACACTCACTCGAAGAATAGATCAATTATTCTACGCATGGCGCCATAACTAATTAGTTCATTCAGAGCAGCTTCACCACCAGTTCCTAGCAACACAGCCATGAACTCCACAATCTAGAAATCCATCAGAAGATTCAGAATTCTTGTTCACATAAGAGGCAAACAAAATGAATTATTACATGTTACATATGTTTCATCAAATAGACAGAAACAACAAATTTTATGTGCTTATTGAACCACACTCCACACTTAGTCTATGATTCAAGCCACTTAAATGGTCTTATACCTTTAACCTGTGCTTCCCAAGTGGAGGTCTGAGCTCACCATAAGTGGTAGGGAGAATATTTCCGTCAGAAGATACATCCAAGATTTTGACCAAGTCAGCTATATATTAACAAAACAAGGAGTTAAAAAGGTGAACAATTTGATAAGCAATGACAAACCAGAGTCCAGTTAGCTCTTCCAATGTCAGAAGCCGATAAGGGTAAGTGCACTTTAACCAGACAACAACTCTAAGAAAGAATATTTAGTGGTAGGATGGAGAAAGAATATTTAGTAGGTAGGATGGAACCCCCATTCTTACCCAAGGCTTAATAAATGTTTAAGTTTGGGATATACAACAAAGTAAGGGAGCAAGGAATTAAGCATATTATGCTCAAAATGAATATGCTTCTCTATTATTTCAAAATTTTCAGATTGTAACTAGATATACTTAGTCAGTTGCTATTGGAAACAAGTTTATATTTAAGGTGAGTATAAATTGACAATAAAAAATACTAACTTACCTAATCTTGACAGCATAGCTCCAACGATCTCAGGATCTATTGGAAAAACTGGTTCAAACGGATGTCGGCTTTTGATGGGATATAACACAGCAGGTGAAGTTGTTCTTTTGGGGTCTAATAAACAAATTAAAACAGAAAGCAAATGGACAAGAGCAGACTTAAATGATCCATCCACCAAGCCATGACCAAATATTCTTGCAACATAGCTGCATAAACAAAAAATAATAATGAAATAAAATAAAATTAAACAGAAACATTAATAAAGTTAACAAGGGGGGGTGGTTGGATGAGGGGGCAGCCAAACTATAAGCACACCAAAGTATTCCAATCTTCTTTTCCACCTTAATAGGATTTCAACTCCAACTTCTATAATTCTATCATTGAAAAGGACGAAATGAGATTAAAGTAAAAACAGCCCTTATGTAGATCTTTTTGTCTAGTTTATTCCTGATTTGCAAAATGAGATACCAAGAAAATTTAAGAAAGAGAAATCAAGATTAAGTTAATATGAATTGTAGACGCCAACAATGAAGACTACCGAAAAGGTCAAATTTTTTCACTTCTCCTAATTTTACTACAAACTGAAACATACCATGAAGTACCAGTGCATACGTACTTGCAAACCCTGCAAAGTCAATAGGACTAAACGCTCAAAGGATTTGCAAGTCTTAAATGTTTGAGGTCTCTGGTTTTATATGAAATGTTAACCATCACTCCAGTTTTACTGGTGCATCAATCCTATAGGCAAATCCCGAGTTTGCAATGCATCATCTAGAGCAGAAATTATGAAATCATCAAATTATTTTAAACAGCTTACATATTAGTCCAAGCTCAATGCTAATCACATTGTTATAGATCCGCGAGTCGTCAAACCTCCAACTCATTCAAGAGATAGCAAATCTATCTTACTTGGTCTAGCAACTTACATTATATCATTGGTACACCTTTAATGCTCTCGCTTCTGATTTTGACACCTCCACTTACGAGTCTTGCATAAAATGTATAGATACATTCAGTTTTATCTTAAGCCTTTTATTGGGCATATAGGAGTTTGTGCAAACCCTCTCAAGGTCGAGACCTTACACTGGCAAAACTTAGCGGGTAAATGAGATAATGACAATTAAATAACACAAAAGGCGTGAAACACAACTAAGAGAAAGAAGGAAAGGATTACCTTGGGCTTGAAAGTTTGGATGCCAAAGCTGATGGGCCATTTCGTATGATTGCTGCAAGGACCTCAGCAACATTGGCATGCACTTCATGTGAACTCTGAAAAATTAGGGATACTAAATGGTTAGGGAGAAGTACGACTTCCAATCAGACATCAGGAAGAAAAATAGCTGAGGAAAAAAATGATCAAAGCATGATTTCTTATTCATCAATATGGTGACAAGACATAGCAAAATGGTTTCAACAAAAGCATCTAACAATTCTAGAAGAGGCAGAGCTTGTGTAGACTAAAATTAAAATGATGCCCCACATAATAAGACCTAGGGTATAACCAATCTTGAAATTATCAATCACAATAGCAGGTTGGATCAATTAGATATCCACACATCTGCTGAAAATCTTCCATTGCTATTTAAGTGAACGGAGTTGAGGTCTTACTGAGGGACTTAGTTTGTCCACTATCATTTCCAGTAAATCACTATCTGCTAACCACTGCATTACATCCAAAAAGTTTGGATATATGTGATCATCTCTACCAACAAGTCGGATCAATATCTGCATGGGAGAAAATCATTAAGAATTTAAGATGAAGGACGTGACCAAGCAAACAGTGATTGACACACCAATAACTTAAGCAGGGTATCAGACGCAAAATTTTCAGTTTCATGTAGGTAGGAAAAGTTGTGAACTACAATCAGTAAGAGAATGCAGCATAGTCATTACAGAGTCAAGGGGCAAAGTTAAAGAATACCAAAAGAGGAGTAATATAAACAACTAACCTCCATAATTGGTGTAATTCCTATCAGATCAACCAGCTGCTTGAGGACAGCTTTGTGATTCTGACATTAGATGCAAGAGAAGTGTATCAAAACAGAGATTATATTCGTGTAATTTAGCTTTTAAAGGTATGAATGTCTTATAGCAATATGGCAATCAATACTTCAAAAACCCAATATCATACATCACAGCTTTATTTTCCCATGGTACTATAAAAGAAAAGGAACTTTTCTAGCTGATTTGGTGTAAAAGTAAAGTAAAATGAACATATTATCAATGTTGTAGTCATGTCAACTATATAAAAGTTATCAAAGTCTTTATCTTCAATTTACAACAAATTCCAAAGCCACTAACAGTTGAGAGATGAAAGGCCTAGTTATTTCTGTTGCTATATGCCTAACAAACTGCAAACAAAGGCAGATAGTATCGTATCTATAAAGTCAATTACCAGTCAGGCTATGTACTATCAAAATGCAGAACCCGAAGTTCAAAAGTTTCTGACGTGTTTTACAGCATCTTTTCCATTTATCATCATTCTCATCAGTTGTATTTTTCATGGGAAGAAGGAAATCTCTGATTACGAGGTTATGGTAAACGAAAGAGCTACAAATGCCTGTCTTATCATTCTTTCTATCATCTCTTGAAAAGAGGAACTTACTTGAACATAATTCATCAGATATGACGTCTTGCGTACCATCAGGCATAGGACTACCTATTAAGGTCAACAACAGCACAAATTAACTTACATAAGGATTCACACTGAATAAAAGGCATCAGTTAGCTCTATACATCGTTTGAAGAAAATTATACTTGACATGCATGGGCAAGCAAGAATGATATTCAGAACACACCTTACTGAAATGTGCAGCCAAAAAGAAGCTATGGCTTCTAGTCGGTTGCAAAAATGAAAACAAAATATTGAGTAACTGCAACACCAGAAGATTTGAAAGGTGATCAGAGCTCTACTATTTATCAGAATCCAAAGACTAATGAAAACATAGCAAGTTAATAAAAACAATTACCTCCTCATCCTCTACCAAGGTTTTAAGGATAACATCAATTTCACATGCAAAAATCTCGCAGGCAACAAAAGGAAACCTGAATCATTAGAAAGTATTAAAGCCAGTAGGACGGGAGAAATTCAAATGAGACAAGTCAGGATTGAGGAGAAAAACTTTCAGTAGATAAAGGTGTCAAATTGTTTTAACTTACCTAAAAGCACGCTTGCTTTCAGCATCTTCAGGAGCTTCTTCTACAATATACTGCAATAACTCTTCCACCTGAGCTCTATCTCTAAGACTGAAAGCACGTAGAGTACAAAATGAGGTTCCATAAAAAATAATCAGATGTAGAATTAACCTATAAGTAATAAACAAAATGAAGTATTGTACAAAGAAAGGTCAATACTCTAGGTAGAATCGGACAAGCAATTAAGCAGATGAAATAGTTCTTAGGTATTTACACTACACAAGAAGATAATAAGAGAAACGTAGGGAATTAGCACAACTGTTTGACAAATGCAAGGATCAAAAGGTTGGAGAACTAAACACAGCAAAGTATGGTCGAGCACCATACTATAAGATGAAATGTAACATCCATGAGACTTAAGTTCGAATTTTTATTTAGAGAGTTGAAACAATTCCTATTAATCGACCTAATAGGGGAAAGCAATATGATAGACAATCTTTATTGCCACAGGGTTTCCTGGATATGTCTCAGAGTGTCAGCCAAGCCTGCAAAACAAGTTGCTATCTTGAACAAACAAATGAGAAATTTGTCCAATAAATATAGACAGCAGATTCAAAGATTATACAAACTTTCCAGAAGGAGTGATAATACCTGACCCATTAACCAAAGTTCATGACAGTAATGATAAATTAAGGTCAGACGAGGAGAAAGGAGCCAATCCTGATAAAAAATCTTCCTTTTGCTAGGTAAGTGCTAAGAAGACATTAAAATTCGTATATTACAATGAACAATGCCAATACGATGAAGTCAAATACAGATTCATTACAAATTTATAAGACGGGTGTTGAAAACTTTGCATTCTTGAATTAATTCTTCCTCATCCAAAAGTTCTTCGAGAGTGAAGTTCTCCTTGTCCAAGATAGCATCAATCTGTGAGTAATAGGATGTCAGTCATCAGCGCCATTATAAACTCATTAAACAAAGCAGATTGCATAGAACTACCATCGAACTGACAAACTATTAACCAAATACAGTAAGATGTTATTGTTGTCGTTGAAATATGTGACTAGCCTGGGAGTCCATCTCATAGGTGATTTGCGACTAGACCTCTTAACACCTGTCGTCTAGCAGAATAGACGACAGTTAGAAAGCCCAGTCCATACCCGACCACAAGAACATATAACTATCCCTGGGGTCCATCTCAAAACCACATGACACAGAGAGAAGTTACCCTAAGTCTTGTAAGGCTCATAGATCTGTGCAACTAGGCAATGTGTGACTAAACCTCTTAACACCTTCCCTCCAAGGAAACGAGGCGGCAATAGATAGCACAGTCCAGCATAACCGACTTTCATACCATTTGCCTAGTTCGGGTCATCTGAAAACCACGTGGTAGAGAGAGGAGTTGGCCCCAAAGCTCAAAAGAGCGGGGAATAAAGGCGACGTGGGATTAAACTTATTAACAAAATGACTCTTCATTTATTGATGTAAGATTTCTTAAATGTCTTGATCCTAACTTAGGAGTTACTTAGAAATTTATGTGGTAAACTTTTAGTTTATTGGTGAGTTGTTATGCAAGGACCTTTCCAAATATAGAACGGCTGCAAAGATTTTATGTTCAACTTACAAAAACAAAAAGAAAAAAATTCAGGAAGCAAAGTAGCTCAAAAGGTCATAAATATAGCAAAGCCGAAACTAGAAGACAGCAAAGTACACCATCATCAATCCAAAGGTCCAGAAAGCCATAAATTCAAATTTCAAACTTCTTCAACTAAATTAGCCAGCGCGGCGTCCTAATAACGAACTAAGCATCTAAAAAACCAAATCAGAGAACCGACGAATCGTGAAACTGCAGCAAGATAACAGCTAATAGCTAATTAACTCAAGAAACCGGCTAATTAAGCTGAAACCAGAAGCACAAAGAGTAAGAGATGGCTGGGCTGCTCACAGGTGATGGGCCGGAGAAGCTCGGTATGCTCCACAACATGGTGACTAACTGATGAATTGAGGTTGGAAGCAGTCGAAATCAATTGGAATCGGGATGGAGAAAGAAACCCTAGATTTCAGGGAACAGGGATCGAGCAGAAGAAAGTTATTTTACTGGAGCTAATACAGAAAAGGACAACAGCGAGAGAGAGAGAGAAAGAAGAAAAAAGAAAACCGTTGGTGGTCACGGACAGAAGAAACAAACTAGCAAAGCAAGCATCGAAAGAAAGAGAGCCCACCTTTGCGTAACCCATTTATTTGTTTATTATTATTTATTAATTGGTGCTTAAAAAGAAAGCCTAGCTCAATAATGCAATGTAATGTATTGCTGTTTTCTTTTTCTTTTTATTTTTTCGGTGAGCGTATTGCTGTTTGTTTTGTGCAGAGTACGAAAAAAAAAAAAACGGTTAAAAACTGTTTTTTTAAACTTTGATAAACATTCCTTTTTTGTTTATTCTTCCAGATAATCCAATAAAAGCAAAATATATCTTCTATTTCTAGTATTTAGTAATTGCTGTTATGTATATTTTCTTTTTTCGAGTAAATTATTATTATCTCTAACATTTTAGTCAATTAATGTATTTTAGTCTGATTATATTACTTATTTCTCACTAATTAACGCCTAACAATTCACTTTCGAGAGCTCCAAAGAAAGAGAGAAAACTTCAGCAACCACCAGCTATTGATTGATTGATCGATCGATTAATTTCTCTAATCAAGACAGAAGAATCTCGGCAGAGACTAGAGATAGATGTTGGCGACGAGCAGGCCTGCGGTGCACCCTGTGGACACGCTCCCGCCGGCTGCGGTGGAAGCTGAAGCTCCGGCAGCAGCGATGGTTGTACGGCTCAAGGAAATTCAGGGCATGCCGGCGACTCCAGGAGGCCTCGCTCTACGTATTGCTCAGGCTGCTTTTGCTGCTGCTTCTGTTGCTGTCATGGCTACCACTCCCGGCTTCGCTTCCGCCAACGCGTTTCGGTAAACATTCCTTTGTTCAAACAATCGAGTCTGCTTCAATTCATGTAGTTAATTTTCAGTTGCATTATGTATTTGTTTTTTTGTTAACCTGTCATGTTCTTCTTATCGAATAACCCATCTAGTGATAAGAAGTTTCCCCCTTCAGCAATTGAGAAAGGAATTAAGGAGGGTATGTTCATTTTTACGATTTAAACTTGACCTTGAAGCACTGTTAATCAGTATTCCAAATTAATCTATGTAGGAAATTGGCAGTACTAACTAGTAACTGCTACTTTATAGAAGTTATTATGTCGGTGTTTCCTACGCAAGACTGTTTAAACCTATAGGCTATGTTGGTTGCAAAACAGAAGCATTGTGCAAGTAGTCTGAACGGTTGTTATGAACTCAGAGAAGCTGGACCTAACGTTGATGTTGTTATGCAGCATTAAAATGTTCGATCCTTTTCTGTTGCTTGTAACATAAGATTTATTTGAACGCTTTCTTTTAGTTGTAGTAAGTGCCTATTTAGAAGTACTAGATAATATTTACATTTCATTGCCCAATAAGAAGCTCCATCTTGTGCAGGTATCTTGTGGCAGCAGCAGGGTTTCAAGTTTTGTGGAGCCTTTCCCTAGCAGCTCTGGATATCTACGCACTTCTAGTCAAACGCTGCTTGCAAAACCCAACGATCTTGTGTTTCTTTACTATTGGCGATGGGGTAAGCAGCATAGTTGAATTTTAACAAATTTTTTCTTTTTTACTTACATGTTTAACAAGTTTTTGTCTCCTCACTTGAAATTGTGTCAATGAGCGGCGCTAGCTATCTGATAATGACAATGTTGATGTAGAAGTACGTTAAGTTCAGGATCTAGATTCCTTGTGGTCTCTATTTGAGGTTCAGTTATCTCTATTTTTATCAGTGTAGTTCGGCTTGAATGCAGATGTGAGGTTGAATGCATGGCTGAATCTCGTGACAATAGATCAGGAGTATGAATTGTAAATACGAATGGAGTAAGCACTATTACAGTAATATGCTGTGAACCTCTGATAAACTCGTTACAGTTCAAGTAGATTGAAAAGACATATCACCTTTTATGGAATATGGCCTTAGTTTGATGTACATAAATATCCATTTTTAAAAATGGTTATAGCTTCTTTGTCCAATTTTAGCTAATATGCAGCTAGATATTCCATCTGTACACCGTGCATGAAGAATGTGGCTCTTATGAAATACATGATTCAAACATGGAAAGCACTCAACCTATCTTGAGGATTGAATGTAGGAAACCCAAAATGATAGTTCATCTCATAAGATGGCTTTCTTTGTCAATCTTGACAACAATGTACTTTACCTGCATCAAAACCATAATATTAGACCCAGTAAATGTTTAAGCGTCTTGTAGTAAGTAGCTGAATCTTATGTATATATATTCTCACTGCTGCAGATCACAGCAGCACTCACATTTGGTGCAGCATGTTCTTCTGCTGGTATCACTGTCCTTCTTGGAAACGATCTTAGCACTTGTGGGGAAAACCCTTGCACCAATTTTGAAGTTGCTGCAGCCATGGCTTTCTTAAGCTCATTTGCCGTCTCTCCATCATTCTTTTTAAACTTCTGGACACTAGCAGCCAAATGAAGCTTGTGGATCATATTTATAGGCGCCATAACAGATTATAATTTGGCAGTTTAAATTTGTGTTGTATATAGTATCATAGATAGGTAGAAGATTTTTGTGAAATTAGATATGACAGTGTAAATCCGAGAGGATGGTTGATTTCAACCTTTCAGTGCATGGAGCAGTTGATGTGTTTACAAGAAGCACCCGGTATAACTGAGAAACTCATTGACTTGCTAATGCTAATGGCATGAGCAACAAGTTGGATATATCAGTGCGGTGGGGAGTTCAGATTACTGGTATTAGGTGCTTATATTGATAGTTGATTGTGAGGATTTTGTGCTGAACACCATGTCCTAGTCTATTGTTCCATTTATAAATGTAATGCAAATACTGTTTGTTATCCTGCGTTATTTTGTTCTTATAGAGTACATGTGTTTAAACCATCACTGCCGTCATTCAACTTGCACCTTGAAGGGGAGGGGTATCCCTGTGACCATTTATGAGGAATTTATAGCATTTGAACTTGTGCTGCTTTTTTCTGCATTACAGGTTTGAGCAATCCGTGGCATGTTTGGTTTTTTTACGGCGTATTGACTTGTGATGACCTGTTATATGAAGCATAGTGAATCCCAATGCCACGTGGATAAATATGATCAACTTGGAATCGATAGTGATTGCTAAGAGCTCTACTGATACTGCACTTGTTCAGCAGCTCTCGGTACGATTAACAATGTTCTCACTTGAACTGTTTGGTAAATGGTAACAGATGAAGTGCTTGTCCAAAAAACACTGGTCATCAGTTATTGTTAAGTATTGTGAGACCACAGGAAAGCAGCAAGCCAGTAACAGCATCACACGGTAAAAAGCAAAAAGGTCACTCTTTATTTATTATTATTATTTTCTTTCTCTGCTCGTGTTATTTTCTTCACGAGAACCACGCTCATTCTTTTAGAAAATGTTCGGGAGATTTTTTTTAACTCATACTTATGTTTTTTTTTTACGTTTTAAAATTTTTTATTAATATTTTATAATTTTTTAAAATTTAAAAAGTAAAATCTAATTATTTTTATAAAAAATTGATTTTAAAATTTTTAATTATTTTTTATTTCAAATTTTTTTCAAAACTATTTCAAAATATTTCTAAAATAAACAATTCAATTATAGAGGTGGCAAATTTCGATCCGATCCGAAAAAATCGGATTTGGATCAAGTCTTAAGTTAGATTCGAATCGATTTCGGATTGACCTAAAATTGTATGACAAATTTATATGTGTTCCGATTGGGTTTGAATTGATCTGAAATTAATCCGTTTAACTCGTATAATTATTTATATAGTATATATTACTTAATAATTAAAAAATAATAGCAAAAAATTTGAATTTAATTTGTATATATTTTTTTAATTTATCTTAATTTTAATTAATTTTTATTTAATTTAATTTATAATTTTTATCAAAAATAATAATTTTTTAAAATATATTATAAATAATAATTTGTATATATTATTATTAAAAATTAATATTTATAATTTTTATTTAATAATAACCCCGCAACGCCGTGTCTCGAACTCCCAACCTCCAACAATTGGGAGGCAACCACATTGCTGCCGTTTCCTCTTGTGAAAGTCATTCTTCTTGTAGGCAGTGGCTGATTATGTATACAAAGCAAAGTACCAAGCAGTGTTTCCGTTGAGTCACTGAAGGTAATAGCAAATACTTCAAGTACCTGTCTAATTAATTAAAAGCTGTTTCTTTTTTGCTTATAAAAAAAAAAAAAAAAGGAATTCCATATACTGGGTTGGAAATCGGTAAAATATGAAGCAGTTCTTCTTCTGGAGTGGCAGTGATATTTATATACTGTGGAGATGGGATGATGGATTCATGGGCAGGACATTTGTTGCAGAGGCTGCTGAAGATAAGTTCAAGAGACATTAATAACTGTAACCAACATTCAGGATGAACACCCTCTCAATCAAGTGACCATTTTATAATAATTTTAGGAGCAGTGTCAGTTCTAGTATAATGGTTTTAAAGTATAAATTTCAAAGCCAATTCAATACCAAACACATGGTTTACAAAACTTTTTACCCTGTGTTTCAAAGGATGATATATTTAATCAATATATGATTAAAATTTAAAGTAGGGAACGCTTCCGAAAATATCACGAGTTGGGTGCGATGTAATTAAAACAAAAGCGACCGGTCAAGCTAAGCCAAGCCATTCCCCTCACTTCCTTTCCTGGAATGCAATTCATTTGCAAATTGAAATGTGCAGCAGGGTGGAGATACTAGAAGTGAAGTGAGTAGACAGAAATAAATGCACTTCTATTCTCTTCTTAATTTTAATTTCTCATTCAATTCTCAATTGAATTATTCATTTTTACTCACTCCCTACCAAATTGAATCCGCTCGCCGAAAGTTCCCACCATTCACCACCCCACAAACCAAAACATTCTAAGAAGACTACATTTGGAATAGTTTTTTCTTAGTAATTTTAAATAAAAATTATTTATTGTATAATAAAAGATTTGTAATTTTTCTAAATATAAGTAAATGATATATACTTAATATTGTAATTTTTTTAGAAAGCTTTATTTTTTCAGCTATTGCAAACATTCTGATTGATGATTTTGCCGTTGAGTCTCTTAGGTGAATAAGAACATCAAACTGGAACTAATAAGTAAAAAACTAGTTCATCAAACTTACATTCCCATGCCATTTACTACAAAATAACCACCCAAATATAATTTCTTCTTCTAAATTTAAAATTCAACAATTCACGATTTTATTTATTATTATTTTTTCGCAAATAATTCTACTTCAACTCTACTTCAATTATTTTAATTATCATTTCTAATTCAATTTTTATTTAACTCTATTATCACAAAATTTATTTTAATATGATTAGAATACTCTCTCAGCTTTCTAGGTCCTTCAAGCCTGGAAAGTGCTAACTGAAGATAAGTGGGGACTTGAAGTTGCGATATATATAAAAGTTGTACTAGTCGCTAGTCTGTACTAGTTTACACCACAGTTTAATAAGCAGTATTACTACGATTACAATAATAATGTAGTTGTTATTAAATGATGAATTAATTTAAGTAAATTACAAGTTTTTTGACTGAACTAAAAACTGACGAAGAAGACAACAGAGGGAACGCAGTGAAAAGTGTGACTCCATTCCCTTCCCTGCCCTGCCACATTTAATAATAATCGCAGAAAACCAAGAAAGAGAGAGCGGAGGAGCCATTGCTTTAGCAGCACAGCAGCTTTACTTGCTAGTTTAAAGTGCTGCTATTCTTACTTTCTTCTCTTCTTTCTCTCCATCTTTCTTTGTTACTACTGCTCTACTCTCTACTTTCTGCTCGCTCAAAACCAAGTTGAGCAACAAAACAAAAAATAAAACCAAAACCAAACAACAACCTACAGCATAAGCAAAAAAAAAAAAAAAACATCAACGAACCGAAAACCACAAATTCAGAAGAAGCGATGGTGGTCACGCTGCTGCTGCTACTGAAACCAAGTTTTTCTCCAGTGAAATTTTCTTAAAACAAAATTGATCACTCTCCTTCCTCCCTCCGTCTCTCTAAGCCCTAATAAATTTACATTTACTACACCGGCCAACCCATTTGCCTTCGCTTCTTCTTCTTCTCTATCTCAGCCGTCCTAACGTCTGTCCCGGAATCGCCGCTCCACTCACTTCATCTCCACCGCCCGTTTCCTCTTCTCTCTCTCTCTCTCTCTAATTCGGCCAACACACTACTGCTACCGTCAGATTTGTGCTTTTCCGGGGAACTAATCTAATCGTTGATTTCTCCGCTCTTCTCTCTCTCTCTCACACACACACAGTTTTGCCTCGGCATCAGTACTCCATCAGCAGGCAGCAGGGATCTGATCTAATCATCATTCATCTCAGCCGTCCGTTTCGTCGGCTGCAGTCCGAGCAGTGAGGGATTACTATGTACAAGAACCAGTTGCAGGAGCTAGCGCAGCGAAGCTGCTTCAGCTTGCCGTCCTACACTTGTATCAGGGAAGGACCCGATCATGCTCCCCGCTTCAAGGCCTCCGTTACATTTAACGGTGAGACTTTCACCAGCCCGGCTTTCTGCAATACTCTCCGCCAAGCCGAGCATGCCGCTGCCCTACAGGCACTACAATCCCTTGCTACAAACGGCGGACCATCTTCAACCTCCCTCGCTGCTAGAATCCTCGTACGTTCAATTGAATGCAACGATCTAGCGATTGTTAATCACCAACATCTAGAAACATGCATCATGATTTCTCCATCTGCATGTTTAGATTAGTTCTCGGCGTTTGGTTGATTGTTGCGATCTTTAGGAATTAAAAAAAAAAAAACCATTTTTGGGCTCCCTTTCCTCTGTCTGCATTTTCTTTGTTTTCTTTTCTAATTTAAATTTGGTTTACTTATTTATTTTTGTTTTCCATGCTTCCGCTAATCGGGGTCTTTCTTGGGAGAATTGGCTTTTTATCTTTTTAAAAAAACACTTGATCGGGTACAAGATTTGTAATTAATTGGGGAACGATGATTTGGGGAAATTTTCATGAAGCTTTTATTCTGTAGATTCTGCATGAATTACATAATTAAATCTCCTACTTTTGTTCTTCTGAAGCAGAGTTCTAGTCTGAGCTTTCAGTTGCCATTAGCAGTTCATGATCTTGTAGAATTGTTTTGTCATTTGAAGAAAGTGGAAGAGATCTGCTTTTTTGCTTTTTTCAGTGAAAAGCTAAAAGTATATTTCTAGTGGAAATTAGCATAAATAATGCATTTCTCCCCTTTATACTCTCCTTTTGAGTACGATATCATTAACAACAGCATAGGGAAAATAGAGTGAATTGTTGGTGCAAATTGTTTATTTGTGTCGATCATTATTATTCAATTTATTGAGGCAGATGATAGCCTTGTTAGAACTTGGAACACCGTGCAATGGTCCCATGTTAGAGTTTAATCTCTTACTTAGACACTTTGATCTTGATTTGATTAGTCTTTTCAAAAGGAAAGTTGTCGTCCCCTTCTTATAATTGTGGTCTATCAAGATTAGATTATGGCTTTCGATGCATCACTTGTCCACTTCTAATAGAAAAACACTCCGTTTTTTCATATGGTTACAGTGTTCCTCAAGGGCACTGTAAGCTTACACTACTTCCCCACTGAGAAAGCGAAAGGTTTGAATATTATAACAGAGAAAGTTATTTACTTTGCCTTGGTTTAAAGATAAGGAGGTGCTTAGTTTTTGCAGAGGTTGACGGGTTAGGGTTGACTTGTGTTGTGTTGTTGGTAGTGCTGAAATTGAGTGGGTGGTGTTAAATTGTTGGTGGCACCACCTAATCCCACTAGCCTTAGGTCCATATTACTGTATAATTTACTGAAGGTGGACCGTGGATCCTGCTTTTAACTTGGATATATTTTTCTCTTGTACAACCCTTTAATATTTTGATCTGGTTCTGGGGTCAGGCTCCATTTACACAAGAACTATTTATCTCTGATTGTGACTTCTATACTCATATACAGGGAAAATATTATTGATGGTCCACTTGGCTAGCTGTTTGTTAATGCTGTGAGGTTATTTTTAAAGAAGATTAGTGAGCTGAGTAGAAAAGTAATTTGCCCATATTGATTTTGATGGGTTTAGGATGTGACCTGTAGTGTTTGTTTTATGTGGCTTGTGGTTAGGCAAATTTGCTGCAAGCTGGACCCAAAGTGTGTATGCAATCTTTGACGATCAAACATATGGATTTTTTGCTAAAATAAGTTTTTTGGGATCTGGATCTGCTAGGTAATACTTATGCCCCTACTGTTCTCAATATGCATTCATTTCAATTTTGTTAGCATGATGACTTTTTTGTCAACTGCTTCGTTTTATGGTCGTGATTATTGAGTATGGTTTGTTTGTTTTCTTGCAAATCCTTAGAAGGACAGTGGTTAGTAATAATTGTTGTAAGCAATACAGGGAGTAATGTGCTAAATGAGATAGCTAGCTTTCATTCATGATGTTGTTGGTTAACATGATGTAGATCATTTATTCAACTAAACACAAGCTTGCCCAGCATAAGATGGGCACGAGCTAAAACTGAGATTCTCAAACCCTGAAATTTTTGTACATCGGAGCCGACTCAAGCCCTATATGCATCCAGATTAAATTTTAACTAAGCTATGGATCCTATGCTTGTCTAATACTATGCCTATTTCAGGTGTGTAAACAAACATGCATGTATGTACACAAATGACTTTGGTTGAAATGTGGAGCTTCGACTTAGAGCCTTTTTCCTGCTTATCTTGATTAGTTCAAGAAATGCAAAACTGTCAAACATTGAGATTTACTACCTGAGAATCTAAACACAGCTTTGTGTCAACTAAATAGAGCTAGAGTCTGTTGGCACCATTTCTAAAAACCAATAAATGTATGTTGTTGAGTATCTGCTCTGATTTCTTAAACAGCAAAGGCAATTGTTGCGATCATTTTGGTTTAGTATTGTCTAGAATGTAGTTCTTTGCTTGTTAGATGTCCTGGAATCTTAGCCAATCTCAGGCTGACCGCCTCCTAGCAACTTGGTTCGTTTTGTCATTCTTAGCTCATGTTACTTACAACCTTGAAGTCAGCACCAATTTTATAGTTATTGCAGAATGTTGCCTAACTATAATTAGTTTTAATACCTGCTTTTGAATGCTTGATGATAAGAAAATTATGTTTCAGGCGATTATTGTAATGCAATTTAGCTTCTAATTAAGACAATGTTCTTACACATTGTATGGTTCTTTTTTACAGGATGAAACTGGAGTCTACAAGAACCTCCTACAGGAAGTTGCTCAGCGAGTAGGAGCTCCATTACCATCCTATAGTACTTTCCGTTCAGGCCTTGGTCACTTACCTATCTTCACAGGCACAGTAGAGCTTGCTGATATCATATTCACTGGAGAACCAGCTAAAAGCAAGAAACAAGCTGAGAAGAATGCTGCAATGGCAGCTTGGATATTGCTTAAACAATGTGAGTACTCGGAATCTTTTATGTTCACTTTTTTTTTTTTTTTTGGGGTCTTGTCATGGCAGTTCAATGTGCTTATCTCTTCTAGACGTTAAAAGAAAGGAGCATCCTACTTCTCAGGCATGTCTTTTGTCCTTTCCCCATTCAGTGTGAACTTGAACCGGTACTACTTAGAAGCGCAGGGACACAACAATATTTGAGAACATGAATGCAGAAAGAATGAAATGGTCTATGCAAATTTTTATGTGGATCACTGTCCATCTTAGTTAAGCTTCTGCACTTCTGCTGTTATACCACTTCATATGGACTACACAGAAGCCTATGCTTTAGGGCCCCTTCAAAGAGTCATATACCTATCCAGTTACACTAGGTCTCATGTTTGGTCCTCTGTTTGAGAATAAGGTGTGGTGGAAGTGTTATGATCTGTGCAAAATAGTATTTATGATGCAGATGAATGGTTTTAGTTTATGTAAGAAAGATGGATCTCAATTAGCTATACGACTTCACCTTCCTATTTAAATGGGTTCAACTATGTTAGAATAACTATTTGGTACTTATATTCTCAAGTCAGTGACCTGTAACCTAAAATGTAGGATTTGGGACTAGTTTTTTCATACTGCTGTAGTTGATGAGAGGTTAGATGCTCAAATTTCCATGTTCGAAGTACCAATATTAAAATGCAATTATATAAATACTACTGTACAAACTGGTGGGTTTGCCTAATTCTTGAGCTTGCCAGGAACGTTTAATGACTACCTTTCATTATAACATGATGCACCTATAAAAGAGTTTGGTGAAACTTAAATCAGGAACCAAGAAGACTTTTTTGTCATTGAAACATAACATTGTTCTTAATGCATATGTGGAAGCTGTAATTGATTCTGTTTCCTGTTTTACACTAGTGGCACGGGAAGCAGCAAGCTCAACCGATGAGCCTGAAAATAATGATGAGCAGGAGCAGATCACCATCGCAAGAGCTCTCCTAAACTATCGCCTAAAGGAAAAAATGGCGGCTGCTGATAATCTCCATACTGCACCTTTTATGAAGATGTTACCTGTTCAACAAGATAAGAAGCCATCATTGATGCAGCCTCCTCCACCTGCTGGATCAAAAATTCTGCCCTTGATCCAGCCAAAATCTGGGCTGAGGACCAGGCCTACATCTCCGGCACCAAGTGATAGGATCTCTCTTTTGTCTTCGGCTTCGTCTTCATCCTCGACATCTCCACCTTTCCAAATGGATAAATATGCTTCTCGTCCCCAGAAATTCCCTGCAGCTGGTGCGCCACCATATGTGCCGGTCCACCACTTTAGAGCTTCATGTCGTGGCATGGCTCCGCCAGTAACAATAAGGACGACAGTTCCATGCTACGCAGCCCCTCCCCTCCCACCACCATCAAGGCATCAGCTTCCTCCCGTGATAAATCCTCCTGTACAAATGGCTCCACCAATTCGGATTAGGCCTGTGGTCCCTGTTTTTGCTGCTCCACGGCAAACTGGATCTCCAGCAACAGCTCCCTCTATAGCTCCAGGACGGGCATTGCCTTCAGGTTTCCAGCAAATTCAAATAAATGAGAAACCTGCACCAGCAGCTCCACCAGGGAGTCAGACTCGGATAAAAGATGATCAACATACTTTGTCGCAGTCAGTCCAGGTTCAGATAAAGGAAAACCTTCAAGTTGTATTCCCTCCACCGGCTGAGATTCAAGTGAAGGATAAACCAGAGAAGCCACAAGTTCCAGGTTCAAGTGAAATAGGACCAGCTGTTTGTTTAGAGGATTTTGTGGATAGCATAGTAAATGATGATCAGGTGTCTGCAGCGATTGAGAGCTTGAAGCGATTAGAGCTGTAGCGTCCTTTAAAGCACTGAAATCCTTTCAAAGGATGTCATCTTTTTGTCTTACTCTTGAATATTTTGCATCTTAGGCTTTTCATTTAGATCAGAAGGCTATATTTGTACCAGATTTTAGTTCGGTGGATGAAAATTTTTTTAAGTTAAGATCATTTCATGATACAAGTAACACGCAGGTTAGCATAGTTGCTATACTACATTTTCTGTTTACAGAGTGGTGCCTCCTAATTGTGTGCTGTTGTCAAGGGTGTGGGAAACCGACCGAAGCAGGATGGAGAATAACATGGTCGACAATGAAATGAAGCTTCTTGCAGCAATCTCCTATCTGGTTCGCCGGGCGAGGAGGAGCTTAATCAGCTAGTCGACGGGGTTCAAGTAAGTTGAAATTTCGTGATAGATGTTTTTTAGCAACGAGTCAAAAAAAATAAGACAAACAATAATGGATGCGCATAATTTGGTCTGTATGGATACCAGTGAGAAACAATAGTTGGGCAAATGAATCCATCACTGCAAAGTGTATGATCATAACAAAAGAACAAACAATTGCGAGATCGCTTTCTGGGGGCAAAAAGAGAAGGAAAATAAACGTCCCCATATTCTCTCATCTCCATTTCAATTGTTTAGTGATTGTCATTATCAATCAAGTTACCTGAACTTGATTTGGACCCATTCATTTTTATGCCGTTCGTTTTCACGGTTCGCAGCTTGTTTATTTAACGCCGCAACACCAAAATGCTTTCCTTGCGGTTTCAATCCTCTACTAATGAATCGTGATAGCGAAATGTTATTCTATTCTTGTTATTTTATTTATTTATTTATTTATTTTTCTTCTGATAGGGTGGTTATTGTCTAGTTCAAACTTGTGTGCGTCCGACGGTTTCTTATTGCTGTTCGACATAAATTTGCTATTTACCAAAAAAGTCGCGCATCAAGAAAAAAAATGCGAAAGGTAGTTTTTGATGGTGGAGGGATTATTAAATTATTTTTCACTGTTTGTGGTATATATTCCGGTACAGGAATTTCGTGAGCACTAAAAGAAATCAATATCATAAGAACACACAGTTTTAATAAATCTTAGTGCTTGGAACAGGAATTTTAAAAAAGTTCTCCTCTGCTCCTAATTGTGAAACAAATTGTCTTCGAGAAACAAATGACATGATAAATCTGATCAATTACAAATGGGAAATCGCAAACGATAATCTGTACAAGCCAGCCAGAGATTATATCCAGCACAAAAAAAGAAAGTTATGATTTCGGATAACATAGTTAAGTATTAAATCTAATAAAGAAAAAGAAACAGAGTATAGTAACAGTTCCAACTCTCAATCTAGGTAGCTGCAGAAACAAATTATTAAGTCAAAAAGTTGTACAGATTATTATCTGCATTAGCAGTGAATGAACATATCATCTTTTCGACATAAAGTGTAAGAAAAAGGAAAGTAGCACTCACATCAAGCGGAAAGTAAATATTAACCCAAATCAAATCACTATTACGCATTTTAAGTCTTCCTTAGCTTTGCTTGATTTTTCTGTAAGGGAGTGGGTAGATATTTTAACATAAAATTTATTTCAATTACATATTCTGTAAGGAGTTAGCACTCTACATATATATAATTAAAAAAAAAAAAATCAAACTTCCTCTCGAATCCCGATTCCACTCCTTTTTCCATTTCATCTTCCTTCTTCAAATAAAATAAAACAAAATTTTAACCATCGTAGGTTAATTAACCGCTCTGATTCATTTCCGGTTCGGTTTTCAGTCCTGGAACCCGGTCTGTTCCCAGATCGCATCTCTAACCCGGCTCAAATCCCTACCTTTCAGAGTTCGCCCGATTCCTTCATGGACCGAGAAAGAGCTGGACCGGTTCCGCCACATCAGCAGCTCGTGCGGCGGTATAACTCCACCGCATGTAGGGTTACTTCCCAACACCATCTCTTCTTCGTCTTCTCCGTAGTTCCTGTGGGTCCCACTACTACCATTCCTGTTGATGTATTCTTGTTTGAGAATCTTCGACCAGTCAGGTATGCTCACAGGCATGGACGACGGCGGCGTTGGTGGAGCCGTTGGACCGCTGTTGCTGCTAATCTTCGGCTTCCGAGACAGCAGAGCTCTGACGAGCTTAGGCGGCGGCGTATCAACGGCTTGTCGTGAATCGGCCTGCTGCATCATTCCGACTGTTCCCCAAATGTCCGATTCGTCGAACTCGTCTCCTCCTCCTCCTCCTCCTCTTCCTCCGTACTCCCCTGCCGTCGCCGGCGAGTTGAAGTATCTGTGCATTTGCCTCATACGCCCCGCCATTCAAAAATATCTTCTTTTTTTCTTTTTCAGCTCTTGATCAAATTAAAAGGATAAAGAAAGATTCAAACTTTAGTTCTCAAGATCAAAACTTGTTTTGTCCCCCCAATTAAAGAATGAAAGACTAGAAAATATTTTGCTTCTTGAGACTTTTGAAAACATGAGAAAGAAAGAAAGAAAGAAAGAAAAAGAGACTCGAACTTTCTTGTGATTGGCTGGCTTCTTTTTCCTTCTTACTATGCTGCTTCTGCTTCTGCTTCTGCTTCTGCTTCTTCTATGCTATGCGATTGTGGGAAGAAGTTGGAGTGGTGGCATTTTATAAGCTAGAAGAAGAATGGATAAGGCTGTTTTGTGTTATTCCTAATTCACCCTTCTGTTTATCTTTTATTTTCTCATACTGCCATAAATTCTACGCAGAGTATAAGCATATCACGTCTTACGTTGACATACATTTCTAATGCCTCGAAGTAACACGTTAAGCTCATGAATTCCTGCTGCGTTTCGCAAGTAGAATGGAGAGAGCTGTCGGTGTACGATATTCAATTAAATTCAAGCACTGCAATCAGATTAATAAAGACGGCGAGGATGAATGATGCGCGGCATCAGAAAACGACAAAACAAGAAAAGAAAAGGCGTGCTATGATTGGTGAAGGGTAGTTTCGCTATTCTACTTTGTCTATCCATGTATCTCTGAGTCAAAATAAACTAAATTGGAAACTTTTTATTTCTGTGTCTGTGGTAAGTATTTTGTCGCGATGCGAGTTGGTGGAGCAGAGAAGTTACTAGATGTCGACACGTGCAGAAGATGACACGTGGAAATAGGACAAAGAGAGTCCTCGACGTCGCGTGAGCGCACGTGAAGTGTGACCGCAAAGGGTAGAGTCTGATGGGCCGGACTGTGGTCCTTAAAATATGGTTTTTTGTTTTAATTACCCAATAAGTTAAAATACAATAATACAGATAAAATATAAAGTTTTAATGAGTGACGATGCAATGAATGCTTTCTAAATAATTGAAAGAGACTGTAAAGAAAAATAAGCTGCGTGTTTTAAACGCGTTAGATTTTAAATTTTAAATAATTATATATTTTATTTAATAATAAATTTAAAATTATATTTTTATATACAAAATTTTAATTTTAATTTTTTTATTTACATATTTTTAAATATAATTATATATTTTAATTTTTAATATATTTTAAAAAAATATTAAAATATAAATACTGAATTTTATTTTTACTTTATTTTAAAAAAAATTATTTTTTATTTAAAATTTTATTACGGAAATTTAAAATATGTTTAAAAAATAAAAATCGAATTTATGGGTGAGTTTAACAAAATTGCTGATGGATTATTGAAGATTATACAAAACGAAGCTCACATCCACACTGCTTCCGATGGTCTGTCTGTGAACTGGGATTGTTTGCTTATTAGAGCATAAACCAAGTGTTCAATAGCTTGAGCAACTCTGTTGTTGTACGAGTTAAACAAATTTTTTAAATCGAGATTGATTGAATACGGAAATAAAAGAAAACTAACTGATTTTTCATTTTATCGTTTGTCATTATCATTCGTTTCTTCATTTTTTAATTGATAAAAAAATGTGATTCAAGTTAATTAATTAAGTACGAGAGCGAACATCAACAGCGTTACAGCAGTTCTCTACAGCAATTCTCTTTAAAATTAATTAAATAAAAAACTATTTTATAAAATAGCGTGAACTTTTTCAAGCGAAACATATCGAGAATAAATTAAGACTTCTTTGTTTTTTTCTTTTCAAAATTGACTTCAAAGTTCAAAACTGTGTATAGTACAAACCGAGAAAAGCCCGATTAAGCTTAACGTGGAACATTACAGAGACTATCGAACGGACGCCCAATTTCTTAGAAGGCCCATTATTAGGCCCGAATAGTGCTCTTAAAAGTTCAAAACGGGACAGAGATTAGAGGCCCGTAAAACGGACGGTATAGATGAACGATGATCGTGGATAGAATCAGTGTTCTCTGCTTTTTATCGCCTAGAGAGAGGTCGCAAGTGATATAAACAATTGGGGGAAATTTCTCTACTCAGAAAGCCCTAGACCTTCTCTCTGTTTCTTGCCTACGTTTCTGTTTTTCTTCACCAGATCGCGCGCTCCCCTCGATTTCTATCGGATTTAGTTTATGAGGTAATCAATCAATACCGTTCTTTTAGTTCTTGTCTCTGTGATCGGGTGGATCTTGATAATCTTTCTTTTTTTCTCTCGTGATTTTTTGTTGTCTTCTGAGAGTAAAAGATTAGATCTTCGGTATGTTATGTTCCATACTTTGTTTGTCTTGGGCAGATCTACCTAAGTTTGGTTAAATGTTTTGATCAGTTCGAGAATTTCTATTGATCTTGAAGTGGATATTAGTTTTAGAATTTGATTGATTTAAAAGCTTCGATTGATCGTGCTACCGATATGGGATCTAGCAGTTAGATTTGAGTTATTAGACATCGGATCTTATGCGTGTGCTTTGTTGATTAGAAAGTCTTTTTTTTCTGTCTTTTGTTCTCTTCAATAGTATTAGAAAGTTGCAGCTTGTGTTGTCGTTTCCTTAATTCTGTAATAGAAAACTAATGTGTTATTTTGTTGATTCTTTTGTAGCTCGAAGGAGAAGCCTACTCTCGGGTATGTTGATGCTTGTCTTTGTCATTGTGATATATTACTGCTTTATTTTCAGAGCAAACTTGTTTTGATTCCTGTTTTTGGTCAAATCGACACAAGCGTTGTATCTTATTGTCTTGTTCTTGACTGATGTAGTGGCACGCGGATCAAGACCCGCAAACGGAATATAGCGGCTCCTCTGGACCCATCATCTTTTGCGGATGCAGTGGTCCAGATATACTTGGATAATGCTGGTGATCTTGTATGTTAAATTTGTTGAAGTTCTAGTATTTTGGTGAATAAAGCTGTTTGAAGAAATTAAGTGAATTGCTATCTTGCTATATGATGAGCTTCTACTACTTTTGGGTTTATCGATCAAGCTTGTTTATGTGCTACATGTTTAACAAGATTACTTTGCTCATCACTGCAACTCTCCTTTCTGTGCTGTAGGAACTTGTTGCCAAAAGCATCGAATCTTCAGATCTCAACTTTTCACGATACGGCGACACCTTTTTTGAGGTTTGTTTTTATATAAAACTACTAAATTTGAGGGGTTGGAACTTCGAATTTTGACCTTGCTTAGGCGAAATTTATAGCTATTGCAACTTAATCTTCAATCTTTTCTATTGCGTGGTTTTTTCCTGTTAATTTTTCTTCATATTTGGATGGTAGTTACCATTTCTCTTATCGTAAGATTTTTATTTCATTAGGCAGTCATTAATGAGTAATATTATATTGCGTTATATTTTGTGTCTGTCTGCTACTGTTCCTTTTTCTGATCTGTATTTGTTTTTCTTAAAGGTTGCTCTTCTATGCTTGTGGTTTTGACCAGGTTCATTGTTACTGTAGTTCTTATAGTTCTTGAATCCTGATATTTCTAATGATGTTCAAAACTCCTCACTGCATAGAGGAAACAGTTTGAAAGACATCGTACGTAGAATTGAGTTTAAGAAGTACCGGCATAACCTTATACCTTTTTATCTGTTGCAAACAAGGGTGTTGGGTATCAGCGGTATGAATTTGGGGAAGAGGAGGAATGACGTTAGTGCTTGTGAGTATAACCTATGGGTTCTTTACTTTAGGCTTCTATCTCCCTAGTGAAGGACTTTCAAGGTGTTGCATTGTTTAATGCATTTTATTGTTGGTGTCTTTTAGGTTTGCCAACTCCAGAGTGATTAGTACTATGAAAAGATTAGTTGTTTAACATGGACGTCGTATCAAATTGAATTGGCGTCTGCTTCTTATCTTTACATTTTTTTACCCAAAACGGTTCTGTGCAGCATTGTTGCTTTGTTTTCCTCCTCTTGATATTAGATTCACATATGGTCTCTGCAGGTTGTATTCACTGGAGGCCGTACTCAACCTGGCACAACAAAACCTGATGAGGGAGACAAGCATCCTTACTCTGTTTTAGACTGTGAATCAAAACGAGAGGCTATCTTGCCTTCTGTTCTCTACATACAAAAGATCCTACGTCGCAGGCCCTTTCTTATTAAGAACCTAGAAAATGTTATGCGAAGGTTCCTGCAATCGTTGGAGCTGTTTGAGGAGAATGAGAGAAAGAAGCTTGCTATATTCACTGCCCTCACCTTCTCACAGAAGTTATCTGGCCTGCCGCCAGAGACTGTTTTCCAGCCGTTACTTAAAGACAATCTTGTTGCAAAAGGCATAGTGCTTTCATTCATAACTGAGTTCTTTAAGGAGTTTCTAAAAGAAAATACTGTAGATGATCTAATCGCACTTTTGAAGAGGGGGAAAATGGAGGATAACCTCCTTGAGTTTTTCCCCAGTAGCAAACGCACTGCTGAAGCTCTCTCTGAGCACTTCATGTAAGTATATATTGTGTGTTTTTGTTTCCAGTGGTTTGTATTTTGAATATATTGAGAACAGTTGTTGCATCCTTGTAAAGCTGAAGGTTAAAGGAAACAGTGTGGGATACTAATCATGTCTATGGAATTTAGAGTAACTGATTAATTCTATTTGATGTTGTTTTCAAGATGCTAAATATGATTTATAATTTTCTGAAGTTTTTATATTTATATTCTTAAAAATTTTCTAATTTTTTAGCAAGGAAGGAGTTCCTGCCCTTGTTGAGTACAATGAAAAGAAGTTATTTGAGGTCAAGGTGAAGGAGATGAAATCTGCATTGACAACCATGATTTCAGAGGAGGCTGATATATCTGAAGTCATTGAGACTGTCAAGCTGCGGGTTAAAGAGGGTAATATACCTGAGATAGAGGTTGTGCGCATTCTATGGGATGCCCTCATGGAATCTGTTCAGTGGTCTGGAAAGAACCAGCAGCAGAATGCTAATGCTGCACTTCGACAGGTGTGCATTATTATCATGTTGATTCTTTAATGTGCTGTTGATGTCTGGTTTTAAAGGTCATATGCTGCATGTAAATTCCCTAAATTAGTTTTATTGTAAGGTATTTTCTAGCGCATGGTGTACTAGGTAGTTATGGCTGTCTTGTGTAGTGCAGGCTAAACTATTTTCCAAGCATTATCATTTGATTGTTTGCTTTTTTTCATATAGTCCTGTGTCTCTATGAGTGATTGGGTTCCGAATTGGAGCATCTAATTATCACTGGTCGTAAATTAGTGTCTTATGTGATTGTAATCGATAGGGTACCTTGTTTTTTATTCTTGGTTGATGCATGAATTTTTTTAACTCAAATAGTTTTTATGGCTAGTGTACAGGGCATTTTTTCATTGTCATTTGAAATCTTAGCATTGATTTCTGAGAGAGGCTTGAAAATTATTTGTCATTTTTGTATATACTATTCCTGCTGACTAACTTTGTAGTATTGCTCCTGCCCAGACTTTAGAATAAGGCAGGCCTTGTGTTGTAGAGTAGGGGCCAGCGAATGTTTCCACACTTAAGCAGAGTTCTTTGCCCCAACATCTGATCTTCTTTCCTTGCCAACATTCATATGCACAACTTATTTTTTGAACTATTGTTACTATTTTTTATTTTCAACTGTTGTTTTCATTTATTTATACTGGGTTCTTATGATTTTACTTCTTTTCTCAACAAGGAATCTGCTTTTTTCTTTAGTTATGAAAGGAGAGTTCATTTTGCTAATGGAAGCATTTGAGTCTCTAGCTACCTTCTTCTTTCTTTGCAGGTGAAAACATGGGCCAAGCTTCTGAATACCTTTTGCACAAATGGGAAGCTTGAACTTGAACTCATGTACAAAGTTCAGATCCAGTGCTATGAAGATGCAAAGCTGATGAAGTTATTCCCTGAAATTGTGAGGTCTCTGTATGAGCAAGATGTACTTGCTGAGGATACCATTCTTCTTTGGTTTCGTAAAGGTGCAAACCCAAAGGGAAGGTAAGAATGTGAAAGTTCATTATGTTCTTTTCTTCTTAGTGTAGGTAAGAAATATGGTTAGTTTGATATGTCTTGTTTGTGTACTTGCGCAGGCAAACATTTGTCAAAGCCTTGGAGCCCTTTGTAAACTGGCTGGAGGAAGCCGAAGAGGAGGAATAAAGGAAGGCTTCCCAACTTTATGAAAGGGAGTCTGCTATGTTTTAAAATAGGGGTTTGTTTGTGTCTAGTATAAAGCAGTTGTAATTCTGACATGGAGCATGTAACCTCATTGCTGCTTATTAATGCCCCTGCATAAAGTGATCAATACTGTTATACTGTTTCCAATAAACATTCGTTTCTACTTGTATTTGTATGAATCGGAGGTATATCAGTATATGGTGTTTTAGTTAAGGGCTTGACTCAGAGATGTGTTGTAACATGAGCTTCTAGCATTTGCAACTACATAGTAGTTACTGGTGGAATTCTGGTCCATTGTCACAAGGAAAGAGTAGGATAGCCCAACATGAATATCCATGTTTGCATAGTTCTTTTGAGAAGTGTAAAATCCTTCAGTCTCCACGAGAAGCAAGTTTGAGTTGTGAATTTTAATGTAGTTTGGATGCCCACGTTATGAACTTGAATTCTATAAGCTTCGCCTGGTTTTGAATAAAATGCAAACTAGAGCATTCTTCGCATTAGGCAGTGTTTTCTGAATATATTGTGGTAATTAGCTGGTCTACATTAATTGCCCCATAAAACCAATTGGCAGGAGGAACTCAAATTCGTTACCAGGTGACTGGTTGCAATTGTAATTAGGGTTTTGCGATCAGAGAAGAAGGAAAGAACTGTTTTATAAGGTCTGGTCTTTTTGGTCTTCGTTACTTTCCTGAAGGAGTGGATCATATGCGAGTTCCTTTCCTACTCGCAAAGGCCCAGAGCCACAAGGCAGTAGCACGGACTCATCTTCTGTTTGCATTCATGCGCAATATAAGAGAAGCTCTTTAATTGCTGCGTTGCTAGCCGATTTCTAATAAAATTCACCGATGCATATATAATAGATAGCCGCTTTTCTGCCGTTGAGATCGATTTGAGAGGAGGTATATATATATATATAGATAGGTAGTACATGCTTGACTTGTTTTAAGTTAATACCAGAAACTGTTTCCATTAGATATCTAAAAAGATAAGCTAGCTAGCTAGGCGCAACATTCGCTTGCGGCTTTCGGGATTAAGGAGGTAGCGTAGCAGATTGGAAGCTGCAGCCTGGGGGTACGTACGCTCATGCTGGCTTTTTGTTTGGCTTTACCTGCCGTCCCGAACCGACCACTTTCAGATGTCCACAAACGTCCCTTTCTTTCATTCGCCACTACTACTCCTCCCAACTATTATTTAATTATTTATATTAAATTTCATGCTGACGCTCGAGGAACGAGTTTTTCCATTTCATTAGTTGGTCTACATTCGTCCAACGCATATATACTCTCATCATCATCATATTATTTTTTCTTCCCCACCACCGGCCATTCATTCCATGATTGATCTTTGTTTTTCTCCCACCCCTCCTATGAGAGAGAGAAGAGAGATCACGTTCTTTACTATTCAACTCGATCTCTTGCTTTATTTGTTTGATATTTCATTTCATTTTCCAAAGCTTATCTCAGTAGTACTGATTTCCATGGTAAATTATGAAGAAAAGGTGCCTTTTTGATTCAGTGTTGGTGTACGTAGAGATTGCTTTGCTGGCTACATTACATACTGCAGAGTAAAGATAAGATTATGCCATATAAGGAATCAATTTAAGAGCTAGATCTCTCTATTATTTCACTTTCCCAATTAAAGACTTATAACATATTTTTCTATGATATCTAAAATTAAATTTATATACAAATGAAATTTAAACCTCCATATATTTTTTATTTGGTAATTTATTAAGGTTAAAACCTAGCTAAACTTGCTAGAAACTTAGAAATTAGAATTTAAATAGAAAAATAACATATATATCTAATGAGGGATGGCTATAAGCGACGTCTGATTAATTAATGATAAATACAAATCAATCCAAAAAAAAAATATCATTTTTTTTTATCACATAAGATTCAGTCATTATTATTACTCAAGCAAGCCGTCGGCAAAATATAATTCTTTCTCCACAATTAAATACTGATCACCAGCTAGTAGCCTCCTTAATTAGTTAGTTCAATTCCTAGCTATATATAATCCATCACAACATTCTCAGAGCTTTCACTCCAAAACCAATGAAATAATCATCAGTATTAGGCTATTAGCTACCTAGTGCTTCTTCAATATTACTTAACTTCATTCAGTACGAGAGAAGTAAAAAAACAGAAATCATGAGGAAGGACGTTGAGAGCGGAGAGTACGGTCCCGGCGAGTTCACGGCAAAGGACTACACTGACCCTCCTCCCGCTCCTTTCTTAGGCTTCGAGGAGCTCTCTAAATGGTCATTCTACCGTGCCTTGATTGCGGAGTTCGTCGCGACGTTGCTGTTCCTCTACATCACCGTGGCCACTGTCATTGGATACAAGCACCAGTCTGACCCTAATGTAACCGGCGCCGATGCTCAGTGTAGCGGGGTCGGCATTCTTGGCATTGCTTGGGCTTTCGGAGGAATGATCTTCGTTCTCGTATACTGCACTGCTGGCATTTCTGGTACACATATATGATGGATTAATTGTTAATTTTTCTTAATTGTATATGTGTTACGTTAAATTAATTAAAGAAGTTTAACATATATGATGGATTGATCAGGTGGTCATATTAATCCTGCGGTGACATTTGGGCTCTTGCTGGCGCGGAAGGTTTCTCTACTGAGAGCAATCTTGTACATGGTTGCGCAGTGCTTAGGCGCAATCTGCGGTGTTGGACTTGTCAAGGCATTTCAGAGGGCTTACTTCAACCGCTACGGAGGCGGCGCCAATGAACTTGCTGCTGGGTACTCTAAGGGTACTGGCTTAGCTGCAGAGATCATTGGCACATTTGTGCTCGTCTACACTGTCTTCTCCGCCACTGACCCTAAGCGCAACGCCCGTGATTCTCATGTTCCGGTAAATAATTTAACACCAGTGACTTCTGTTAACTATACTAATTAATTTACTAGCTTAATTAATTAAGCTTTTAGATATATATAAATAGAATGGTTTTTCTTTCGTATGTCAGTCAATATATGATTTTGCTTTGCGATATATATGATGATGGAACGAATTAGGCTAACAGGAAAGTGATGGTACATGTATAGAAACATGCATCAAACATCTATCGATCGGAACATTTTTCCTTACCTAATGCCACCTAATTAATTAGGGAGTAATGGTTAGTCGTTACACTAGCCTAACAATTTGTTTGATGTCTTTTTCTTGATATGTCAATGTTCCGTCAGGAATCTTGCCAGCTACTAAAGCGGCATTATGCGTCTATCTCTTCAACGAATCAAGCTCTTGATGCAATACAATTGTCACAGTTTATAATTCACTTCTATGATAATATATGTGAATGAAATAGAAGGTAATTGGGGGGAAATGACGAAATGGATTAATGTATTTTATGATATCAGGTATTGGCACCCCTTCCGATTGGGTTTGCAGTGTTCATGGTTCACTTGGCCACAATCCCAGTCACTGGAACTGGAATCAACCCTGCAAGAAGCTTTGGTTCTGCTGTAATTTACAACAACGATAAAGCCTGGGATGATCAGGTACGTATAATCCATCAATCAGAGTGCATTATTCAAGATATTAATCTTAATTACGCGCACAAATTAAAGAGAAATCTGATTTGTAGTGATTAAAACTTTGCAGTGGTTGTTCTGGGTTGGACCCTTCATTGGTGCAGCCATTGCTGCACTGTACCATCAGTTTGTCCTAAGGGCAAGCACCGTCAAAGCTCTTTCATCCTTCCGCAGCGCTTGATGATCATCACCATCATATATATTTAAATATCACCAACGAAATGAAATGCAATGCAATGCAGTAGTTAATTTTGCTTGCAAATCAAATAAGGGAGATTTCATCATTTCAGTATGATATATATATATATATATATATATATATAGTCTTGAATTAAAGTTGTATAACCTGCCTGAGAGCATATGCTGTTTTACATCTCCTGTGTCAGTAGTATTGTGTAAGCTGCTGCACTGCACCATTTTGGAAATTTTTGTTCATTATGGTGCTCTATATATTGTTGTAACTCGTGCGAGCAAGTAACTGTTATCTATCAAATTCTAGTAGTGTTGCTTCTTCACTTGATTACTAATTAATCAGAAGGTTTTCCGAACATGATGAAAATAAAAAAAAGTTCATGCCGAAGTACTACACTGGCAATCACTACCAGCAAAAATGCAATGATGAAATTGAGCATGTAGTCACTAAATCCAGCCACGAAATTCAGAAAGGGTCACAATGCAATTGACAAAATTTTCAAACAATAACCACTAACAGAAAAAGGGGCTCTTGTATACGAGGCAACCAGCTAAAGCAGTTGTTGTCAATTAGCAGAATCTATTTGTATGAAAGAAAACAAACTTCGATTGTGATCACATCTAAAATCTTGCTGCTGAAGTTTATGATGATTGGATTTCGTTCCAAAATTCGGCAGCCAAACACTGTGTTTTCAGCCACAAAACCTTCATGACTCTTTAAAACTGCAAATGCAAAATGGTCCCCTTTCGTTCTCAAGCAACATAAGTTCTTTTTTTATATTTAAAATTTTTTAAAAAATTATATAAAAGTTATATAAAAATAAAATTTAAAATAAAAAGTAGATAAAAAATAATTCAGAAGCTATGCAAAACAAAACGCTCCAGATGCTACCAGCCTTATCAATAGAACACCAACGCTGCTAGTAGCTGTTGTTGTTCGGGCCTACAGAGGAGCAGGTGAGCCTGATACTGACTATCACATTTTAAATTGTCGAATTATTTAAGTATTAGTTTATGTTATCATTCTCGTCAGGATAGGATATTACTTTTCTATATATACAATTTTATGTATTTGTGAACAGCTGGCTTTTCAACCTCACTCAGTGGTTCGTTCTTCAAACAGAACACTAGACTCCATTCGTGAGAAATGATTAATAAATAAAAAACAGTATGATGCCATGAACATTATTTTATTATAATTCGATGAAGTTGTTAATATTAGTTAGTTTATCATCTTATATAACAATCGTAAACCTTATCCTGTTTTCGCATAGAATATATATAGATCAAGGACTATTGAAAGTAATTATATATGAACGGACACGAGATGGAACGAAGAAATTTATGTTTTCATGCTCATATTCACTGCTCACCACTAAAGCTAAGTGCTTCGTGATTTATTAATAAGTTGGTGATTATAGCTTTTGGTGGTTTGCTTACAGTGGAGTTCCCATATTGAATTATTTTACAGCAGCAAAAATATACGGACACACTTATTAATGATGATCACTTTACTCGTTGTTTGCCGTTCATTTTAAGGAATGTTGCAGCAAAATTTTGCTGTATTTGCCGACCAACCATTATCACGCCAGATCACTCACTCATACAAGTGCTGATTAGTTTAGTTATTAAGGATTCCTAATAACGTACACATTAAAAACATTTTAAGTACATTTTTCTTTAAAACAGAAATTTTATTAGCTCAAATAAATGATACAGAGATTCTTGAACCGCTTCAGGCCAGATGCAAGTAACACAAAAATTTTTTTTTCATTCGTTACTTTTTCTTTCAGCCATTCAATACCCGTAGAAATGAATTCCAAAAGAAGAAGAGGACACTCATTTCCGAACTATCAAAGTATTTACAAAATGAAATTCCATCACGAAAGATTTTCCATGAAAATTGCTTGGAATCTTACTTCCATCACAATCAGTTGAGCAGTGATTTCTCTGGAACAAGAAGAAAGCAATCAGGAATTAATGAGATATATGCTAGAGCCGCCCAGACAACGATCACCGCCCCAGCAGTAGATGTCCTAACACGTCTGCGACTCTCATTGGTCGCGCGACTCGCTTGGGAATATTATGAAGTCACTTCCTGTGAGGACGACACTCACCAACTCAAAACTCAAAAAGGAGCCTTCTTTCAAGATCGATCAATCAGTCGGCTTTCCTTCTACCGCACTAACCAGTAATACATTAATTTGTTTGAAATAAAAGTAACAGCAGGCATTGATCGATCGAGTTAAAAAGAAAACCAACCAGAAAACACATGTATATAAACGTGTACTAAAATCTCACATTTAAAGACTGATTAATTTTAGAGTGTCAGAATAGCTAAAAACCGTGAAACGCACCGGCGGCATAGAAGTAGAAAACTTCAATATAATCTACATAAAAAACTTGATTAAATAAGTAAAGAAGATTTTATATTTAAGTTAAAAACATGATAAGAAAGAAAGAGAGCATGAAAGCGATGGGGCCAATCAGAGAAACTAAATGGTAGGCTAGTCGGCTCCGGTCGGCAAATAATAATCTCTTTAAAACACGTCAGTCTCCCGGCCCCATTCATCCTCTCCTACTCACAATATATACCGACCATCCTCTGCTCCGGTTCTTCGTCAGAATTAAACAGAAACTTTCATCAGATCGACCTCTTAAATTCTTCAGTTTATCTTCTCCGCAAAAGTTATTATTTGAGGACTAGCTAATAGCTTCTAAAGCTTTAATTCATGGCCAAGGACGTGGAGGGAGGAGAGTATGTAGGCGAGCCAGCAGCAGCAAAGGACTATTCTGACCCTCCGCCAGCTCCTTTCTTGGGAGTGACAGAGCTCGGAAAATGGTCATTTTACCGTGCTCTTATCGCAGAGTTCGTCGCCACACTGTTGTTCCTCTACATTACTGTGGCAACAGTCATAGGCTACAAGCATCAGTCGGACCCTACCGTCACCGGCGCTGATGCTCAGTGCAGCGGTGTTGGCGTTCTTGGTATTGCATGGGCCTTCGGCGGCATGATCTTCATTCTCGTCTACTGCACTGCCGGCATTTCTGGTGAGTTCTTTCCCTGATCTGGAAGAAAAGTGTAAACGGAACCTTCTCCTTTGTCTTGAAAATGTTACTTTTGTATCCAATTTGCTGGGGGAAAGAAATTATGGCAAGGTTATATATTATAGTACTGAGATTTTTGTACAATCAAACCTTCTGATGACATATAATGTCTTGTCTACTAATTAAAGACCTATTATTCATTTTTGGCTTGGAATTACAGGAGGTCACATTAACCCTGCTGTAACCTTTGGACTCTTCTTGGCACGCAAAGTCTCACTCATTCGTGCTCTGCTATACATGGTTGCGCAATGCCTGGGTGCCATCTGCGGTGTCGGACTTGTCAAGGGTTTTCAAAGAGCCTACTTTAACCGCTACGGAGGCGGTGCCAATGAACTCGCTGATGGCTACTCTAAGGGCACTGGCCTTGCTGCTGAGATCATTGGCACTTTCGTCCTTGTATACACTGTCTTCTCGGCCACTGACCCCAAGCGCAACGCCCGTGACTCCCACGTCCCGGTACATGTCTTATCAACAATGTTAATACTAAAACATATTATAGATATCTGCTAACATCTTTTATTTACTTGTCTGGTTTTTATCTCTGCATCAGGTGTTGGCCCCTCTGCCAATCGGGTTTGCAGTGTTCATGGTCCACCTTGCTACAATTCCCATCACAGGCACAGGCATCAACCCTGCTAGGAGTTTCGGTGCCGCTGTCATCTACAACAACGACAAGGCCTGGGATGACCAAGTAATTAAACACCTTCAATGGCTTGTCCCAATTAGTTTAAGCTCTTTTCATGGCAAACTAACTCATCCGTTTACTCTACATGTTAAGGAAACTGATACCTCTAAACAAAAGAAACGAAATACAGAAAGTAAATAGACGATAGAAGCTTTAAGGTGGAAAATCCAGAAATGTAATAGGTTAGCAAAATGGAAAGTGAAGTAATTAAGTAGCTCATAATTTGTCTTACTCGTAAAAAAATTTGAGTGGACTCTATAAACTTAGCACTCAGATAATAAGCATACTTCAATTTCAAGAATTACATGATGCTCTAAGGGAAAATAGACAGGCGGAGTGGAAGAGCAGGACATCTTGGGTTGGTTGTGTGTTTTCTCGCAATCATGCATGCGGATTCTTTTGCCAACCACTACCTTCTGTTGGGGTCATCCTCACAGCATCTACACCCTATCATCAAAACATAGCTTTTCTGCAACAAAACCTCTAAAATATGAGATTAGTTGTTGGATAAGATCATCAAAGAATATCACAACATCACATTACAAAATTCAATTTTCTTTAGACAATAAACTTTTTATGTTTTGAATCAAACCTGTAAAATAAGATCAATTCAAAATGTTAACCTAGCAATAATTAATTAGCTACGAGCACTCTAGTATTTCACGTCTAATGTATTCCTTGTTGTATGTTGGCAGTGGATGTTCTGGGTTGGTCCCTTCATTGGTGCAGCCATCGCTGCAGCTTACCACCAGTATGTGCTCAGGGCAAGTGCGGCGAAGGCTCTTGGGTCGTTCAGGAGCGCTGCTTGATCATTCTTGAGCTTCTTTCCTGTGGTTGTGAATGCAAATAAAGGAGCCAAGAATCAGAAATGAAACTGTAGATAAACTAAGAGTCCAATGAGGGAATGCATTAAGTTATCCTCATTTGCTTATCATTTAAGTTCTTTTTTCCAGCAAGAGTGCATCTGAGTGTTTGTTTCTATTATGTCCTTGTTCATTTTGTTTCTCTGGTCCTCCGCATTCCTCTTTCATTGTGTGTAAAGAAGATAAAAACATTAGTTATCAAGGAAGTCTATTTTCATGCCACCATAAAACAATGAGCATTAAAATTTAATAATCTGTCATCGAACTAGTCTGTTACAGCCTCTGAGCTGGAAACTACATAGCCTGGAAAGAAGAAAAGAGGATGGTGCTGCTATGGAGTCCTACCAATTTTACAAGGACAGTTGAAACAATTTCATGTAAAGTAAGTGTCAGCAGTGGTGCAATATGCGATAAAGACATCATCAAAATGATTAGAGTAAGTAACAACTAAAATAAACATTAGCGTAGTCAATGCTCACATAGCCATCAGCCCAACTTATGAAATTATTCTCAAGTCCATCTTCCGCTACCTTATTTCTTGCTTCGAACAAATAAAAGAAATGAATAAAACATTAGCACGTAAATAGTCAACTGCAACAATAGTAACGATCAAGATCAACTAGTCAATGCAGCGCATCTTAATCTGAGATTGTTACTATATATTCTCAAAATCAAGGTTATCTAATATGATTTAAAAATTTTACGATTTTATATTACAAAAATAATATTATTTTAAGTAATTTTTTTGAATAAATTCCTATTTAGATTCTGATTTAAAATCAATAAAATTCTGATTTTTTACTTTTGATACATTTTTATTTTTTAAGGAAATTTTGTAATTAATTAAATTTTTTAAGGAAAATTATTTTATAAATATATTTTAAAATTTTAATTTTTTTCTATTTTATAAATGTATTAAAAAATTTTACATAAATATTAGAAAATTTTTATAAAATTTTTTATTAGTATTAAAAAATTTTATAAAATTTATTAATATATAATTATTAATAGAACGATTCTATTCAAACGAAATTATTCTATTTAAAATTTTGATTTTAACAATATTGCTCAAAATTATTAGCGGATCGCTATGATCGAATAAGATCGACTGTGCACTATAAAAAAACCGCATGTAAAACAATTTTCTAGAAAAGTATTGGCACTAGCTGTGCGGCTAAAGCACAGGTCTAATCCAAGTATAGTCACCAAATCCAGACGATGAATGCAATTTTTTACATTATTGCAAAATGCAAATGCCGGAACCAGACCGAAATTCTTAGAAGGGTAAATGCAGGTGTCCCACTAGCCAGTTACCCCCAAAGGTATGGCGTTCCCATTGTTTCACTACTATCGATAGGACAATCATCAAGTTCCATTTAAGTATTTTATTGTTAATTAGGTTACCCACGAAAGTCCTCAAACCTCCACCAACAGCCACTCTAGCCTGCCTGAATTTCGGAAAGACTACTCTTTAATTTTTTATAAAGAATTCCAACTGCTCCAACATCATCAAGTACCATCATTGGATCCTATATACAAAAATAAGAATAATAATAACTAACTACAGTAATAAGTAACTTTCGTAATTAATTTTATTAATTAGTGGAGGATGATGATTATCAAGCCAAAAATTTTCAACGTGCCAGGATAGAGCAATGAATGTTAATTGATGACAACATATTCCCTTAATAAAGAAATGAATGTAGAGCGACAGATTCGAGAGGCTTACCACCCTCAAGTTTTCTTTAATACAGGATAAAGGATAGACCATGTCAGGTTTGTTGGTTTCCTCTAGTAGTCTCATAAGGCTATGTTAAGGAAGTCAACTTCCAAACTTCAGTCGATGTTATCTTCTTGCATCAGATTGCGGCCTGAAATTGGTTTCTTATTAAAGTGACACATCCTGATCAGGCCATATGCCTCTGATTCCTTTTTTGGAGTTAGTTACCTAGAACAGCTCCTCAATGGCGAAGCCGTGGGAAATGACCAGTAATCATGTTGCAGAGGCTATTCAGAACGCTGTATTGCTAGCTTCATTTGCACCAGTCAGGCTCAGTAACCCATTTTTAACTTTTAATGAACAGCATCGAAACATGGTAAAAGCACAAAAGTGTACATAGACTAGAGTTGTATCATCTACATGCTACTGTTATGTGCTTAGAACCTGATAACAGAAGTACCAGCTCAACCATTGAGATGGAAAATGCACTTCAAGAAATCAACTAAAAGTTCTAGCTGCTAGCTGGGGCCTTGACTTGTTAGAAGAATTTCACCTCTGGTATGCATGCAAAATTCAGCTCTTTTGATCTGCACAATAACCAAATAAAAGATGCCAATTCAGAGAAGTTTATTAACAAGATAACTAAGCCCAGACGCACAAAGAAGCAATTTATGAGTTCCATATTTAATTTCATGGTGAAAGATGATTTACAAAATAAAATTCTTGGATAAAGGAAATGTAAGAAAATTACTAACAACTTAATACCCTGAGACATTTAGAAGTAATGTAAGGCCGTAATAATTTAAAAGCAACAATTCCAGCCATCAAGACTGTACTGAAGCCAAATGCACACCTCTGCACAGATGTACGAAATAAGCAAGTTGTAATTAGTTGGAAAAACAACTTACATGATCTCATCTTGGAAGGTCCAAATGGTTACTACTTACACGAATTGTAGTAAATCACCATGGAACAATGAAAAGTGCAGAAGAGGTTTTTGACATATCCAATTATTATAGAGAAAAACATTTCTGCTTGATTATGATAAAGTGGAAATCATTGTAACTACATCGAAAATATTTACAGAACCATTTTGAAGGTGATTCTACCATGTGATGTACTTGACAAGTAAACACGGGATCAAAATTGACAAAGTTCATATCAATTCCAGTTCTGAGAATCTTTAAGTTAAAAGGGAGTTTTCCCCCTCCCACTAAAGCCAAAAGAATCTAGCATCTTAAACCACCTAACAATCTTCTTTTGACAGCTTTGTGCGCTTATCATAGCTCGCTAAATGTACGAGTTCATGTTTCTTGAATTATGAATGCAGTCTAGTTAGTTGGTTTTTTATAAACAAAATCTAAATATTAAGTGTGAAAGAGAAGGCAAAATGCGATTACAGTATAAATTTATTACAACAGAGAGACTGAAGAGAGAAGATCAGACCCCATGTACCTTTTCAGTTTCAATAAGACTTTTGGGTGCATTCAACTTGGCTGATCATCTTGATGGTCGCAATTACTCTCAAAACAAAGTTTCCTCTGTAGAACTGTTCATAGCTTGCAGCATATTAGGATGACCCTTCACCCAGATTTCACAACATTGTTTACCACATCCACACCACCACCAATAACAACAAACTAAGCCTTTATCCCACTTGCATGGGGTCAGCTATATGAATCCGTTTCTCCATTCCGTTCAATTATGAACCAAATCTAGCGAAAGGTCCAATTCTGTTTACCACATCCACACCACTGCAATTAATTGCATCGGGCTAAGTCCGAAAAGAAAAGTCCCCTACCACTTCATCACAAAGGCCCAACAACACTTCCACATTCCCCTCACTGAAATTGAGGTCTATGAATATGCTGTATAATTCTCTATCAGCAATAAAGCCTGCAACTCGCATCTCATCAAACAAAAGTCTCGCTTCAACCATCCTCTTCTTGCTAGAAAGAACTTTGATAAGTGCATTGTATGAACCACGACTAAGACAAAATCCCTTGCTGCACATTTCACTGTAGAAATAGCTCGCTTCCTTTATGTTTCTTGCCTTCGAATGACCTGTAACCAAGATATTGTATGTGTGCTCATCTGGCGCCACTCCTACAGCACGCATTCCTTTGTACATTTCAGTGGATTCTTTCATGTTCTTACGAATGCAGTACTGCTTCATTAAGGAGTTATATGTGGTGGCATTAGGTTTAATATTTTTGCTCACCATCCAATTCAAAAGCATCTTCCCATCTTCTAGCATTCCAGCTAAACAGAAGGTATTTATGAGGACATTAAAAGTCACAATGCTCGGCCGAAGGCCTTTATCAAGCATTTCGCAAAGAAGATCATGAGCACGATCCATATCCCCCTTTTTGCAAAAAGCGTCCATGAGAGTAGTGTAGGTGTACGTATCGGGATGAAGTCCAGCTGCCTCCATATCCTCCTTGATCTTCATAGCTTGAGATGTATTACCAGACTTGCGGAGGCCATTAATCAATGAATTGTATGTGCAGACATTCAAGTCTAGACCCTTGCTAGACACCTCATGCAGAAGCTCGTTCGCAGCCTCCACATCCCCCAGTTTGCAGAGGCCATCTGAAAGAACAGTGTAAGTTACAACAGTCGGCACCAAGCCCGATTCTAGCATCTCATCATGGATGCTGAGGGCTTCTTGCATCTTGCCTTGCTTGGAGTATCCATCAATCAAAGACGTATATACAACCTCATCCGGTTTCATGCCACTGCATACCATTTCCTGCAAAACCCTACAAGCATCGACTACCTTGCCAGAGTCACAGAAACCCTTAATGAGGGCAGTGTAAGTCACGATGTCTGCTGTAATACCTCTGCTCTTCATTCCGCTGACAAGTCGATTTACAGCAACCAAATTTCTAGCTTTAAAGTACCCATTTATTATAGTAGTGTATATGACTCGATCAGGTAGAACTCCATAATCTTCCATTCTGGCCAGAATCCTCTCCGCTTCATCCATTTTTCCATTCTTACACAAGAGATCAACCATACTGTTAAAAGTGAAGGCATTTGGCTTAATACTTCTAACACTAATTTCACCAAACAATTCCAGCGCATTATGATAATCCCCCACACCACAGTACCCGTCAATAAGCGTACTATAAGTTATGATATCAGGGCAGACGCCATCCACTGATTCCATTTTACAAATAAGAGCACGCGCTTCGTCAAGCTTATGAAATTTGCACAGTCCATGAATAATTACATTGTACGCAGGTGCATCGAAATATATACCTGCATCCTGTAACTCTATAAACGAGCCAAGCATTTCATCGAGCGGTTGGCGTGCAAGAAACGCGGCACATGTGTCTGGCGAAGGAAATACACCATAAGCACCAAACCTTCGGACCAGAGCGCGAAACTCATCCGCTGGCCGGTTGGTATCTACAACAGCTCGTAGAAACAGATCGAACACCAAAGGGTTGCCGCAGAAGAATTTGTAAGTACGAATCAATCTATCAGCAAATTCATTAGCGTTTGCTGCCGAAGAAGAAGAACATAGCCTGAGTCCGTCTCGAAGTAATCGGCGAGCGGTTGAAGGAACGTTAGAAGCGACGGCGATATGAGCGGCGACGGCGAAGGCGTCGAGAGGCAAAGGACGATATGGAACCCAAGAGAGGAGGGAGAGAGTGAGGTGGAGATCGGAGCGGAGATGGAGAAGAGACGGAAGCAGATGATGTGGTTTGAATCTGGACTTGAAAGAAGGAGAGAGCACGCGATTGCGGCTGCGGAGTTTGAGGTTAGCAACGAGGTCGCGAATAAAGTCTGCGTCGCGGACGGTGGGAGGTTTAGGTGGTGAGTAATCAGGGAATGGCCTGATTGCTGAGAATGGAGCTTTCTTTCTATCTGCTGCTGAATAGAAGCGGCAGCAGGTGGCTGCGAACCAGCGGAGAAGCATCGGGTGAACATTTGAGAAGGGCAGAGCCGCATGTTTTCAGAGGCGGGAAATAACAAGACCAAATGAAATGCCCAGGTCATCATTGATTGTTGAAACGTGGGCCGGTGCCGGGCCAGCCTACAAAGGACATGGTCAACTAGGCGTTGTTGTATAATGTACCACATTCGTCTGTAGGGTACCGGCAGCATCCACCAAATATTTCAATGTTAATAAATATATAGTTAGTAAATTTTGCATAATGAATGACTTGCGTGGGTTTCGTGAGCATACAGAAGAAGAATGACACCATCTGCATAAACTCTTCTCTTCCTAGTAATCAATTAATTATACTGGCGTCTATGCTCATGCTGTGCATGAAAATGGGTAAAAGAGTGCGTGACAAGCTTTTAGAGCGAGCTAGCAATTCGGTCACCAATAATAAAAGCTCTCCTGGATAACATGCGCGTAGTTCGTAGTGGGCACTACCATCTTTTTAACCTTTACTGGCTTAAGAAGCAAAGGCTACTAACATCATTACATAGGCACCACCTTCTTATATAACTACCGGATCCTGTTGAATCGGCAAAGCATCATGATGGTTGCGGTTTCTTTGTTATGGACTGACTGCATATATCTACTGGTAGTTAGACAGTAATTAAGTGATCCATTTAGAATACGGCAACATAAACTTCGTTTCAAAGCTTTTCATAACTGAAATAGCAATCTAAGAGATATTTTTACTTTAATTGTCTAATTTTTATATGAAAAATGTTACAACTTAATTTTCAGTGGTATTAATTACCGAACAGTTATTGAATAATATTCTAACAACAGTTTATATTATTAATATCTACTAACTATGTTTTATAAGTTTTCAGTATTAGCAAACGAAACCATAATACAGTAGATACTTTCATGAAATGAATTCTTGACACTGAGGTGTTTTTGTTTTGTGTAATAACTAGCAATCCGTGCATAATTAATTAACTCGTAACAACGATGATACCAAGTTTTTTAACACGATGAAAAGTTTTACTGTTGAGAAGGGGTATGATTTGTTATTATTTCTGTCTCACCTTTGCTCAGACACTGTCTGATCCCACATTCGAAATGTTCATTTTACTCCAAGCAACAAACTTTTTACTTCTCATTTCTTGTACATATATATATGAAAGTCTCTTATGCATATGCAACAACTAGCTAGAACACATAAGAGAAACTCCAGGCTCTTCAATGGCCTCTTTGGCCATGGCAATCTTCCTTTATTCTTGCCTTCTGCTTGCATTCTTGAGTCATGCACAGGAACCCAGAACTCAGTCCAGATCACCTCATGGCATCGCTTACGAGAACCCTGTCGCATTTCCTCCATCCGCATTCGCATTCTTTCATCCCAATTATGCTCAAATACCAACAGCAGCACACATCCGTGGTGCCCCAGGACACCCTCTGGCGGCAGTGGTACCAGAAACCACCTCAAAGGCCAAAGCTGACCCTGTCTTCACTTGGCCTGCCCCTACAACAAATGCTAGAGGAGGACTCGGTGCTGGTGGAATGGCAGCAGTCGTGTTCGGGGCTGTCTTCGCCGTGCTTCTTGTTGTAGCTGGAGTTTTGTATGCCGCGATGAACGCAAGAAAGAAAGCTGCTTCTACTGCTGCTACTATGCCCAAGCAAGATGCTTAACTAGGAATAGCAGTACTCACTGTTTTGAATGTTGGAACTAGTTACTGTTAATAGCAGTGTAAGAGTCTCGTAGCTTGTTGTGCTATAGTAAGAGTTTGAGCTAGTTTTTGTTGGGACTTGAGAATCTGACCAAATAAATCCCACAGGATAAACTAAAAACTCAAGGCATTCGCTCCACTTCAAAAGAACAGGATGCATAAACATTTGAAGTAGGTCGATATTATCTCCGTACAAATTCAATTTGGATAGATAATAAAGAACTGAGTAAGGAGCATATGACTTAACAGAATATAGTGGAAGGAAAGGCTTATCAACTTCAATTCGCTGCCGTTTCTATTCTGTTCAGTTTAATTTGAAGGTTCATCAAATTTAGGAGCTGAGTTTAATTAAATAAAAAGTGCTTCTTTCCTTAATGATTTATTACATATCTAAACTCAAGTTCTTGATATCCCTCTTTCATTCAAATGCGAGGGTGCAAATGAAAGTTTGCAACACCAAAGTCGATGAAGTTATGAGCAAGAGAACATATAGTTTCTGCGCAGATGAATGAAGATCGACAGTATGTAGTTCAGTTCTTCACTAAGGCAGATGATGATTCCAGTTAGCTAGCTTGTGGAAAGTTTTGGCAATGCCGGAACATAGCAATATTCTGGCACAAACCTTCAAAATCTTATAGATCAACCATGCCATACGCTTAATCTGCAGAAAGCCACAGCACATCCGGTAAACAATTACTTCAGGCTTGTGGTTGGCGTCATGGCAAAGACTGACATTTTATGTAAATTTGTTGTTTGATTGATATTCCAACCATAATTGCATTATCTTATGGCATGCTTTCAATAAGTAGCAGAATGAAATTACATAACTGTACTCATGCCAACCACTCCATCTGCGCATATTTTAATCTACATCAACAGATCGCAATGTTGCGACAAGAGAAAACCATTTACAAATTTGAATTTCATAGGACCCTTGCATAATATCACTCACCAGCTACTTAGATGACAGAACTGAATTAAGATCAGTCCAACTTTGATCATAGGTACATTCATATGGCATGGTTTAATTTTGGATTCTAATCCCGACAATTGTTTCGCATCATTATTCCTCTATATTAATTAGCTTTGATGTCTTGGACCAAATCCAGAGCTTAAGACAGCCTGTACATCATTATTGGTAGTAGTCATTTAGTTTTTGGAGGAATTTTGAGAATCACGATATTAATCTAATTGTTTCAATCATCGGAACATTCGAATTGGTTAGTAGCTAAGACGAAGACCGTAAGCAATACATGCACCTCTCTTTGACTCATTTATTCCCAAGATATCAAGCGATCCATCATCGACTCTTCTAGCTACCAGGCCTGCAAACAATTAGTCAAACATGTTTCTAGTGAATCATATAATAGTTTAAATTCTTAGTTTTCTTACTGAACCGCAGAAAAGAATCCACCGCAGACTAACTGATGTGATACACAAAAGCTTCCATAGATAAAGTTCAATGAAAAGCAAGTAAACTTACTTCTCTGACGTAAATTCTGTGAATAATTAGTGCTTCCTGCCAAAACAAAATCATGTTTTGGAAAGTTTTGTCTTTCTCAACTTTTTATTTCACATTTTTTAATAAATTTTTTAAAATTTTTCAAAAATTTTAAAAATATAAAAATATTCTACGTCGTAAAAATTTTTTATTAATTATTTTAATTATTTTTTTAAAATAAAAAAATAAAACTTATTTTTTAAAAATTTCTAAAATACCCATCCTTTTTAATCACTCCTTCATCTGGAAAGGAAATACGTATCATGTAATAACACAGCCAAGAGGAAGGATCTCTTGCTGTCTATGAATTCATAACCAACATGTTTATGGGATCTCTATGCTCTTACCTGTGGCCCATATCAGTTCAGTAACATCAATCCAAGAGTGCGGTTTTTGAATAAGTTTCGACTTCTTGGCAAAAGCTCTCTTCACGTAAATAGTGACAGGATAGAAGATAACTTAGTGACCGTGTCAAATGGTTGGTGGAGAATTACTGCAATTAACTCAAATCATTCATTGTGCTCAACCTATCCTTCCTTCTTGTTGGTTCCCAAAAGCATCAGGAAGCTATTACAGAGATACACTGTGAGTTTGAATTGATATTTAATACTCCTTTGTGGTCACTGCCAAGTCTTTCTTATGTGTTGCATTTTATTTCTGGAATTATTTCTAGTGCACCAAAATATAACGCAGGAAAGAGCATGATGTTAAAGCTGCATCACTGAACTGAGATGTTGAGAGCACAATTGTTTAACATGATACACTTTGAGAATAGCTTTAAAGAAGAAAAAATAATCAATTTCTAGGCCTCAAATTATGATTGTAGAAAGAAACAATTACGGTTCAATATAACATGTAGGTCATGCCCCAAAAAAATAACAGAAAACAAGATACAACATCTTTCGCTGTATCATGTTGATAGCACTCTTACATATTCTCTACCACCTTCGTGAGCTAAGGTAAACAACAAGTGAGCCAAGTGTTTGATCAACAGCTTTATTCCAAATGCGTGCCAATTCCAGAGTGTAATCCCTTTTGGGCACAATTTCTTCAGCCTGTGGTGCATAAATGCAAGCGGTAATTTTCATATTGTTGATGAGACTAGAAAAGACAATAACCTACTATAAAACAGAAGACGAAAAATGTTGTGCAAGAAAAGTTTTGAAGTAAAATAATTGCATTATAAAATTCCACAAAAAGACGATATCAGTTAAATCAAGTTATTTGTAACTGAATAATGTTCACAATGCCCTATTAATAAAGTGGCGAACTTTTTATTTCCACTCTTAGAACGTTCATGTTTCTGTTTCAAAATGCTACGTCAGAAACAGCGACAACTATGGCAGCTACATGCACCAGGACATGCCTTGTGAAGGTCACATAATCCAACAAATTCCAAGTAAAGCCAAGCCACCACCATGCTTATGCATTTGTGAATAGATCTGAAAATTATTGTATGCTTACAAATAGTAACAGGAAGATCTGAAGCCAACATTTCCTAAGGTTCTTATAAAGCACAAATTTCTTCTAGTACACAAGATTAATCAAGAACTGTAAAGGCTTTGCCCCTTCTGCTCCATTCTTATGTGGCATGAGAGTAGTCAGACCTCTATCAGATGTGCACTACACTTGTTTGTTTATAAAACATCAATTTACAATACAGGTCAACCATCTCCAAGGACAGCTTCTTCCTTCAAAACCTTGGCCTTCCATTACTTCAAGTATGGATTTATATACACATTTATGGCAGATTACCGAAGTAAAACAAATAAACAGTAGGAGTTTCATTCTTTTCGTTGTCCATTTGTGAGCCAAATTAAATTTCTATTCCTCAGCCACTCTATCAAACTGCCCAAAAAGAAATCAAGTGCCATTTAAATGCTGTATTTTCCCCAAGCCAAACGCAACATTGGAATACTATGATATCCTCATAATGTAAAACAAAACCACATACATCTTCATCCTAGAAAGGAAAAGACTACATACGCTAATTACCATTAAAGCCTTTCAAGAGGAAAAATGGTTAGCTAAAAGACACAGTGATAATGACCTGGTAAGGAACAGCATCGGATGGCACATTTGCAGCAATAGCTTCGTAGATTCCCCTGCGCTGTTCAAACACTACAGCTCCAACAAACACGCTTCCCAATGCCGCCCCAAGAAGGCGCTCCTGCTCAGGAAAGTTTTATGCCAAATATTTGAATTGCCATTGCAGCACATAAGAAATAGATTTGAACAATTATATCGACTGTAACACCTATCCAACTGAATTGCATTAGCTCCAAAGCAAAATCGTAGAATTCTTTTTTATCAGGGTTATCCTAAAAATTCACTAATTCTTTGAATCAGAAGAGTTTGGAATGAAACAAATTCTGGCACCACCATCACTTAAATCACCACAGCAGCAGCAGCTAAAACAATATTTTGATAATTTCTTACCACTGCAACACATGTACAACGCCAAATTGGAACAACTATAACGAAAAAGGGAAAATTTTAGAACTTTGATTAGGGTTATCCTGGAAAACTAATAAAAGCTTCAAAACAATTTCGAATGAAACAAATACGAAAAACCACAACTCGAATCGAATTCAAATTGGTAGGAATCTGAAATCAAAATTAACCTGAGTAAGGTGGCTGATCATCGCAGCGAAATTGATTTCTCGTCGGTGAAGCGGAAAATTAAATTGCTCACCAGCGTGCTGAAGAAAGAAAATAGAAGACGTATATTTTATTTAAACCCTGCAGTTATTAGCGAACACAATCATTAATGGGCTCCATGATGCGAGCCCAATATGAATTTAGTTTGATGGGCTGGTTCCCGCCATATTTTGTTAGTGCCGTTCAATTCGCGCCCGTTCTCTCTCGACCGTTGAGAAAGGAAGAATAACAACACCAACTCAGAAGAAGAAAAGAAAAGAAAGCAGGTGTTTATTTCCGCTGATCTTATGTCCATCGAAGTAGTTGTGGTCCATTCGATTTCAACTCGAGCTACGCGGTTGGGGTTCATTTGATTCTTTTGGAATTTTTTTTTTTGTTTTCTTTTTGCGTGTTGGTTTTCAAAATTCCACTTGTTACACAGATTAATCTCGCAATATAGAATTATTTGATCTGAGGTTGCCTGGCAAGTATTTTTTGTGCTGGATTGTTTCCAATCTTGGAGTTAATTCGGAGAAAAAGATAAAAATAGAGGGAATTATTCAATGGTCTAGTTTGCAGATTAGAGCTTCATTTTTCTGGTCATAATCAGAGGTTCTTGTTGTTTGAAATTGTATCTTTTGGTCATTGGGCTCTTCAGGGATCTCCTGTGGACACGAAGGATGGGCGAGGCTTGGCACGGACTTCACAGGATTGCCTCCATTGTCCACCCACTATATCTTGCTTGCTTCATTTTCTGGACGGTTCTCGCAAGGCTTCGAGGCCAAATTGATTTGTTCCTTCCTCTCACCCTCGGGACAGGTTTTGTTTGGCAGTACTTCGCCTTAAAACTCTTCCACGAATTCTCATGTGGGTCTGTAATGACCGATGATTTAAGACAACCCATGGTAGCAACTGACGCCAACATGATCATTTTTTTTCGACCGAGAAAAAAAAAAAGATTTTCTTTCCTAAGAGATTAGGTTGGCTCAGGTTACGAAGTCTTCCCAGAGTGTTCTCAAAAAGGCAGATAACATGTTCGATAAAATGCTGCAAAGAAGAGTTGGTGGTATTGACTCATCAGAGTCCGATTTGGTTTTAACGAACAACAAGTAGACCAGTGATTGATTACTGTAGGGAAATTTAAGCAAAAGATGGTGTTCTTTGAGGATATGATAGCAAACTGCAGATGTCAGGTAAAATGGCTAACTCGATCATGATGGGCATTGTGAATTCTGCAATTGAGAAAGCTTATGAGAAGAGCTGCTCAAAAGAAGTTGACTTGGAGCGGTTGAATCAGATGCCGAAGTTTCTGCCTGCTAGCTGCATTGCAGCTTGAAAGGTGAACAGCTGCATTGTTGAGAGCACTTGTGGAACGGAGAAGCTTTTCTCGGAGCTGTATGAGACTAGGGAGAGGATTCTGCATAGGCTTGAGGTGGCTGATTTTGCCTTAAAGATAGAGAGCTGATTAGAAGAAAGAAGAACAAAGTCAACTTAGGCTTGCTTTAGAAGGAAAAGATGAGGAGATACTTTGATTTTACAGTGCTAAAGAGATACAAAGGCAGAACATTGAGAGGCTTCATGGATTTATCCGCAGCTGCTTTATGAGTGAAGTAAAGAGAACTGTCAATGATGAGATACCAGAAACTAGAAGGATGTTGAATGAGGTACAAAAGAAGATGGATATGCTATGCAGAAACTTGCACAAGTTCATTTGGCTCGGTGGAATCACGGGAGTAGGATTCAGCAACTACTAAAGAAACTGATGTTGATATGATGTCAGGAGACATAAAAGATGATGGATCATATGTAAAACAACTGAAGAAGGAATGTGAAGAGATTCCAACAAATATTGATCTTCTGAAGGAACAAGGTAGATTCTGGTTTCGAAAGGATGGACTGCTGCATGTCTTTATTTGAAGCCATAGTTGCTGATCAGCAATGGAAGGATGTTGAGAGAGAAGTAACAGATGCTGTCATGAAAAATTCGTAAATGACATACATTGTCAAGTTCTATGATCCTACTGCTCCTCGTTAGGAAATTGGTCTGTGTTTTTGAACGAAATTGTAGAGCTGCATTTTTACGAACTAGAGGATGCTGTTACGTGTAAGGATCTGCAATCAAATCAAAGTCCTCTGATGTGACCGGTTGCTTTCAATGCCAAGCAAAAGGATAGCGCTAGAAAAACTTAGCGCTAAAAGTTAAAGATTTTGTGACGAAAGGTGTTTATGAGGTGATGCATCATCTTGCTAACTAGTTTACAGTGGATTAATAAGTGTTCCTGTTTCTACTTATCTAAGAAGGGTGTTTACATGAATCCTTTACATCTATCTCTTGACACCGGTCGTATGCTGCGGAATATGAACATTTTGTGATTTATGTTCTTTTGCATCTGATCCGTGTGCATTGGTATGCTGTCAACACTATTAATTGCTTGGGTTGAGAGAACTTTTGTATGATTGTTGATATCTGATTACTTTTCATGGTTATTAAAATAATTCAAGAAAAATGGTATTCTGAGACACAGATGCACAGGTTACAAGATCTGAAATAATAGATTGAACCCTATCGGTGAACAAATTTGCTCTATTAAGAAAAAGGAGCTGCTCTACAGGAAGGCGTTTACAAGAGGGTGCTATGATCTCCAAACAGCCGAAGCAAAGGTTATATCAGCGTTCCTATTATCCTAAAAATTTTCTGTGATCCGAACAAAAGTTTACGCCAAGGTTCCTTGACTTGCAGGTGGACTTGTTGGGAGATCGAGTGGATTTTCTCTTTAACTTCTTGCAGAAGATATACGCAACATTTGATCACTATTCGCCAGTGCTGAAGCAAAACTATTGAGGTCAGATTCTTCTCATAAATGGATTGTTTCATTCAAAGGAATACTTCTCGAGTAAATTTAACTCTTTCAACTTTTATGCTTTACCAGATAATGGATATCCTGAATTCGATACAAACAGAGTTAAATAGAGAAGCCCCTTCCATTTGAGACATAAGACATGAGCTATATGTTGCTATCACTTCAGCTACTTCAAACTTTAGGTGCATTCTTTCTTCGGTCATAGCATTTCATTATCCATTCTTATACGACAGACAGGCATAGCAGTCTTGTCCCCAATTCCTACTTCCTTTAAGAATATCAACATCCACACGCGTACATTTGTTTGTATAGCTTCAACTTCTACTCCCATGATTTTAATCTACAGATGTTTTTATAGCTGCAACTTCAACTTCTACAACTTCAGCTTCAACTTCGACTCCTTCAACTTCAACTTGATAGGTGCTTCCCGCTTGCAATGAAAGAATGTCAATGCTGGAGCTATATACAAGTAAAGTGGCTCATTCAACTTGTAAAGTTAGCCTGCTGAATTTCAAGTACACTACATAGTTTTTCTGAATTTCTACTGCATTAAAGTCAGACTTCCATAAATTAATATCATACATGCGCTCAATTCCATAAATCGAGTGATTCATTATTTCAATTCAACCTTTGTGTTAACCATAAGAAAGGAGACCTGGTTTATTTATATTCATGGGTCACGGGCTTTCTATAAATAAATAACAAATCCATCAAACTAGTGGGCCTCCTACATTTGGATTTAGTGCAGCTTTAACGGCCGCGTCCGATCTGAACACATTCAAACGACCGTGCGCACGATACGCATAGTACATTCACCGTATTACATGACACTCATCAACGGTCCAAACTTTGCCACGCAGCTTATCCAATAATGTCACTGCATGTTCATATGACTTCTCTCAATATCACTTTTTTAAATAGCAATTGTATAAAAAACCCCAAATAAACCCCCTCTCTCTCCCCCTCTCTCTCAGAGTCAGAGATCAACAACATGGCGTTGAGGTCTCGATCCCGATCTCTGCTTCTCGTTCTATCCTTCGCTGCTCTACTAATCGTCGCCGCCGCCACAACTACCGCCGACAATTCCGTCAACGATGAGAACGACGAGGATCTCAGTTTCCTTGAAGAAGACGAACCCCCTCGTACCTCTACCACCACCACCACCACTGGCGGCGCAGGAGATCATGGCGATGATGATATCGAAGACTTCGATCCGGAAGCATACGGTCAGGGTTACGACGAAGACGAATTTAAGATGCCGTCGATCGATGATAAGGACGTGGTTGTTCTCACGGAGGGGAACTTCAGCGATTTCCTGAAGAAGCACAAGCACGTGATGGTGGAGTTCTACGCCCCGTGGTGTGGACACTGTCAGCTTTTGGCGCCGGAGTACGCGGCGGCTGCCACGGCGTTGAAGGAGGCTGGTGAGGATGTAGTGCTTGCGAAGGTAGATGCAACGGAGGAGAACGATCTCGCGCAGGAGTATGAGGTCCAGGGGTACCCAACTGTTCTGTTCTTCGTTGATGGCGTTCATAGGCCTTACCCTGGACAGCGAACCAAGTGAGATACTCTGTTTGTCAAATGGTTGAGCTTAGATCTGACTTAGGAGGTTGCTGCGATTGATAAAAATTTGCAGATTTCACTCTGTTGCTATTATTATCTATAAGTATGGATAGTCCTTGATAAATAACTAATTGCAAGGTTCCTTTCAAGTTTAGATCTGAGGCTTGTGCTGAGTTGATCAAGTTCAATAATTAAGCTTGCATGCAATTCTTTCTCGTGTAGCATCTGATTAGTCTTCTGGTTTTTTATGTTTACCCTAGTTAAATAATGGTGAATATTGTCTGTAATGCAGTGATGCTATTGTCAAATGGATAAAGAAGAAGATTGGACCTGCTATTAAGAATGTGACTACCACTGAGGAAGCAGAAAAGATCTTGACATCTGAGGACAAAATTGTTTTGGGCTTCTTCGACTCCTTGGTGGTAATTTGCCTTTTCTTATGTTATTGTCAGCTAAGGGCGTGTTTTAATGTCACAAAACTCCACTTCCTCCCTCCATATTTTGAACTCAGGCCACTTCACATGTTTCAATTGCCATTTCACTTCCACTTTCACCAAAAGTTCACTCTAAATTTTACTTCATGTCTCTTAGTTATCACTATGACTTCTACTTCCACTGAACCTCACTTCTCACAACTCCACTTTAACGAAACTGACTTTCGTGAAACTCGCTTTCACGCATTAACACACAGCCTAAAGGCTTTAAGAACGTGCTTCCTCTGTTTCAGCAATCTGTTCAGTTCTGATTCTGAGGGATATTCTGCACCGAGCTGATTTTTTTGGTCTGTAAATCTCTATTTTTATATCCATGGAATCTAATAGGATGGCTTAGACTGCTAGGTTATGAATCATGAACTTTCATAAACTTCTTTTTCTGGGCTAACTTGCCGGTTTAAATGAAAATCTGAAAGGCTATTCTGGCTGTTTCTTTCTCATGATGAACTGATCGACTGCTATGCGTTGGCTAACTCTTGTACTGTGCTGCAGGGTGCTGAAAGTCAGGAGCTTGCAGCTGTCTCAAAACTTGAAGATGATGTCAACTTCTACCAAACTGACAAAACTGATGTAGCTAAGCTCTTCCATATTGACCTTAAGGGCAAGCGCCCATCTCTAGTGATTCTGAAGAGGGAACCGGAGAAGGAGGCCTATTTTGGTACGTTTTCCTATCATCTCATATGCCAGAAACAATATCGCCATTATAAGTTCCAGTGACATATTACTTTTGGATTTTTCTCTGAGTAGATTATACTATTTGATCTTGTTATATCTTTGACATGCAGATGGTCAGTTCACTAAATCTGCCATTCTCGAATTTGTGTCTGCCAACAAGCTTCCGTTAGTGAATATCTTGACTAGAGAATCTGCCACTACAATTTTCGAAAGTTCAATTAAGAAGCAGGTTGACAATTTACACTTTTTTTTATAATCAAAGCATTCAAATTGGCTGAGAAGAAATAGTTTTCTTGTTTCCTCTCTTCAGATCCTGCTGTTTGCAACATCAAAAGGATCTGAGGAAGTGTTGCCAAGATTCCAAGAGGCAGCAAAGTTATTTAAAGGAAAGGTAGTATCAGTGATTTCTTTTTAAGATATTTATAGTCTGTAGTCAAACATGAGTAAGGAGTATGTCTATGTTAGCATGCAATTTTTATTTCTCAGATCAGGTTTCTTTTCCCTCTCTTTATCTGGAATCTACTTGCTCTCTGACTCTCTGGCAACTTGCCTGTCGTAGTTGTTATGAGATACTTTGCTAGCATGAGCAGCTAAAAGTTCTTTTTCCTTAGGAATTTTCGCAAGTGTGATAGTGTTATCTTTTCTTTTGTCCAAATAGTTTTCAGTATTAAGCTGTACTTGTCATCTGGAATCTGCAGCTTCTTTTTGTCTATGTTGAAATGGATAATGAGGATTATGGAAAGCCAATTTCAGACTACTTCGGGATCACTGGAACTGCTCCCAAGGTAAGTACTACTCACTTTCTTTTTAATATTTGTTTTGAAAGGGATTTTCTTACATCTAAGACTATTTTGAAGTATCTTAGAGACATACTTATTGTTAAGTCCTTATATATAATGACCTTACATTCTTGCAGGTTTTGGCATATCGTGGAAGTGAAGATCCGAGAAAATTTGTACTCGATGGAGAAGTTACCGTGGACAATTTAAAGGTTAGATGATTGGCTCGACTAAAAACATATTAATCCTACCGATCTCGCCACTCTGTTTGGTAAAGGTGCGTGCTAACTTCTGTGGATTTTGCCTGATTTTCCAGACCTTTGGAGAGGGGTTCTTGGAAGACAAGCTTAAGCCTTTTTACAAATCAGACCCTGTACCTGAGACTGTAAGCAGATACGTCTGCAACATCTACAATCCTCTTGCATACATAATACATAACCTTAACCTGTTTGCTATAATGATATTCAGAATGATGGGGATGTGAAGGTTGTTGTTGGAGATAACTTTGATGAAATTGTACTAGATGAGTCCAGAGATGTTCTTCTGGAGGTAAACATTCTTATCCTGGATGCCATCAATTAAGCAATCATGTTATGAAACTACAGCACTATCCTTCATTTTGAATAGATCTATGCACCTTGGTGTGGGCATTGCCAAGCATTAGAGCCAACCTACAACAAGCTTGCAAAGCATTTGCGTGGGATCGACTCTATCGTCATAGCAAAGATGGATGGTACCACCAATGAGCATCCTCGGGCGAAGGTCTTCTTCTGAACTCATATAGTTTGTTTTTTTCACTATGCTATAGAAATGCGGCTACTACCACATGACTTAACCTTTCATAATTTATTTCAGGCTGATGGTTTCCCGACTTTGCTCTTCTTCCCGGCCGGCAATAAGAGTTTCAACCCTGTGAGTGTTTTCCATGCTTTGCGTTTAAAATCATTAATGTTATATGTCTTTGCTGCACACAATAATATCAACCAATCAAGAGAAGTATCCTTATTCGCAAATCTTTGTGATTCCTGCAGATCACGGTGGACACTGACCGGACAGTGGTTTCATTCTACAAATTCCTAAAGAAACATGTAACAATTCCTTTCAAGCTTGAGAAGCCAGCGCAAGCCACTAAAGATGAGAGCAGCCCGGATGCTACTATTGTATCTGACAATGGAAAGACCCCTAAGGTAGATGCAAAAGATGAGCTATAAAAGATAAGTAGATTTCGCTAGTCAGGAGACTTGTTGTTGACATGTTGTATGAACCAAGGGATAGAAAGGGCTTCAACTTGATGTGGAATGCTCTCGTTTTGTTTAGTGTCAAGTTTTGTTTGACTAACTTAGCTTTGTAGAGATATTTTAAAGTGCAATAAGGTTATTACACCAGTTATTGAAGGTGCATAGTTATGCCATGGTAATGAAGGTGAATTATCCAACTTATCATCTATATGAATTTCCCGATTGATGGACGAAGACGAGCTTTTTGATGGTTAAAAATTACAATTTGATGATCTAACTAATTGCTCAAATTTAGCTAGTACTCGAAATTATGAGTCGGCCCACAGGTCGATCATGGAACTTATAGAACGATACAGTGCAGACTTCGTAGCTAACTTTCTTATGACCTTTGCGGCGGCGGTAAGGAGTCATTCCTCCGCCTTCTCCGCACTGTGGAATTCTTTTTTACGTGCCAAAAGTAAGCAGCTTTTCAACTCTTGTTTGCAGCGTCGGCGGCGGTAAAACAGTCCTCTCGCGTTCTCCATTTCTTACGCGCTAATTTATTCAATAGCTGTGAGATCAATCCAAACCAAACAAATCTGTTATTTTCCCTCCTCTTCTTTTGAGACAGCTGTTTCCGGACCCCACGCAAGGCTGGCAATAAAACTCTCCCCATGTCCATTCCATCCCCTTTCTCTTTTACCAACCAGCCAACAAAATCAACCAATCAAATTTAATCAATCAAAATTATTAAAAATCAATCTCTCCTCAGTCTCCTGTCTTCTTCTTTTTACTCTGTACTCTACTGCATATGAATATAAGAGGAAGAAGAAGATCCCGTTTCTTCCAGTCTCCAAAGAAACCACCGCCAGATCCAGATCTCTCCATTCCATTTCGTTTTCTATATAAACGCCCACCTGCTAGCTCATCTTTACTCTTCACTTCTTTATATCGAGACCCTCCCACCCTCTCTCTTTTTAATTCTACTCTTCAACTTCTCTCCAAGATCTCGCTCGCTTGCTCTCGAAATCAATCAGCAATGGCGACCGCAGCAATCCCCCAGCATCTGCTACTACTACTACTACTTTTCTTCTACGTCTCCTTCTTATTCTGCTTCAGTTCCGCCGCCCACGATCGCTCTCCGTCTCCTTCCCCTGTTGGCGGCGGTCCCCTTGCTCCACCGTCCTCTGAAGTCCACATAAGCAGCCCCCCGTTCTCTTCACCGTCTCCATCTCCAGGCCCAGAATCAGCAGCGGCACATCAGCACGGTCTCTCTCCTCCTTCTCCTCCACCAGCGACACCCTCACCGAGCTTGACTCCATCTCCTTCTCCTGCGCCAGTGGCCACCGATCTGAAGAGAGCACAACAGAAGCCGGTAGTGGCGGACCAGGGAGGTGAACCAGAGAATGAAGAACATGAGAAGAAGGGAAATGTCAGCGGCGGAGGGAAGGCCGGTGTTGCTATTGCAGTCATTGCTGCTGTGGCGGTGGTCGGACTTGGTGTGTTCGTGTACAGAAAGCGGCAGCAGAATATAAGGAGGGCGAGGTACAGTTATGCTACAGGTCGAAATATCGAGCTGATCTAAATCTGATCTGATGGAAACCATCGAATTAACACATTACATTACGGAATTCTGGACAAATCAATACTGCGTGCAAACGTACAGCGTTGTTGCTTCTTGTTAGTGCGCGGTGATCGAAGGTATAGAAAGCTAGCAAAGTAAGTTTATAGATTCTCTGATTACGCTAGAAGTGATTGGGATTTGCTTGCGAGCTTTGTTTTTATGAAAGAATAGAAGGATTTCGTTGATGGGTAATTCAATGATTCATCTGCTAGGATTTTGGTAGATCTACTTATGCATATGTGTATATAATTTTGGAGAATGAGGAATAGGATTGCTGGATTTTGCATACAGTTACACATTGACATTGACATCAATTTTGAGGAAGAAATTATACAAACAAGTGATCCAATCTTTTAATTGTCGTTCCGAGTCGGATGAATCTGTAGAGATTGTTGTTTCTATCTATGATCCAGCTGCTGTTTGGTTAAGAAATAAATTTAGAAAAAATTATCATATTCATCCTTAAAATATACATAGCACAATAAAATAATTTTTTTTTTGAAAAGTAAGTTTATTTCGAAATTTTTAGATAATAATTATTTGTTAATAAAAAGAATATAAGAATATATATAATTTTATATATTTATATAATTTAATTTTAGTTTTTTTGAAATATTTCTAAAATTTGTTAGAAATAAAAAATTAAAATAAATTGTTAGTAAGTAATAGCAAACTATACATAATATCCTTTGCGTGATTTGAATAATTGATCGGAACAAGTATAACGAGAGTGATGCGTTCATTCAGCACGACAGTCGGGTATTTATTTTGCATTTGCTCTTTTGCAGGTGGGTTGTTGATAAAAAATAAGAATGGTCCGCCTCATCATTAAATTTATTCTTTTGATCTTATTGATTTGGTTAATTATTAATACCTTCTTCAATTGCATCATAGATAATATAGGTAATATTTGAAAGTATTTGAAATGAAAATTTCTTTTAGAAACATTATTTTGATGTTTATTTAAAACAATAAAAATTATGCTGAATAATTTAGTATTTTTTTATTTTTAAAAAATAATAAATATTTAATTAAATTTAAAAAATATGATACCAAAGCACATGATATTTGACCGACGATGTTGAATGTTTGGTATATCAAAACTTAAAGAGAGCAGCAGTACCAGCAGCTGCAGCTGGCATTTTTCGGTATCTGGCATTTTATGTCAAAATTGGCAAATTCAGATCCGTCATATATGTCTCACATATAACAAATATTTACTTAAAAGACAATATATTCTCAAAATTATCTAGAAAGTATAAACATTCTGTTATAAGAATCATAGTAATTTATTTGAAAATTAATATTGATAAGATATTATTAATCATATTGTTTTAATAAGGTATCGCCAATTTAAATACAGGTAATCATAGTCAACCAACCAAGGAAAGATTATATAGTTCTGTTAATCAATCAAGCCATCGACCGTACTCAGTCCTTTCCTTTTAATTAACATGAATGGCCGTGGGTTAACAGTTTATGTTTCAAGCTTAATTGATTAACAACAACGTAGCCATCCTTCCATTCTGTTGATTGATTCTTGAGAATAAATTAAAGCACGTGTCAATTATTATTTCAAATTTATTTTTTATATTGAATTTCAAAAAATTTAGTTCTATAAAATTAAGATATGTACTTAGAATAGCTGGTTGAAATAACTAAAGTAATAATGAACTTGTTAATTATAAGTTAATCATCATCATACAAACATTAAATATTAAACACAAGACAAACCCTTCTCACTACTTGAAAAACTTCTTGTTTCGAGACCCACCGCTAACCCCCACACAACTCGTCCAACGAACGAAACGAATCCCAATCTGATCATCTTCCCATCATCGCGCACCATACAAAGGAAAAAGAAGAAACACAGCACATCGAACAACTTCACTTCTTCTTCCTCTTCTTCGATTGGATTCGGATTCGATTCGGTTTGCCAACCATCGCCGACAATAAGAGGTAATTATTATTCTAATTCCGAATGAAAATTTGTGTTTTATTTTCTACTGTAAGAAATTATCAAACATCTTACTTGTTTCAATCTCCCATTCCAGTATATCTATCTAAATCTACTTGTTGATTCGTTTTGTTGGTTGATGCATCGACTGACAGTTTTTGAATTGCCTGCTTATTTCAAATCGGTGAATTTTATTCTCTTCCGATAATTGGTTGTTTGATCCTTTCTTCGTGAGTGATATCATCTTGTTCACTTTACTAGTATGTGAATTTTATCTTGTTTTTACGCTATTTTTCTGATTTTGACAACTGGATGATACATTACTATATATGGTGTTACTTCTTCTTAGTTCTTCGGAGGACGTGTTTCGTAGTGAAAGCTGATCCCCTTGAGATTAATTCATCTTGCTAAGCATGCTTGATTATCAAGTTGCAGTTTTACTTTTGCGGCTTCAGTGTTTCATGGTTAGCAAATTCTGCAACCCTTACCAGATTCCAAAACGTCAATTTGAGAAGATTGTTTATAATGTTTTTTTCTTTACATGATGCAGAACTGTTTTGCAGCTCTATTGCGGCCAACCAAACGTTCAACTTGTTGATCCGAGCTGTGTGTGAAAGGCATGCTTTTAGCTTACTGAGATAGTGTGCGTGGTTTTCTCACTAAAAAAGTTTAACTCTTTCCGCGATGCCATTCTTTGTCTACTATCTTAACACTATGTGAATCCCTTATTCTTCTTTGTCTTTGATTTTCAGACATACAACATCAAATTCAGTTGCTATATGATACCAATTTCTCCCTTTCTGTTGGGTGAATCAATCTCATAGACTACTACCAAGTATAGGAAGGATGCAAAAGGATAGCAGCACAGGCGATCACCAACCTAACCCTTCAGTCCGGGTCAGGTATCGCAAACGGTCAAATGAGGTTGGTTTCTTTTGTAGCTTGCACTTCGTCTCTTTTGAGTGGATTAAGGAATTATCAGCGTATAGTACGGTAGCATATACCTTATCATAGACCAACTTGAAGCATTCTCTCTACCAACTAATTAATTACAACTAATCTTCCACAGGAATCTCCAATTTGCCTTCATATTATCACCATTTGACAGAAAAAAATTTGGTTGAGAACTTGCTATCTTTCAGTGGGATTTTTAACCTGAGTGTTTCCTTGATTCCAGGTTGCTACAGAGCCTAATAAAACAAATGGGGCCCAGTTACTTGTCTACGACCAAGACAAATACAAAAAGATGCTAGTCCGTACATATTCTTCAGTATGGATGATAGGAGGCTTTGCATTAATTATCTACATGGGCCACCTCTATATTTGGGCAATGGTGGTTGTCATCCAAATATTTATGGTGAGGGAGCTTTTCAATCTTCTTAGAAAAGCTAATGCAGACAAGCACCTTCCAGGATTCAGGCTCTTAAATTGGTATGTGCGAGAGTAATCCTCTCCTTTGGCAGTCATTACTAACTTCCTAACGTTCATTGTGTTTCACATTTGAGTATCCAAAAATATCTAAGATTGCTCTTATATTTATGCAGGCATTTTTTCTTCACAGCAATGCTATTTACCTATGGCCGTTTTCTCAGCAGGCAGCTTGTGAACACTGTTACATCAGACAAATTGTTATATAAGCTTGTCGGTGGACTTATCAAGTATCAGATGTTCATCTGTTACTTCCTGTATATTGCGGGTATAGTGTTTTTTTTTTAAAGTTAAATATGCTTTTCTTGATAGGAATGCTGTGGGTAGGTAACAATCAAAATATACAGTACATGAATGTAGTGGGTTTCTGAGGGCAACTATGTAAACCGAACATTATGGTAATGCTGGTGCAGCATAGTGACAACTAAGGGAAAAACATTCAAAATGGTTGTTGCATGGGATTAACACATTCTGAAAAATCACCAAAAACAATTTGGCCAGTATGTCTATGAGCGGTTTTTCTTAGAATTATTGTCCTAAGATTTGATGCTTCCATAAAGTGCGGTTTGTAGAACTTACAGTAACAAGGCTCTGTATTTAGCACACACTCTAAGCATTCTAACTTTCACTTGTATATTTGTCCAGGCTTTGTGTGGTTTATTCTTTCACTAAAGAAGAAGATGTACAAGTACCAGTTTGGCCAGTATGCATGGACACATATGATCCTTCTCTTGGTGTTTGTGCAGTCTGCTTTTACAGTTGCCAACATATTTGAAGGAATATTCTGGTAAATTCTTCGTAGTGCTCGTTATCTTGCAAACACTAAAATTTAGTTTTTCTACTTCTGGTCTCTTGTTTGTTTGGTCGTTGTATATGTTCTAATATTAAGTTGAAAGTTGGAGTTGACTTCTTTGTGACTTAAGGACTATGCTTTTGATTAGGTATATTTCAATAAAACCCCTTGCAACTCTCCTGCCAATAAATGTGGTTCTTAAAAGTATATAGCATCCTATGGATCATAAAGAGTTTGCAAGATTCATTTTTACTAAAATCTTTAATGGATGTTTCTCGTTTAGCTTTTCCTGGTACCATTATTCCTGATTTTAGTTTAGGGCCAAGATCCTCTTTTTCCTTTTTAGGTTTTAATCCTGGGATTCATGAAGCTGATATTGTGATGCCGTTAGTATTATTTTTTCTGTTTTGGGATAAATGTGGTAGCTCAAGTGTTCTATGATGTATGGAGATAAATTTTCATTGAGTAATAGGTTGGGACTCTGGTCTTAATACTTAACTTATAGTAAGCCTTCATTTATACTGTATTCTTAGTAGTTATACCACTAGCTTATTTTTGTCAAAAGTAGAGTCACAAGACTGATTCTTATTATTGAGAATCCTCTGCAATGCATTTCGTATTTGCTTAAACTGTCTTATGCAAGCAATCTGCATGTTTATTTGTTTAAACATGAGTCTTTTTATTTTCAGGTTCCTTTTGCCTGCTTCACTTATTGTTATCAATGACATTGCTGCTTATTTCTTTGGATTCTTCTTTGGCAAAACACCATTAATCAAGTTATCTCCAAAGAAAACTTGGGAGGGTTTTATAGGTGCATCTGTGACAACAATTTTATCCGCTTTTATGGTGAGTGTGTTGTTACACCTCTTTGGCTTCTCGCCTTAACTGTTAGTTCTTTGTTTATTCCAGAAAAATTAGAGTTCATTTTTAGATTAGTACTGAATAGATGGTGAGTGTTACCTTTTGCAAGACCCGATGTGTTGCGATTTGAATTCTAAAACTTGTGATCAAGTTCTAATTGTTGTTCTTGAAGTCACCCATAATACTAAGGTCATGCTTTTGTTTGCTTGAAATTCATCTAAGTTCATTAGCGACCTTGTTTCAGGTTAGGATATGGTGACTAAAAGTTTCTTATGTTATTTTATGCAGCTAGCAAATTTTTTTGGCCGTTTTGAGTGGCTAACATGTCCAAGAAAGGTGATCTCGATTTTCTTAAGAGAATGTAGGTGTCATGTTTTTGCTTCTGCTATTTTCATTTCACTCACTTGATGAACTGATTGTAGGACCTGTCAACTGGATGGCTTCACTGTGATCCTGGTCCAGTTTTCAAACCTGAGCAATACTCAGTAGCAGGTTGGGTCCCTGAGTGGGTATGTTTTTTTAACATTACAGGCACTTGTTTCATTTAAAAGCAGCGTCTGCAGTTCTAAGTTCATAGATATTGATGCTTGCAATTTCATTTGAGTTTTCGCAGCTTGCAGCTCTTAATAGCATGTCAACCTTAAAATTTTGCTTGTCTAATGCATTATCCCTATGCAGCAACGACGTCATAGCTATCAATTTTATGATGCCTTGCCTATCAGTTCATCTTTATTTATATATTGTACTTTTAGGCTTGTATATTCTAGAGTTTTTGCTAAGTCATTCCCTTCTATGTGCTTGTTCTTGCTTATGTTTACTGATGGCATACATTGTCTTCTACACCAACCCATATTTAGAAATTGCTAATTATGTCCACTTTCAATATTGAATATGAAAGACAAACTTCCTTTTCTTCCATCTAATTGACTTACCTATTTTTAATTTTTAGTTTACTTTTGAAGGTCAGCTCTCTCACTGCTTGCTTACATAACGCAGTTCCCCTGGAAAGAGGTTGCCATCTTACCTGTACAATGGCATGCCTTAGCCCTTGGTTTATTTGCTTCGATTATAGCACCTTTTGGAGGATTTTTTGCAAGTGGTTTCAAAAGGGCTTTCAAGTTAAAGGTACTTTCCGATTGATGATTGGGTTGATTCTGGCCTTATGTGAAACGGGCTAATATAGAGTTTCATCTGGCTTAGGATTTTGGTGACAGCATACCTGGACATGGTGGAATCACTGATAGAATGGATTGCCAAGTAAGTGTCACTCTCATTGATGTGTTTATGCATATGCACATAGTTTCTTGTATATGTGTCGGCGCAACTACAGGTCCTTCTATAACTATAATTTGATTATGGATTGCTTCCAGATGGTGATGGCTGTATTTGCATATATATATCATCAATCGTTCGTCTCACCACAAAGTTCCTCAATTGAAATGATTTTAGAGCAGGTCTGGCTATTATTACTCCCTTTCTTTTCTTTGTGATTTCACTATGCTCTTGTATTTATTGGAGATTTTTTATTTGAGATGTAGATACTACGAAATCTCACCTTTGAGGAGCAGCTCATTCTTTATGCAGAACTTGGTAAAATCTTAACGAAAGGCAGTTAATGCTGTCTTGAAGCGCCAGCTATTAGCTATGCAAGATGTAAATGATTATGTAGCTTCTATTCGAGTAAATATTTTATGGGCTGGAATTTTGCATTGCCCTTCTGCGCATGCAATTTGTTACCTATTTCGTCTACTATTTTCCTTCCAGCTACTACATCAGGTGCTGAGAAGTATGTTTGTGAAATTCTGGTCAATATTGCCAGTTAATCAGAGAAGTTGTAAGGGATCAATTTCAAGGACTGAAAAGACCAGGTGGCTTTGTTCTAAAGAGCAATATGAGGCATAGAATGTGATCTGAAATAGATCTACAAACAGCATGCCTGCTTTCCAGCATGGAGCCAAGCATGATCAAGACCCAAATAGCAAGTCCCTCTGAGTATCTTTTGATCGGAACCAAGTTCATATTCGAAGTACCCTTCCCCGTTGTATCACTCCTGCTTGCTATTTACTATATTTCCAGGGTGTGCTGGAATAACTCTGAAAATTTGCCAATCTATGTCTGGACACAAATTTCAATATCATGGAGTATTGTTGCATTGTTAGTGCATTCAACCTCACATCAGGAAAGATAATAAATATTGGACGTCAAAATGTTAAGCTGTTCCCAAGTTCTCTTCTCTTTCTGATTATTGTACTTATTTGTAACTCTGTTCGTTGCCGTTGCAAGAATAAGTGGCGGGGAAAAAGCCTTTCATAGCGACGAGGGAAAATTGGAGCTGTAATAAAACTGTTACACGTTTGGTTTTAATTTCTGTTTATATAAGAGAAAGAAAAAGAAACTGCCGAGTACTAACACCCTACAGCCTAGCATGCATGGAGCCAACTGCTCTTGGCTGATGTTAATTGTTGACTACACAAACAATCTTCATTTGTTGATGCTTTTAAGTACCTTTTGAACCTTGTGGCCATTCCAAATTCTATGCTACTCCCAACTTTCACTGTTCAGAAGGTGGATCCACCCATCTTCCATGCTCTTTGATAAGATCAATTAGGGCCTCAGTTGCATGCTCCATAGCAATGCCTCGCTTCACCACCGTCTGTTCAATCAGGGCAAAAGTTACTTGGGTCATAGAAACGGTCTTATATACTCAGTTTTTAGAATAGTCATTAGACCCGCATATTATATGATAGTGATTGCTGTGCTACTAAAGGTCATTATGTGCGTATAATAAGTGTATCTGAAATAAAAATATTAAGATGGATGTGTGAGTACACTAGAATGAACTAAATACGGAATAAAATATACGCCAACGAGCAGCTATCATTCCAATCGAGAGCAAGTTAAGGAAAAAAAGATTTAGATGGCTAGGACATGTCTTGCACAAACTTAAAAATGCTGCAGTGAATAATAATGATGCGATTTCAATAAAGCGCACCAGGAGAAGAAGGGGTAAGCAAAAATTAGCATGGTTTCGGGTGGTGCTGAAGAATTTAGAGGATTTACATCTTTCGATAAATCTGGTACATAATCGAAAGGAATGAAAAAACAAATTCATATAGCCAACCCCACTTGAGTGGGGGATAAAGACAGTCCGTATACTTAGGTAATCATGAAAGAAAGTATGGACCTCTGTCCCATGCAACATACCTTCCCTACATATAGATCAATCTTTCCTGGAGCTCCACCGACATACCCAAAATCAGCATCAGCCATCTCCCCAGGTCCATTCACAATGCATCCCATGATTGCAATCTTCCATAAATGAAGGATGACAATCAGTTAAATCCATCACTATATGAAAAGGCACAGCAGCTCAGATAGTAGATACATACCGAAACACCAGGCAGGTGAGACGTCTTCTCCCTTATCTGCGCACTTATTTCCTGAAGGTCAAACAATGTCCTACCGCATGATGGGCACGATACGTATTCCTATAATAGGAAATCAGAAACTAAATGATAAGAAGAGGATATTTAAAAGAACTTAGCTTTTCAGATAGAGATTTTCTGGTTTAACCAAAAAATGGAAGTAATGGCTGACACTAACAGTTTTTGTGTTGCGCATTCTGCAACCCTGAAGTAAATTAAAGGATGTATTCTTGAGGAACTCAAAGTCCTGATCCACGGCCTCCAATAGTACTCCATCTCCAAGGCCGTCAACTAGAAGGGCGCCTCCATTGCTTCCAGCACCAATCACCAGGTCATCCCTGCGGTGAACATAAGGTAAGGACCTTTGAGCATCTCCACTCTCAAAACTTATATGTGGAATTTCTAGTCCTTCACTTTTCAATTAAGGTATACGTACCTGTGGGACTGTTTGGGGAATTGCATGTGATGAATCACAGGGAAATTTAGAGAATTTTCTTGCAAATACTCAAACAACCTGAAACCATATAGAGAGACCAGATAGGTCCAATCAGTATGACATCAAAACAAAAAGAAAACTAAGGGACCAAAATGTGCCTTGAAATTATAGAGTGCTAAGATTTTCATGTTACCATTATTCCCTACATTCTGAGATTGAACTTTTACCTCCTTGCTGCATGCACTCTGCTAATTTTCTTTTCATTGTATGGTAAATCATGCAGCAACATTGTGATGTCATTCACCTCTTTGAGGATATCCAATTCTTCATAGGGTTCATCTCCACGAACAGAAACAGCTAACCGAGTGCCTGAATAAAATAAGTTGAGCATTCATGATTATGACCTAAATATGATGAACCTAGATTCATCTCATAAACCATATTGAAGCTACAGGACTACCTTCAGGCAAGAGTTTGGAAGCACCCGAAGAAAGCTCCTTGAGGTTTGCCAAGACAATTGCATTGGGAAGTGGTTTTGTAAGCTGCTCGGACAATGGCGTCAAAACACCCATGCTTATGTCAATCAACCTCTTGAGAGCTAGTCTCTGTTCACAAAATCCAAATTCATTCAGCCATACTATAAGAGATTAATTTGTTTATTTTTAATATAGGTGTCAAAGAACAGTTCGGAATATGAATATAAAAGCAATCTCACAGCATCTAGATCATCCACTGGAGGAAGTTGTCTTAGAAGAATGGAATCCACAGTTGCCAGATCCTGGAAGTCACATATGTAAAAGCAGTTGTAAGTATATTTTTTGTGTTGCAGAAATATGACGAGTGTGTTTCCAAATTCTAAAGAAAAAACTGTAGTGTAAACCTTGAAGGGCATCCCAACAACAAGCTTTGCTCCAAGAGCTCTATAAAGAAGTTCTGGTGTCTGTTTCAAGGAAACAGAAGAGTTAACATATATCAATAACCTTTGCCAAATAAGCAACACAGGATGCCCTTTGAATCTGGAAAGTCATTGCACAACCTTGAGTTATAAACAAAGGGCAATGAATAAAAAAATACACCAACATATATTACTTGCTATTAATGGAATACTAGGAAATCACAGAAATAATCGAGTTTTAAGATTATTAAATTGGATAAAACACATTCAACCTAGACATACCTTCAACTGCTCCAAGGAAACAGACATCAAAACAGAACCATCACGATGAAGGACGCCTCTATAATCCACTTCCTCACACTATTTGAAGGGATCGAAATCATATTAAAAAGCACGCACTAAGCAAATTTCCTAGAGGATATAATAGAAGACATTACAGACCTCCTTTTGCACAGGCAGCTGACCACTTCTTCGTTGAAAATCAAAGTAATGTCTGTGCTTTTCTTCAAATGGAGCCTACCAAGATTAATGCAGCTTTCTTAGATCATTACATTATAATTATCAATGAGATCTTGAGAAACCAAATGCTTTTAGGATATAGAATATGTCAGAAGCGTACCACCCCCTTCTGAAGTTCTGCAGCTTGCATGCCAAGATTTGCAAGTCTTCTGCAGGGATCAATTTCCTCTTCTGGTGGTTCAGTAAGGGAAACTCTGATAGTATCACCAAGTCCATCCTATGCAAAGACATAAAAGACAACGCCATAATGTAACTGTCTACAAAAGCACATTAAATTGCTAGGCCATACATTATTAACTAGATAATATCTTGTTCAAAATAATATGAGGATTTCAAGAACGAAAGTGGCCTAGTATCCCTTTAATTCTCATAAAGCATCTACAAAGTAGCTAAACAAGTTGAATCAATTAAGCTTATGTAAAACGCAATTACAAGTCATCAAAATCTTCTGCAATTGATTTATTGCTACTTTACAAGTATCCTTCAACTTATGATACTTCTATAATCATAAGGTCCCATGTAGTGTGTGCACTGTTCACATCAAGAATAAAATGTCCTGCTACTAAATAAGGGTTTTGCTATACTTGATTTGAGTGCACTGAAGGTCAGTTCTTAACTCTTGTATATTGAAAAAGTGCTACTTTACGTTTGTATTTGGGTAGGACTAAACTCACTGTCCTGTATTAAACTATCAAACTTAAGCACTAACGTTAAGCTACTTTCAGCAAACTTAGCTAAACTTCAAGCATAAGATTCAAGCAACTTAAACCATGTACACCCTCTGGTTATTATACAATTTACTCTTTTCTCCTTATTCTCCTAGTCTGCTAAGAAATTCCAAAGTCAGCACTACTATCTAGAGAATGTTCTTGAAAGGTCACATCAATTAAACCTGAAGTAGTGTCCCGATACCAATTGCAGACTTCATGCGTCCATCTTCACCCTCACCAGCTTCAGTAACACCTAAGTGCAGAGGATAATCCCATCCTTGAACATACATTTCTGCGACAAGCAATCGATATGCTTGGACCATGATTACAGGGTTGCTTGCCTTCATAGAGAAGACAAAATTATGATAGTCCAACTTCCGACAAATTCTTGCAAACTCAAATGCAGATTCGACCTGTCACATAAAAGGGGATTAAACAAAATGGAATTTACTGCAAAAGAGGTAAAACCACAAGCAATAAGGAAAACACTCACCATTCCCCTAGGAGAATCACCATAGTAACTCATGATACGATCAGAAAGGCTGCCGTGATTTGTCCCAATACGCATTGCCCTTCCGTATTTTTTGCATTTCTCAACCAACGGAGAGAAAACCTGTTGGAAGAAATACGGTCACCCTTGTGTATAAACACATGAAGGACAAACAAAAAGGATACCCAATACATGAAAAAACTACAGAAGCATAAAAAATGTAATACATATAAGAAATGCAGCCATATTTACTCTCTGTCCATTTAGTTTTAGTAATCAGGCATTGCCCTTACCATGGATGAATCCACATGGGATGAATCCACACATTCCCATTTGGTATAAGACTTATGAAGTTATATTCACTATGCATAACCAAATTTGCATTAGTAGTCTGTTAGCAAAGATCTACCTCTTCAATATGCTCAAGCTCCTTCTGATAATCTTCGTCAGTATACTCTAGCTTCACAAATTGCGCTCTCCTGTCAGCTGCATTAAGATTCTCTCAGTGTATTGAAAGGTCAAAGATCTGAAGAAGCTCGGCAGGCTTAAGGATGAGAATCATACCAAAATTCCCAGGGTTAACACGAATTTTATCAAAACATTCAGCTACTCGTAATGCAACTGAAGGAGCAAAGTGGATGTCTGCCACCAGAGGTATATTATAACTGCACAAGCACTAGTAATAAGTATTTTGCTACACAAAACGTTACTTTGCAAATACTCAACTTCAAGCAATAAGCATAACATTTGACATACTTATTTTGGACGAGCTTGTTCTTTATCTCAAAGCAAGCATCTGCTTCTTTCTTTCCTTGAACCGTTATGCGAACAATATCTGCACCCTTATCTGCTATTCTCATCACCTTCCAAAAGATTAGGAGATCACATCAGCCTCTTCCTCAAATATAAATATTATATATAACATGAGAATGAAGCCTGAAAAAGCAGCAATGTCTACTCAAATATAAGTATTTTTGCTGAGCTACTACTTAAAGTCTGGTCTAGGATAACCATTTCCAGTATTTTATTTTAAATAATCAACCTTTAAGAACTCAATATCAAGCCTAAAGTGATGTGCTCGCCAGGAGTATTAGCACATGCTAGAGCAATTGTAGAAGCTAAAGTTCCCCAGAGAACAAAAAGGGAAAGCCACAAAAAACATAGTGTACTTGATGAGAATAAGATAAATCCACAATAAGAAAATTAAATTACAACAGAGAATTATCCTAGCATTTTGCACATGAAAATCAGTAAGGATACCTCTTCCACGGTTTTGTTGACATCCTTGGTGTCTGAAGTAGTCATAGTCTGTATCCTTATAGGGTGCTCGCTGCCAAGAGCAACATTTCCTACCATTACAGTTCGAGTTTTTCTTCTGACAGTCTTGTTTGATGACTCACAATATTTTTGCCTGGGTACTGTAGTTAGAAATAGAAGCACTTGTCAATTGTGGATATGACGTGAATACTACCATGAACATTCAAACGTTAACTTATAGGTATAGAGTCATTACTTTCAACAGATCAAGTTTACAATCCAGATGTGACTTATCAAAAACGTATTCGCAAAAAAACGCAGGAAACAACAAGCAAATCATCAGTTCGAGCTAGAATTGATGCAAGTAGATTAGTGAAAGTCATGAGATTTAGGTTGCTATCAATGAAGATTACCAACTCAAAGTGATGCTGCATATAAGCCAGAGCGTGTACCTAACAGAGGGCTTCCTTCTGAAGCAGGTTGTAACTTTACAGTTTCTGATCCAGTATTAGAAACGCTTCGTATTCTCAGCAACTTTCTTCTCTGAAAGTTGATCCTCTTCACATCACGAGCAGTGTCAATATTCACAAAGTCCACACTCTTTGTAAAGTTTAGACCATGATCACTACACTTGAGCCGGGGGAAAGAAGTTGGAACAGTCGCAGCTGCCATTTCCTCAAAAGTTTCACTTTTGCTTGGTTAGGTCTGTAACAAAAACTACGACATCTGCTTTAGTTGATAAAACAAAGCCTCAGTGAGTTGGCTAGTTAGCAAATACAACTAAAAAAGAGGAACCGGAGCTGCTGTTCTTAAATAATCTCAAGAACATATCTTCCGAGTGAAAAATAAAAAGAAGAAACCGAAAAAATTATTCGTATCCATAAGTATACCTGCATGTAATTAACTTTATAGAATCTAAGAAAGTAAAAATCAAGTTAAACACAATTAAAGCTTGGAAACAACTGCTAACAACAGGCTAGTTGTTGTTCGCTAGACCAATCCAACTAGACACCCAAAAAGAAAAGATCGATAAATAAGAAAAAATTCATCACTCTTACCAAGAATCGTCACTCCAGTTCCTCAAAAACGGGTTCAAATATTTAAATAACGCTACCAACTGAAGAAATTTACAGCTTTTAAAAGAAAAGGAGAGGAACAAAACCTGGGGAAAGCCTAGAAGGATCCGAAATAGGAAACCACAAAAAAAGGAACGAAATTTTTTTGTGGCCGGCGAAGTTGGGAGCTGAAATTAATTTCTATCCAAACAATCGAGCAGTTACTATTTACTTCAATTTTTTCAAGAAAGAAAGAGACCAACGAGAGAGAGAAAATGTGAACTTCGTATTCTGGGGGTAGGGAAGGAGTTGGTTGGTTGTTTGTTCTCAGTGTCTGGGCCAGCCATCCAACTATAGCCGTAGCATAGATTATATAGACAGAGACTGAGACACAGAGTAATCTCACCACCACCGTCGCTACCAACAACAACACGAGTCTTTCAAATCTAAATAGATAATTCTTTTAAAAGTTGGTTTTGCTTGAAAGACCTTGATTAGTAATTTTTGTCCCCTTAGTTTCATGATTTATGCCCGAAAGATTATAGAAACATAGTCACGATTTCTTTTCTGATAATTAGTGGTTTACTTGTTTTTTCTTTTTCTTTCTGATATTGCTTTGTTGTTTTTTCAAGTTCTAGTAGAATATTCGAAGCTAATGCACTCTTCACAGAGACTGCCTTCTGGTATTAACCTACTACTGTTTACTTCTGTTTAACGTGAGCACGTTAAATTCATTCTAAGTGTTCAAACTCAGCTACCCACCTTGCTAATTTTGTCTTTCATGAAAATAAAGTCCAGAAGATAATAACGCGTAGTGTTGAATTTTCTTATGATATTAAAGTAAAATCTAGCCAATGAAAGATATCACTGGACTTCGTATCATTTTCAACAACAGTAATATTCGTTCAGATGAAATTATCATCCGTCGAAAAATCAGAGATCATATAAAATCACGAATAGAATACGGCAAATATGATCTTGCTTATGGTCATGCATTTATCAATTGCAGTCCAAATGATCAGCAGCTGAATTTAGAAAGTTAGAATATAAAAATACTGATTGATTTAGAATCATGTGTTTTGAAGAATTTCAAGTCACAATTTGTCATGCAACAGTTACAGAAGCTGTGACTGACAACAACATCTTTGAACTTTTACATGGTCGTATAATGAGTTTAGAGAATAATTTGCAGGGTTTATGATACTATTTTTCAAAAGTTTTCATTTTTTTAAAATATTTGTTTAGAATATTTTATATAAATTTTTAAATATATTAAAAATTACATATATATATTTTTTAATTTTAATTTTTTTTATTTCAGAATAAACAAATTGCATCTTACATTGTTGCCAGCATAATGTCTACAAGCAGGAACTTTGATGTAAAGGTTGAAGTCAAGTTGCGTGCTTTAACTGGACTCGATAGAAATTTAGTACCGCGACGTCTTGGAGCAGTTGTTCCACGACTACCATACGATAAAGTTCTTAGGAAACCATTGGCTTTTATAATATTATTATCTCTGTCTGAGCTAGTGAGAAGCTTAGACTGCATCATCCATGCCACTGCTGGCGGAAAGAATTCCATAAAGTATAGTCATGCAATAGCCACCCCGAAAACATAATTTTCATGTGAATTAGCAAAGAGACAAAATAATGACAAGGAATGTAGTCGAAGGAAAGATATATCCATAACCAGTGAACGAGTTACATAGCATCGTCTGAGAATTTAAAACTTACCGCTATGTCAGTTGCTGTTGAAAATGCATCTGGAACCATTGTTGATATAAACTGTGGATGGACCTACACGCATGGAACTTGCCAAATTGTTGAACTTGTTAGTACTCCACCAATTTCTTGTATTCAAATATGTTCTTTCCATCTTTACCTAATTTGAGGTCGCTAAAAGACCAGACCAGACCAGTTACTGGAGAAAGAGGCAATGACTTCAATTGCAAACAACAAACCTAAAACATTGGGATATGAACTTCAATAAGTTACCATCACAAGCTGCAAGTACTTGTAAATGGAATGTAAACGTACATATCATGGACAAGGTCAGCCTTTGATTGACCTCGTCGGTGATGTTAACCACCGATGAGTATGAGTAGGGAGAGCAGGAGTGTGAAGACTGAACCTGAGATTGGAGCAGGGAGGTTGATGATGCCAGAGAGGAGTTCACCAGACTTTGCTGTACATGCAACCATGGATATTTACCTCCTAGCATCTCTTGTGCCATTGTTCTAATAAACATTACCTCCAACTCATTCCCTGTCTTTCTCACTCTTGTTCAATTTTCTCCGCAAGTGGGCATTCACTTCGAGGGAAATAACAGCACAAAATAACAGCAGTCGCACTCGGGATAAAACACGCAAGGTAACGGAGAAGATGGCAAAAAAAGCTAAGAAAAAGAGGCCAAGGCAAACTTAGCAGCTAAAGTGAAGAGAATATACGGCAGGAGAGATTTTCTCCGGGAGAAGAGCAAGAACTCAAGAGCCAATGCTGGTTCCTATTATCAATGACACTGCGCCAAGAATGCTACTCCTCTTCTCTGTTTCTCCTCCTGCTACTGATCCCTCCACCACCACCTCATCATGGTCACTTGAGCTCCTCAATCTGGCCTTTGCTAATGTCACCACAAGTTCTCTTCTACCAAATCTAATCTCTGAATCTGTAGCCTATAGAAACCAAACAGTATATAGCAAAAAGAGGCAAACAAATCAGTAACTATGAAGTGAACAGAATTTGAGTGATATGTACTCTGATGCTTTGAGAATTATTTCTCTAGTTGCTTGTAGAGGCCAATGGCTTTCTGGTCTTGTATTTCTTCTCGAGGTATGAAAGGTGGATTTGGGAACAAGAGGAATTAGTCATAGACCACATTCCAAGCATTAATTTCAGAAGACCTGCTCATTGTTAATTCATGTTCAGAGTCTCTATATTGTAGGGAAATAAAAGAGAAGGAATCAAGGCACCTTGAAGGAAGTAAGTCATTTATAACAAGTATATGAGTGGAGCAGAGATAATAAAATGGAGAAACATGAAACAATATGGTGAAGAAATTGGGTTGATTTAAATGAACCAAAAAACAGACATACCATTCACTCATATAAAACTTTCACAGGATATCACTTCACTCCAGCTGCCAAAAATCTTGATATTCTAGTAAGCTAACAAAATGCACACTAAACTATTTATATTGAGATGAGATAGTGTATCACTTCCAAATCATACGCCAAAAAGAAAAAAAAAAAAAATAAGTAAAAAAATTGGCTAAGCCAACGCCAGGGGGTTACATATTTATTGTACTACCATTCAACTAGAACATAAAAACTATGACAGTAACCAGTTTTGATGTATTGCGAACATCTAAATATTACTTGCAATTCTATATTTTAGTTAGCTAGCAGATAGGATGCCTTGAATATATCTTTTTCAACTTCTACGCAGTAGTTACTTATAGAAGACGAGAATCCGAAACAAGCATGAGATGAATGTGAAATGTAGTTCACGTCCGAGCTGAGGGAGGGGTGACTAAATCTGCTTCATGTGCTTGACCTGCGGTTGATTCTACACATGCTAGCAGTGGAGGAGGCACTGGCAATGGGTCAGTGGTCATGCTCGGCATAGGCGGTATTGGTAATTCCTCCATCTTGTCCTCTAGCATAGCCATCACCCTGCACATAGTTGGTCGATCTGCAGGTCTTAGCTGAACGCACCACAAGCCAACTATGGCCATCTTCCTTATAATCTCATCCTCAACTATGGTTGTCACCCCAAGTGCTTGCTTCACATGATCTCCTTCTGATCCAAGGTATCCATGAATCCATTTAGGGAAGTATATCTCGCTGCTGTTTTTTTTGTATAAATCAATGTTTTTTCTTCCACCGATCATCTCCAGGATTAGAACTCCAAAGCTGTAAACATCAGCCTTGCTTGACATCTCACCAACCCTCCTATTGAAGGCTTCAGGAGCCATGTACCCTAATGTTCCTCTTCCACCCAGCATTGGTATAACGCTTTGCTCAGATTGACACAATTTGGCCAGCCCAAAATCAGCAATCTTTGCACAGTATTCACCATCTAGCAGTATGTTATGAGGCTTGATGTCAAAATGCAGAATTCCAATGTTGCAGCCTCTGTGCAAGTAGTCCAGGCCACGAGCAACACCTATAGCGATGTGCAGCATATGGTACCTCTTCTCCCAACTGAGAAGGTGAAGAAACTTTTCGTTGGAGAAGATGAACTTATCAAGTGATCCATTTGACATGAACTCATAGATCAGAGCTCTTTTGGATCCCTGCAAGCAAAATCCTAACAGACTGACGATGTTGACATGGTAAGTGCAACCGATGCTTATAACTTCAGTGGAGAAATCCTTGCCGCTTCCTCTGGAGCTTTTTAGTAACTTCACAGCTACTAGACGGCCACTATCAAGCTTTCCTTTGTAAACAGAACCAAAACCACCTTGGCCCAGCTTCTCACTGAAATTGTTGGTCATCTTCTCTATTTCAGAGAAACTGTATCTTTTGGGAGCTAAGGATCCAAATGTTTCCAAGAAGGCCTCAACGTTACGACTGTTTCTTGCTTTATCCTTTTTGGTAAATATTGGCAATATGGATGAATTGCTGGACTGACAATAGCGGAAGTATATTAACAAGGCCATGATGCAAGCCGCCACTAAGATTGCTACGCTCACAAATCCACCTGCAAAAAATAAAAAAAGCATCATAAAGGCAAATGAAAATTAAGATGAAACATTTAGGATGCTTTACCTATAATAATCAGCACCACACGCCTTCCCTTAGGCTGCTTCCCGGGATCATGAGCTGAAAGTGAAATTCTTGTTGTCAGGAATTGCACTAAAAACGATGACATTTAGAATATTATGATTTCTACAGGTTCCTTCTCAGTTTAGTAGTTGGCTACGATGAAAGTACAGTCAAAATCAAGTAAAAACCTTTTGAAATAACTGGCAAGATGATCGCTGATGGAGGAGGAGGTAAACCGTCAAATTTACTAGTATCCCTATAGGCATTACGAAGTGAGCGTTCACAAAATGGACGGATAGGTGCCGATGAGTTGTATCTGCTGGACTCGCAAACGCAACTGCTACGAGGCCCCAGCTGATGGGCGTAAGCCCAAGTCACCTCAAAACCTTGTAATAGCATGCCATAGTCATTGACAACGAATACGCTCTTGTTATCCTTTGCTGATTGAAAAATCGCAGTCTTGGTTTTGTTCGCACAGTAATCTGCGAATTGGTCAGCGTTGGCACCGAAGGCGATGTAGGCGTCCATACTCTTGGATAATGAGCAAGGCAGCTTATAGTAATTAGATGAAGTTGTAAATGAAGGAAGGGAAGAGCAATTGTAGTAAAGGGAGAGCTGTAGATTGGAATCAGTGTATGTGAAAGGAAAGATGTTCATGGCAGCATCCATTTTCAAGAGATGGGAGCAATCACCACCGTTGGAAACATCGACCATGGCTTTGTGCAACAGGTGAAGCGTCTTGTTGGCGTAGTCGATAGCGATGACCTTGTACTGCACGGAGTTGATCTCAATGATTGGCATGACATGCGACGAGTTCCATGGCCTAGGCCTAATACAGTCAATTGGATAGCCGCATTGCTGGCTGCCATTTAGAGGCCGGAATGGGTATTTAATAGTGATGCTTCCGCAGCTGAGTTTGCTCTGAATGCAACCGGAACTGGCAGGTTTATCCAACTCCCGCGGTCCTGAAAGAGCTGAAGCTACCGAGAGCTCTAGTAGTAAAAGAACCACTATGAAGCAATGGAAGAGAAAGGAAGGTAACATCATTGAAGACGAATGCGAATAATAAACTGTCTGAGTGAATGAGTGCAACAACGGCGTCAATTAAATAATACTCCGATATAAATCTGACAGAGGATAAATTACAAAAAAATATGAGAAAAGAAGAAATTTTAAAGGAATGAGAGACATTGACCGTTTACGCCTACCCACTAAGAAGACTTGGACTTGCAAACGATGACTCTAAAAGTTTGTAAAAATTTTTCGAGAAAATTTAGAAGATTATAACGTGTAACCGCTACTGCTGCTACTGTTGTTTCCTTTCACTTGAAGACAAAGGGGCTGTTTGGTTCTCCGTTTCAAAAACTGGTTATCAATTTTTCTCAACTTTTTTTTATTTTACATTTTTTAATATATATTTTATAAGTATATAAAAAATATATTTAAAAATTTAAAAAGTGTAGAAAAATTCTACGAAGTGAGATCTTTTTATTGCATATTTTTATTATTTTTTTTGAAGTAAAAAAAATATAGCTCGTTTTCTAAAAAAGACAAAAATATTTTCCATTTCACAAGCAATCCCAAACACTTCCAAAATAGCTCCTTTTAGTCGCAGGTCCAAGTCGTTGAGGGTGCAGAGCAAGTTTGGATCTTCGTAGGATTCAATCACTAATAAGGGGAGTCATAGAACAGAAAATTTCACCAAAACTTCCAACCTTAGGAAACAACTCAGTAGGTTACTTTGATGAAATTTTCACTTTAGCAAATTTCTTCTTTTGTTGGAAAAGGTTTGTAACTATCTCTAAACACACTGATGCTAAGCAAGAGATTTCTAATATTCCAAACATTTTCATTCAACTACGAAGTCATTGGATTTCATCACAAGCAGTTATTCAGTGCGTCATCATGCGAGTATTTCCCTGGAATTACAAGGAATTGAAATCTTGCTTGTTCCCTAATGCGAGAACCTGCCTATTTTATGTAACGTAAGTTCTTTCATAAGTAACAAAAGCAATTATGTATATGACTCAAAACTATTACGAATAACTAGCAGATTCCATCAATAACTAATTCATGAACATGCATATATGTCCTTAGTTTGCCTGATGCTTTACATGTGTAATTCAAGTCCTAAGAGAAGGAAGAGTTACCATCAAATCTCCTTGTTTTTCATGTTGGACTAATGATTCTCCAACTTGCGCTGGCAATGGTTCTACCTCTCCAGCACTCCCTGTAGCACGAATGGAGAAGCCAGGCAACGGTGGTTTCGGCAATTTCTTTATCGTCCCTTCTAACCTGGCCACCACTTCACTCATGGATGGCTGATTAACTATCCTCGCTTGAATGCACCACCGCCATTTTTGTAACAATCTTTAGTTCCAAGCTGCTCTCCAAACCTAAGTGCTTGCCTCAAATGATCATGACCCCCACTATCAGATGCTTATATACCATTCTGGAAGTAGATTCAGTATGGATGTTGTCATTTGGTCCAGATGACAGTGCTCGGCAAGCCCGAAATCAGCAATCTTTGGGCAGTACTCATCATCCAACAAAATGTTCTGAGGCTTTACGTCAAAGTGCAGAATTCCAATATTGCATCCCTGGTGCAAGTAGTCCAGCTCCAGCAATACTATGGCAATGCAGAGAACAAACTCCATCGTCTTTTCTGATGATAATGATGAGAAATTGAATTGTCGAGGTAACCATTGAACATGAACATGTGGACGAGAACTCTCTTGGATCCTTCCAAACAGAAGCAAAGCAGGCTCACAATGTTGTCATGTTAAGTGCATATGCGATGCTGATGACTTCAGAAAAGAAATCTTTCCCACTTGCTCGGAGCTGTTCAGCAGCTTCACAGCGACTGAGACCATTGTTAGCAAGCTTTCCTTTATATACAGAACTGAAGCCACCTTGGCCAGTCTTTTCAGTGAAGTTATCAGTCATTGCCTCCACCTCGAGAAGCTGAATCTCTCCAAGGTGCCATAATTAATTACTACCCCTTCTAAACACAATTTCAATATTACATCCAGAAAATTAGAGTTAGATACAAGATACCTTACACGAATTTTTGCAGTTTATCTGGATAGAACTTCTGAACCACATCCACATAGAGCAGCTGTTTCCAGGAAACAATGCTCCAGAAACAAATAAAAGATGAATATCCTACTTGTTGAACTTCAAGCTTCAGCACCAAATAAAACTCAAATTTGAGAAAATGAACAACTGGTGATCTTTCTACCTCTCGAGAAGCATTACCACCTCCACAGTAATTGGTGTGAGGAAAAAGAGATCAACAGCCATAGCCCCGACAGGTCTGAAGGGCTGAGACATGGGTGTAGATTTTGTCCTTTGTCTTGCTAGACCAGCACTGCTCATGTTCCTCCATCTCCAGTTGCCCTTTGTTTTTTCTTGCTTCTCTGCGGTTGGTGTGCACACCTCTATAGCAATGGCCACAAGACTCTGGATTACAAGAAATATGACTTCACAAAAAGAAGCAGGTAAATATTGATATTGTTCACCTGTGGTCAGTCGTACATAAATATTTTGAAAGAGAGCTTACACAAACCTGCAGATAAATGGATTTGTCCTTAGAGCTCCTATGTCCTGCACTTGCAAAAGATAATGCATCAGGCATACCATATGCATATTAGGCTCACGTATAACACAGTAATTTAATCATTTGAAGCAAGAACCACAGGTTCCTGCACTTTGTGTTCCTACATAGCTGAACAGGAAAGATTAGCTACTTACTAGTTGGATGATGTTCGCCTCTTGGGGGATCAAGAATCGCAACGCCTTTCTTAAAATTTTGAGCAGGTGTATTAGTTTGCTTATCCGATTCAGTTATTTCCTACTGGTTCGCACCTTCCATTCTCTCAATCTTCTAATATGTTTTTGCTAATGCTTCTGATTTCCGGATCTTCTGGTGCGGTGCCTGAGCTTTTCATTGTGCACCTTAACAGCTACTTAGATGAGTTGTCCAGGTTAGCGCCTTCTGTCCAGATTTCCTTATCCATCGTGTCTTTATTGACATGATAGTGGTGAATTGGCTTCAGTTAGCATATAATTTGACTCATTAGTGGTCAGCTGAGAATACATTCTACCAATTTGGAACATGTTTACTTTATTTCAGTCCAAAAGAAGCATATACTAGCTAAAAATAGTTAGAAACAAACCTGCACTACTACTGACGTCAGAGGTAGACGAGGGAACATCCACTAGCTCCTTGTGCAAGTGCATGAACCATCCTTTCAAATTCCTTATCCATCATGTCTTTTATCGACACCTTATAAGCAAACCTGCACAATGTTTACGGGTATGAGGCTTCACTGTGAAAACATCTCCATCTAGCATTAGAAAAAATGAGTTAAAGCCAGAAACCGTGAAGGTATTAGAAAATATCTCACCTTCCTTTCTCAATCACAACAGAGTCCTATGAAGAAGTCATTAATTTAGATTCCAATAACATCTGTAGGATATATTAAAATCAGAAGGCCTGTGACGCCCTTAAAACTTCTCTTTGATTCCTTCTAGAGGGAATTAAAATGAAGTAAATAGAGGATTATGCGCCAACCTGAACTATAAGCCTAACTTCTTCAATTTGGATTTCATCCGGACACTGATTCGGATGTCTTCCCTCCCGAACCTGATGAGAAGAACGCAAATGACACGCTACGAATATGCAAGCAGTAAAGATACTGAAACGGAGTTATGTCATTAATAAGGAAACTCTAGGTTCTAGGCGGAGTTTAGTTTGTTCCAATTCTCGCAAATCTAATTCAAAAACTTTTAACAGCAATATCAACTGTGCTATCGCATTTTCTAGACATCTTCTACTCTTTCTTAAAAGAAGTGAGAGGAAAAAGAGAACACGAATCAAGCTAGTTTATCGCAAATCCAGGCCAGGGAATAATCCTAGCCTTTTCCTTGCCTAAGCGCACCCAGTTTATTACTCTGAAATGTTGGGTTGGTGGTACTGGTTTAACAAAACCATACGGCAGTTCCAAACTGCAATTCTGAACCACATAAAAGCATTTCCGCTTTAGACTACTTAGATGAAAATTAAGTTCATCAATTTTAACCGAGCAAAAACATATAAAAAGCAAAAGGTTGAGAATAGAAATCGTAAAATTCAGACAGAATAGGCATTGAAATACTGAGATAATGGATACCTTGGATTGACGCCAAAATCCACAAAATTTCCATCCTATTTCATATAGGTAAGGCCGACAATTCTAAGAGTTCTTGAAAGAGCAAGGCATATTCGCAAGCAATGGCAGAAACATTTGGACAGTTGACAGCTCCAAACTGCTGTGATCCCCTCTCTGAAACTCATATGTTACCCTCAGCTATGGCACGACTCTTCTTAACAAAATAATAAATATTGATGTGTTAAAAAACTATTAACCTCAAATTTCCAAGCATGAAGCCCACCAATTTTTTGCCATGTGGAGAATAACCCAACTGAGAACTCACACTTGTTCCTGTATCCATTTACAACGGGTGACTCTAATATGCCCTCAAGTTGGCATGGTAGACCACCTAGACACAAAAGACTTAGGTGTTATGAGCAATATGTAATAAAAGGAAAGGCATAAGTAGACATCTACCAATATTATAAGACATAAGAACCTCTGTTGATGCTCCACAATAACAAAATGCTCCTCCAAGCATGGAAAAGGTATGGGGACCGTGTCATACCTATCTCTCTAGATTTTAAGTATCCACTCTGGAAGAGGAGCAGCCTGAGCGCAAGCTTTACGAGCATTACGAGTCTGCATTGAAAATGGGCAATTCCCTAAGGGAACAATTCTGAGGACTAGACAGGAAAATAGAACAATCCAATCAACCATCTATCAAATGAAGCTATAGGATGGAACACTCGAAAGTCGCTTCAAAAGTTGATATATTGTATTCTTGTGCTCCAGCTGATCCTATATGACAAATGAGCAAAAAACGTTAACACATCACGGGCATATTTCATCTTTGGATCGAAACCTTCAACCCAAGAACTGCACTTGCCCATGGAATTCGTCCTTTGGCAGACAGGAGGAAAAAGAAAGTTGTTTTTCTGTAACTATTTCCTTGTTCTTAGAATAAGGTCTTTTTTTAGCATCAGAGACTCCAATGTGCTTCCCTTCAAAATCTGAAAGCAACTAAAGGTAAAAAATAGCAGTACTTAAGAATCGACTCAAGATAGGTACAGAAATTACCTGAACCATACTTTTAACCTGACCATAGTTATCGGACTTCATAATACCAACAGTAATGCCCTTCTTTTTCTTTGCTGTACTATAAAGAATTCCTGCGTTCTCACATACCATGAATAATTAGAAACTCAATATTGCCATTGCAAAGTATTCCTAAGAGCAACGAGGAGAATATACAGCCAACCATGATAAGGTAAATCTAAGACAGTAGCAAGTTCGACAAGCAACACTTCAAAAACATGTAAAGGATACAACATTGAGAAGAAGCTGAAACTACATATTTCTAAACTAAAAAACAGTGGGAACCTTTTCTTCAGGAAAACTGTTGAACTTCTCTGAGTTCCAACACTTAGGCGACCCGGTTAAGCACTTGTCAGCTAACTCTCATCCAGAATGGTACCGCCATTATCATCATTGTTATTATCAACATGAGTATTAAAATCCGATTCTTGTTGGGTGCCACGATCCATCAGGCTTAGGCCGGATCTCGTCCTCACCGTGGGCGTCCGACAAGCTTCTCCGTGGTTGCACTTCTTCGCCGGCTGTCTATAGAAGAAACAGAGACTGTTTCTCCAGTAAAGCCCGTTCTTTCTTGCTTCTGTCCTTGTCCTTGCTTCTATTCGTCCATCTGGATCTTCTCGACTCCGCTTCAAAACAGGGGCTTTAGTGAGAATCTTATCCACCGTGGGTTGTTATACTGGCGGCGCCGGCCCACCATCAACGCCGTGTTCCTCCACTGGTGGTGGTTGGTATTGTAGTTCGTTTGGGTTTTCAGGCATGGCCTAGGATAGCGGTTTCTGGGTTGAACTGGGTGACTGGTAAAGTTCCACGGCAGTGGCCGAAGAAATTGATGGTTGGAGGAGATTGCTCTGCTGCAACTACGCAACGCAAGCAACGGTCCGTCCCTCTCTCTCTTTTCCCCGACACTCTTTTTTTTATTTTTTATTTTACATTTTTCAATATATATTTTATAAATATATAAAAAATTTATTTAAAAATTTAAAAAATATACGATAAAATTTTTTTATTATATATTTTTATTATTTTTTAAAAAATTAAAAAATATATAATTCGTTTTTTTTAAAAATAAAAATATTTTTTATTTTAAAAAAATTTCGTTTCATAAACACTACTACGGTTAAAATAAGCTAGTAGGAGCAGCTAAACCGCTTCAAATCTAAGACAGACAGGCCCATTTGTATATGGGCTTATTATCGGCCCTATAAATAGAGTACTAGTATTACACGCGGGCTATAAGCCCTAAAACTGAATTTTGCAAACGGACTCAAAACTTTTCTTTTAGAAAGGGGGTGAGATGGAATTTTTAAAAGGTAGAGTTAAAAAATAAAATTAAAAATATTTAATAAAAAATAAAATTTTATATTAATTTTATATTTATAGTAAGTTTTAAAATTAAATTTTTTAAAAAATTTTTATTGATAAAGAATTTTATTTTAATTTTTATATATATTGTGTATTAAAAATAAGTTTAAAAAAAATAAAATTTAGAATGTTGATAAATACGATCCAAATCCAAAATTAAAAATGCGACGAATTCTCTGTACCAAAAATATATAAATTTAATAGATATATGTTTGAAATGAAGTGGTACATTTTTAAGAGGCTTGCCTGAGGACTAATAAATATAGGATGCAATTAGTAAGTAATTAATAAGAATTGGATGGGTTTTTGTGGATTATAGGGGTCGACTGCAACAAGTAGCGACTACGATAGCTAAACACACAAATTAATTCCCGAACTCATACACACATAGAAGAGATAATTAATTTGTTTGTTAATGCTTATATATGTATGTATGTACAAGGACTAGCTACCTACGACTATCTCATATATACCAGAAGATTCGCATAAGCAATAAAGTAATCGATCGAATCAATCAAAATCCCGTCTATATATATTTTATTAGGTAATAATATTACCTAATGAGATTAATAAGCCAAGTTTAATTTTGATATATTTTATTGATTGATTAAGAAATAAAAGATGTAAGTAATTGAAAAGCTGGAGGTGTTGCTGCTTTTCAACCATCTTATTCATTTACTTTTGACTTAAAAGCATAATAGATATAAAACCCATAATAAATTCGTTATGATTTTTTAACGAAGAAATGCTAGTCATTGTTATGCACGTATAAAATTTTTGAGAACGTTTATTATTTGTCAAAGCTTCGTGAGAGTTTGAAAATTTTACAGGAAAAAGTTTAAAGGAGTGGGAAAAAAAGACCAACTATTAAAGGAGATTTGACCAGAATCCATATTAAAGTAGTTTGACAGAGCGAGAGAGAGAGACAAAAAAATTTATTTGTTTCTTTCTTTCTTTTAATTTTTTTTTTCTCTACACATTTGCAGAGTTTTTGGTAATATTTTTAACATTATTTTTATTTAAAAATTTATATTTTTAAATAAATTTTTTCAAAATTTAAAAAATAAACATAATTATAATTTATATATTTTTTAAATAAAAAATTAAATTTATTATAAAATAAATTTTATTTTAAACATTTTTAAAGCATCACATTACACGGAGGGAGAGACTTTGTTTCTATTTCTTTTAGAATCCAAATACAGATAAATATATTTCCCAAGATCATTTCCATTCTGTACAATAATAAAAGTTTCTTATCAGGAGAAAAATGAGGGGTTTATTCTCTTCTCTCTAATTAAGTCGGTCTTCTTATGAAGATCTAATAAAATAGAACGGAAGACAAATCATGATGTTGGATACACGAACAGTAATCCTTTATTTTTTTATATATTCAAATCAAAATCATCAACTACAATAAGTACTCCCTTATGTATATAATATAACATACATGATTCATATATTTAACTCTGTGTATTTATATGCGTTGATTGATAACTAACTTATTAATAAGAAAGAGAGTAATCCTTTATATGACATGAAATAAATTTGTTGTTTTTGTTTTGTTTTCTTACTTCGCCGTACCTCCATGCCTGAGTATTAACTAGTTCTTTTGCATTGTCGTTTGTTTTTTCCTTCCGTTTCTGGTTTGCGTGAATCCCTCAAACATAACCGAGTTCCCTCCATCCCGTTACGGTTACGGAAACCAGCCGCTCAACAAAAGAGAACGAAAGAAAACAGCTTGGTCTTCTTTCTCACCCTCGAGTTATTTTCTCCATTTCTTTTCTTTCCTTTCCTTCCTTTTCTTTCTTTGCGTGCTCTACTCTGATCACCAATAGGGAAAGAAAGAAACAAAGAAAGTTGCAGTCTTTCTTTCTCCTTCTCCAAGACTGGACTGGGCTCGACTGCCCACCACGTCTCCGTTTACCGAGGAAACTATCAAAATTTTAAACAAATCAATAACAACGAGAAGAGCACGTAAGAGAAGGAAAACCCTTTCTTTCTTTCTTGCTACCCTACCATTACCATTACAACAACATTCCATCTTCATCCTCCCTTCTCTCTCTTGTGATGATGACTGCTGCTTCACCCCCGAAGGTGGAGGAGAAACAAGAGGAGGAGATGTTGGTACGCATGCAAGACGCAACCAACACCACCGCCATTAATGGCGGTGGCGCGATCATCATCCAAGGAGAATTAGAAAACCATCGAGGAAGTCAAATAAAGCCATCCACGGCCACCATGATCGACGCCGACAAGCTCAGCTATGAAATCTTTTCCATCCTCGAGAGCAAGTTCCTTTTCGGCTACGACGACCTACCTCCTCCCGAACTCTACCATTTCCAACAACCTTCTTCTCCTCCCATGCCCTTGCCCTTCTACACCCAGCGGGGAAAGGTCTGCATCCTCGCCGTCGACGGCGGAGCAGCCATGCGCGGTCTCATCTCCGCCAAAGCTCTCGCCTTTCTTGAAAATTCTTTACAGACCAAGTCCGGCAACCCTGATGCCAGGCTCGCCGATTTCTTCGACATCGCTGCCGGCACTGGCGTCGGTGGTCTCTTCTCCGCCATGCTCTTTACCTCTTCTTCTTCCGATGATGACAACAACAGCCGCCGCCCTCTCTATCGTGCCGATGAAATCTCTCAATTCCTGGCCGACAAGGCTCCTTCTCTCTTCCCCCGCCGTCGACGCCGTTCCCCTTTTATAGCCTGCGTCGGCGGAGGAGGAGACGGAGGCGGAGGGACGATTGCGGCGGCGACTTGTGCGGCAGAGCGGGCTTTCAAGAACGCGTTCGGGGAATCTCTGACGCTACGGGACGCGATGAAGCCGCTGTTGATACCGTGCTACGACCTGGTCACGGCGGCGCCTCTGGTGTTCTCCCGCGCCGACGCAGTCGAGAGCTCTGGCTACGATTTCCGGCTCTGGGAAGTCGTGCGCGCAACATGGGCGGAGCCGGGAAGGTTCCAGCCAGCGGAGATGACGTCAATTGACGGGACACTGACGTGCGTGGGTATCGATGGCGGGGTAGCGATGAGTAATCCGGCTGCAGCGGCAGTCACGCACGTTCTGCACAACAAGCATGAATTCCCTTTTGTCCGCGGGGTGGAGGACGTCTTGCTTCTCTCTATCGGGTGCGGTGCCGGTGGCAGCAGCACTGCGTTGGCAGGGGAAGGAAGCCGGCGTGGGTTACGGAGACAATGGTCATCTGCGGGAGAGTGGGCCAGACCGGTGGCTAGGATTGCTTCTGATGGCGCGGCGGAACTTGTAGACCACGCCGTTGCGTTGGCGTTCGGCCACTCTCGGGAGTCCAACTACGTTCGGATACAGGTAAGCAAACGCCTTTTTTCTTCTTCCTTACGTTAAACGTGTTCCAGCAGGAAATGTACATTTTTAATTTTGTTCAAGCAAGAAATTGGTCCCTTTCTTTTCTTTGTTTCATGTTAGTGCTACAAATGCATTACTTTGTTTTGTGCTGTTGTGTTTCAGTTGGTCAATGTTGCGTTGTGTTGGGTTGAGGCCAATCACCACCATTTACTGTGACCATTGTTTTCTATGTTAGTGTTGTGGTATTAGTGTTGAGGCTCTACAGCTTCTGCTTGCAATTGCTTGTTTCTGGCCTGAAGCAGAGCTGCTGCTGGTGCTGCTAGAGAGTCAGGAGGAGTCCCCAGTGAGGGGATGGCAAGTTTGTGAAACCAAATGAATGACTTAGCTATTTCAATCAAGTCAGCGCTCAGTAGTTGTTGGGTCCCCACCTTTTTTCTCATATAATGTTTTTACTCCTATGCCTTCTGCATTAGGATTCCTCCTGCATGATTGCCTTGTTTGTAGCATGCCCCCAAACAATCTCGGCAGGCAGTTTCTTGCTGGGCCACACTGAAATTGAATAGGGTCTTGCCAGATTTGTTGCCTATACTACCCCTCTATTTTTGGTTCTTGTTGCTCATCTCTTTGTTTAGCGCAAACCAGTCAGCTCCGTTCTTTCATTTGTTGCTGCTGCTGCTGTTGTTGTTCCCTGCATGTTTATTATGTATGTGATGCATTTGGATTTTCATAGAGCATTTAGAGAAATGTGCCTGCTAATCATAAACTAATTACTTTCCAGTGAGTAAAGGACTCTATTGTGATGCTTTCAGTGACTAAGTAATCTCTTTCCTTCTCGCTACTTGTTCATAATGTGATTATACTGGTGTGGTGTATAGTGGATAATGGACTTTTCAGTGTCTTCTTGTAAAGGAATGCTGCCTTGCATGTTTTGTGAGTAAGGCTTGTCATGGATCTATTTGAGGTTTATAGCTTACGTGGGTCTTCAATGAACCATCTAACAAATGTTCTTTGAAAGAGATATGGTGGCCTTGATAACTTTGGCAGTTTAGGATTGGTAGAGAACAGAGTAAGTAGTCTTCTGGTAATTGCTTATCTTGAACAGTTAAAGACCATATTGTTGGGACCATCAGTCGCAGTTATGCCTACTTCCTATAACACTAAATATTGTTGAGCTCTGTGTTCAAATCATTATTTGAAGTGCATATCTCCTCCCAACTTGATTTAGAAATTTGACGTAATCTTACAAATAACCTTGCGCTTATCACTTTCCCAAATTAGTAAGATCTTTCAACTAGACTTCATGATGTTTTCAGAATCAGAAGAAACGAGTATAGGCATTATCTTCTGGAAGTTCTTTTAAAGAGAATTAAGATTGATTGAAAAAAAAAATTCCCTTTAAGTTCTTTCTGTATTGAGGAAGGAAGTTGCTTTCATACATTTTTTTCCTGGAAATGATAATCTGGTGGCGTTCAATTTTATTTCCTCTGCCACACTTCAGTAATTCCTGTTTGTTGTGCCAGGCGAACACCTCTACTATGGGAAAATGTGGTCCTAATGCTGATTATGATCCAAGTCCTGAAAACGTGAAGTTGTTACATAGTGTGGCAGAGGATATACTGAAACACAAGAATGTAGAGTCCGTCATGTTGGGGGGGAAAAGGATTGCAGAGCAGACAAACATGGAGAAGTTGGATTGGTTTGCAGGGGAGCTTGTGAGGGAGCACCAGAGGAGGAGTTGCCGGATAGCTCCCACTGTTGCATTCAAACAACCGCCTCCCAAGGGCAAGTAAACTAGTGCATCATCGCCGAGCAAGAATCAACCGTCTCTAAGTTGTGCATCCTGCTGTTTTTTAAAGAAAGCAGTGTAGACTTCTCCTTTCACAGGAGATATGTTTGGAAAGGAAGGGGGTTTTTTATGTGAATTTTCAGGGCAAATTCCATAATGCCTTGTTTTTACTAACTAATGGAACCATAAAATCTCCAGGGATCCCCGTAAATGTTTAATGCTTTGAGTGTTCAATTGATCAGGTTATTTTGCTGGTCGTTTTTGCATTCATGGAAATCATGTAGTTGGTAAATGCTTTACATGCTCTTGTATGTACTGTACATGGCATAATGGTGCTTTTCATGCTCTTGAATGTACTGTACATGGCACAATGGTGTACAAGGATCTGAATAGACTTAAGGGTTCCTTGCTTGCTTTCGTTGCTTGAGATCGGTCTTCACTTTCTTTTGCTTTTGGGTCGTGAGATGGTTAATTTGTTCTTCTGTGAAGTCTATACGCCATCATGCTGTTAGTTAGTTTGAGGTCGGCTGGTCGGGGCTGTTGTTCACTTCTAATAGTTAATACGATTGTAACAATTCTACCTACTAGATTATTTTGCTGGAATCTAGTATTTTCTTCCATATGAAAAAATAATCGATGTCGATTAAGCGTCTCCATAATTACTCAGCTTTCATGAGACCGTCCAATCAGCGTGCTTTTTGTGTTTTTAAGTTGATTAATTATTCTACTTGCATGATGCTACTTGTACAATTAAGTTGCTCTATTTTTAATTATTCTCCTGTTCCTGAGATAGCGGATGGTGCTGTCCTTTTCCATTAATTCAACTCGGTTGTTGAGGTTAAACCTGATTCATTCGGCAATTGTTGTTCTTATCGTGCAAGTTTGGAGAGAAGAGATGATTTTAATTTACAGGTGATCGATGCACTCACATATCCTGCAAGACATGGAGTTGCTCGCCTGTTGAGAAAGTTAGCCGTTGTGCGTATGTTTGAAGTAGGTAAGCTTCTTGCAGCACGTACATGGTGATGGATAGATATTCTGTGAAAAAATATATGGGACTGTTGAATTTGTTTTTAGTGATATTTATTAGATTTCGGGCGAGCTAGCTGGTGAAGTATTGTCCTTTTCTAACCCTTTTTGCTGCTACCTAACAACTCATCAGTATATGAAAGTTGTTATGGTGTCTGCCATCAAAGGAAAACATTGGAACATCGGATATATCAGAATATATCAAGGGTAAGTTTTTCTTTCACTGCCGTGCGTTTAATTTGTTTGCAGCTGATTGATAATTTTACATATGATTCAGATGCTCTGGCACGCATCATAAGAGCTATACCAAAAATTTGGTAGAGAGGAGTTTTCCAAGGAAAGAAATACCTGCTAATACATATTAAAACTCTTCGAGGTATTCAGTTTAACAGTATTTCTTTCGGTCATCATGCTAAACTGTTACCTTTTTAATCTTGGACATATATAGGCATTAATGTAGGTTAAAGTACTTACGGCAGCAGGCAGGTGGTGGGGGACACTGATTCAAATCTGTTATTTCTTTTTCTCTTTTCTTTTTTAACAGGGAGAGGAAGATTTCAGTATCAGGTGTTGTGGATGCATGATTAGATTTCAGGTTCTATTTACCTCAAGTACGACCTGCTTCTTTTACTTTACCTGTCTGCAAGGACTGCACTATCTAACTTAAATACTATATATGCATCGTCTTGAATGCTGCTTTTTTTTTTGGTATTATAATAATAGCATTTGCTTCCCTGGCATTTATACAGAAAAAACACATTTTATTTCAATGACTTTATACGAGAAGAAAGAATTGACTGTTTAACTACGGGTTATTCCACATTATGGTCCTATATATGCAAACCAGCAGATTAATATGAAGATTATTGATTCCATACCAAAGAGATTTCTCCTTCATTAGAATAATTCTTCTTCACAAATGAAGGAAAAAACCTTAACCTAGTATAAAAGAAGTGTTGCGTCTTTACATGGCAAGACAAAGTAAGGGTTACTTTATGCAGGCATTCTTTCTTGATCTTCTATTCAGTCCTTTGTCTCTACTGTTGTTACTCACTAATTAATATGCTTTTTGACCTCACCTGACCTCTATGGGGAAGAGAAAGCATGCGGCAAATAAAAACCTTCTTATATATAGAAAACGATTGAAGAATATAAAGCTGGGAAAAACCACCGACTATCAATCATTATGAATTATCCTCCATCTCTCGACAACACCACAGAGTAAAGGGCAATTAATAAATGATTCGTCTCTTTATAGTTACATATATGGCTGTACTGAAATCTCATAAGATATGGTCTTATGTGTGTTTCATAACAATATGGTTTCATTTCCGTAGCATAATTAGAATAATGGTGTGGTTAGCTATTCGTAGGTTTGTTTTCTTTCCTTACGGAAATCCATATAATAGCTTCTGCGTAAACAACGGTCCGAAATGAGCACCGTGGCTATGATCAAGGTTTTCATATTGTAACTTCCAAATATATTAAAAAGAAAAGAAGTATTTTATTGGTGGAAGACTAAATGATACAATATAGAGGTGATGATTGCTTATAGGGGTCTTAGCTGCTGGTGGTTACAGCTTCTTTTTAACTTCTTCCAATTTGAAATTGAAAATTTTGGATGTTTTAATCTGTTCCAACTTGAAGCTCTTGCATGGCATAATAGGCAGATTGCTGGTGAAATGTTGCTATCTCATGACAAAAAGCACTCGATCCAGTCCAACTATTATGTTGATAACAAATCTTATTACGGTTGTAACCTCGATAGGTTCTGTTATCATAAAAAATGGAAGTGGATTCCATATAACTGACGTGTCTACCATGGAAACACTTTCAAATGCTATACTGAAAGTTCAGAGGGACCCAGCTCTCAAACACCTCAAGACACTATAAACATGCTTAATTCTCATAAGTGAATACCGACATTTTGTTCCGTGTAACAAAGGGTAAACATCCAATTATAATGAAAACATCCATTATTTCTTGGCAAAAATAATGCAGAATACAATTATACTTAGCTATCTCTGTAATCACATTACAAGCTTCAGGTGAAGCAAACAAACTCTGCTGGCCTTTCCTCTCCTCATGAAAAATAACAGTTCGCACATATATTAGTTCAGAACTGACTAATGATACACAGCTATGACTACTTATCTAAGTCGACACCAGTCCAAACTTTTTTTCATGATGATACAAGTGACTCCTATGTTTCATTTGGAACAATTAACTCTTTTACCTAGAAACTGAAAACTTGAGCAAAACAAGACTGTATGATAGCTAGGTGAAGGCTGGCTCTTGTACTGGTGAATCAGCAGACTGCTGGAAGGCAGGGTTCACAGGAAACAATTCACACTGCGCTCTATGTGCCATGAGCAAATCAGCAAGCACTAATGCAACCATTGCTTCCACCATCGGAACAGCTGCAAAAGCATTAATTTGTTCAGATCCAATCAAAATTGTGTGATAACAAGACAGGCCTCACTGGGATGTTATAACTTCCAAATTTTAGGGCATACCTCTAGGAACCACACAAGGGTCATGGCGACCCCTGGCAATAAGCTCTGTTTCTTCCCGTTCCCTGGTAACAGTGTTCTGTTTTTTCTACAAATAGGAAGAACTTTGTGTCACCAAGTTGAATCAGGATGTTTACAAAGACCAGACGGTTATGTTCAAACAGGACAAACAATCTGATGCTGAATATATCTATTGGCAGAAACAAAAACAAACTATGAAAGCCCTTTCATCTGTCTATTTGTTATACATAACACTTGCAGACTACTACATTTTACTTTAGGATTTACTCAAATATCACATTGCTATTCACATTTTTATCAGAAAACTGTTTACACTACCTAAAAGTGTGAATATGTTACCAAATGGTAAATGTGGATTTTATTCTCCTCACAAACACAAAAGAAATCTGAAGAAATAAACACTTCTCACCCCTATAGTGGAGGTTGGCTTAAAAGCTATTCTCATGTAAATGGTTTCTCCATTGGATATTCCTCCCTGCACACAATAAGCACCATTTCCTTCATAAGATTGGAGTTCACCATAATATGTATGACAACTATACAAAATGGGATAAAACATTACAAGTACCTGTATGCCTCCAGACCGATTAGTTCTTGTTCTGACATTTCCGCTTTCATCAATATAAAACTCATCATTATGCTCACTTCCGGTCAGAAATGTACCTGCATAAATTAGTTTGTTAATCATATTAAATACAAAGCTGAATATGAGACTTTATGTGCCCAAAAGGTGGTGTACTAACATTACATTTGAACTTCCAGAAAACCATCAATAGTACAATACAACGGGAACTTAGGACATTCAGATAGCAAGAAAGAATGCCATTGGATATCACACTGATACTATTTTTACTAACTGACTGGAGCAGAACAAGGAATTCTGACTTATGTAAATGGACAAGGCAATGGATGGTGTGGAGACTGTCATAGAAATATTAAATTAATAATTTTAAGTTCCCTTCTTGTGTTGCCACTTGTTCACCTACAACAAATTTTGTAGCTATAACAAAACCAATACTCTACTGGTTAGAAGTAAGGAATGTCGACAAACTTCATTGATGAGGCATATCTGCACATCCAAGGGTTTTTTTACACAATGACCCTAGATGATAACAATTATTAATGACAAAAAGGTCAATCACATTACAAATGAAGCATCTGACATTACCTGCAAATCCGCTACCAAACTCAAATCCTTTGGTGGCAGGCAATGACAACATGGCCTTTGCCAGATTAGCCTCAAGCTTGTCAAACACTGGACAGCCCAAACCCTGATAAATTTTAGTGTTGTTTGGTTAACAGTGAAGAACGTTTCAAACAGTTGTAATATATAGACAGGTATGCAAAGTATACTGTGTGAACTCTTACTCCAAAAAGATCATGGTAATGTAAGAATGACAAATGTACTTACAGGCCGAACATTTCTTGCAATACATGTCACAACACCACCAACAGAATCCCCACGAACACGAACAGCGTCAATTGCCTCAATCATCTTTTGAGCATATTCAGAGTCTGGACACCTAACAATGTTATCTTCTATCTGGAAAATCGATACACATGAAAATTTAATCACTGTTCAAAGCATTTACAGAGGATTATTTACTGAAATGACAAATAGCAGCCACCTGTTGAAGAGTAAGTGCCTCATGGTCAACAACTCCTTCAGGAAGCACAACTTTATGCACTTGAGATACATAGGCTAGTATCTGCAAGGAAAAAACTAGCTTCAGAACACAAATAGGACAGGTTCACAACTCCCTTTAAGGAAACTCTTAGATTAAGGAGAGATACACGTACTAGAACATTATCCCTTCTTTATATCTTTAGCTATGCAGCAATGCCAGAGAAACTAAAAGAGGCATGCCTCTTTTGGCACATAAAAAGAGCACTTGTGATGCTAGTAATGCTGAATCTAGAGGATGGCATGAAAGACCACTAATAAGACTGCACCAAACTAAATTGAAACAAATTCTCAAGGACTGAAACTCTAATGCAATTGTAATATACACGAAGTCCAGGATAATGCTCAATTAAATGCAAAGGAACTTGACTAGCCCAAGACCAATGAAATGGACAGATTGCAGAAGCTTACATGTCATTACCAGAAAGGTTTTCATGCAGAATGGACAAGTAATAAAACTCACCTCTGTTCCAGATTTCATTTTGAGAATTTTCTTTGCAACAGCTCCTGCTGCAACTCTCCCAATTGTTTCCCTGGCTGATGATCTGCCTCCACCCTAGAATTCAATTCACTTGAGTTATGATTTATATGCACACAGAAAATGACTTGCATAGGTACAGCTAATTTTTTGTGACTTGATCTAGGAAACCAATCAAAAAACTGCTTACATGACAGAAGCAGCATATTATTAAGAATAACCACAGAGAGACTAAATACCTGTACAGATCTCAATCCATATTTAGAGTCATATGTATAATCAGCATGAGATGGCCTGTATGCTTTAGACATTTCGCTGTAGTCCTGCAACAGATGATTGCAAACTCAAGTTTTTTAACGAACACGTGAAACAGAAAATAAAAGAGAAGAGGTCGCTAGAGATGATAAGAAAGGAATCGTAGGAATCAAAGTCAAACTTGAGCATTGATCACCAGTACACAGAAAATCCTTTGTCATAGGCAATGGGTGTGGTTTGCATGATTACGTCAAAGCTGCTAGGTTCAGAGTAATGTTTTGCATTTGGTTTACAATCCTATATGAAGTTAGTGTTTCATGACAAGCAAAGAAACACAATAGTATGTATGAAGGTGGCGTTTCCTGACAAGGACTAAACATGAGAGCAATAATATAAACAAATTATTCTTTTGATTTACTCACATGTCCTCTCTGGTCTGTGTTGGGGACAAAAACATGAATAGGTGTTCCAGTAGTCATTCCTAGAGCAAACATATATTGTCAATTCATTTCTCAAACAAGAAAGGCAATAATGTAAGATGTAGCATTCTTTTGTACTGGAAGATGAAATTGTGCTAAAAGAACACAAAGGTGGTGTATCAAATAACATTATCAACCTTCAGTCACTCCTGATAAAATTTTGCAGGTATCAGTCTCCTTCCTTGGTGTAGTTATTCTACTCTGACCTGGTCTCCTGTAGAAGAATTATTTACCAAAGTAAGACAGCTGCACAATTTGATAGAGCAGCAAGAATCCTTTGGGTAAAACTCATGCTGAGATGTACTGACATAAATAAAGGTTGCTAGTTTGATTAAAGGAAGTTATGAAATAAGCTTGCCTCCTGTCCAGGTCAAATTGCAAATCTGCTTCAGATATAGGGATTCTAGGTGGGCATCCACTAAGAATACATCCAACTCCTCCACCATGTGATTCTCCGAAAGTTGAGACTTGAAGGATATTTCCAAAGGTATTCCCAAGAGCCTGAACCTCTGTTATATTCAAGCAGTACTCGCTCATCAGTGTGATTTCAAAGCAAATCATCACTATCAAGAAACCAAAAGTTTCGTCTTTTTTAAGGGCGTCAGTCTCCAAGTAAAAATATTATCCAGAAAGACAAGTATGGGGGTAAATAAAAATAATCCACGTAAGAATTCTCAAATAACAAATAGCTTTATGGGAATCGTAACCTGCTCAACTAGCTCTGCATCAGCAGCAAATTGAGCTAGACAGTAGAGATAAATCGAAAAGAGAAATACAAAGATAAAATTGAAAAGCGAACGAGAGGGATAGAGCACCTAGGGATCGTTGGCGACGGGTAGAAGGAAGGCGCCGGAAAGAGATCTGGACGGTGGCGGGAGTAGAGGAGAAATGATCACCGCCATTGAGGAAGGGCTTCGACGATATAGAAGCCCTAGCTACCACCGCCGTCGCTGCTGACATGTTTACCTTCTCACAGGCGATCGATCGAACGATTCAATCGGAGATAGAGAATTTGGTGGGAAAAAATTGGAAGACGACGAACAAGGGAAGTGGTTGGCATTTATATTCTCGTTAAACCCACCTACCCCCCGACGAAACTAGACTGAACCGACCAAACCAGGATCAACATCTTGGACCAATTTTGAATCGAACACTTTCGTTCTCGGGCCTGTGGTGCGTTTGGTTTGGACCGTATAAAGCGATCTGAGTTGCTGAATTAGTTGATTGGAGAACACCTTCTCTGACTCGGTCGGGTCAAAATAGAGCAGATACAATAATTAATATCATCACCATCATCTAAATCTCTTACTTATATAAGAGATTACTCCACCAACCAATCTAGCAGCCCACCCACTTATTTTCTTTTTTTTTTTTCCTACCTGTTACCTGTTGCCTTCCAAGAGCAGCCAATAAAGAAGCCTCCCTCCCTCATGGCGGAAGAAAGAACATCATAGATCAATATATTTTAAATACACCAAATTTTAATTTTTTTATTCAGATTATGAGTTCAGTCATTTTACATATTTTAATTATTAATTTATATTTTATTTTTATCAAAATTTAATTTTAAAATTTATTTTTTTATTTTAAATAATATTTCAAATTTTATTTTTATCGAACTCTATTCTTACAAATTCAATTTATAAAACTTAGTTATCTGTATTTAAACCACGCTCAAAATAAAAGCATGCTTCGAGGGTTACGTGTTCCACTACGAACAACAAAGCCAAACATTTATTGCTTTCTTTCATAAAAATTATTTTTAACTCACTTTTAATTATAAAAAAACACAAAAATTTATTTTTACTTTTATTTTTTTAAAATTAAATTAATTTATTTCTAATAATACTATTTATTGTAACTCATTTTTAAAAACTTATCCTAAGCGGAAGCACCTTTTACGACATCACTGAATAGCACTTGCATACATAGATGCCACTTCTTCCTGGATTTCATTAAACAACAAATACAGATGGATTGATAGAATCCCTTCACTATGACTGCTACAATAACCACAGCAAAAACTTATCCCACCGTGTGGGTCTGGCTATCCCCCATGACTATATACCCCCATATCTACTGACAGAGACACATATATGTGTATACTCCATACTATTACCAAATCTCAACTTCCCAGCAAACAGTTTCCACTGAATTTACAGTAACCAAACTCTCAGACTGTACAAACACAAGTTTCTTTAATATAGATATTCATGTCCTACCAGCCTGTGATTATTTACTGCTGCTGGAACACGCAGAAGTGTAGCAGCAAATAAATATGAACATCAGGAATTGCTCTCTTGCTGTTCCTCATCTCTGTTGTTTACCTTAATCTCCAACAGCCTCTCAACTGGCTGCCTGCATATAGGGCACCGGTTTGTTTGAAACCTTAGAACCTTCGCACAGCCACTGCACATGCACTGCAATCACGTGAGAACATCAACATTATATGTTTCTGTAACATACATCTAATGATAAGCACTAACACATTCTTAAACACTCTCATTCAGTTGTTAACAGATCATCAGAAATAGCTACTACTTCATAACTGCATGTAATACCGTCCAAAAACCTTATAGGTCACATGACTATGTAATGTGCTCTCTCATGTAGATAATACATTCTTCAGGCTTTTACTTTTAGAATTGAGTATGAAAAGACATGCCAGAAATTACAGTGATTTCATTATACTTAAGGGGAGGTCACTGGAACTTACCATGTGCCTGCAAGGAAGAACAGTAGTATCTCTTGGTTCTGATAAGCAAATCACACATTCTTTACCGGGATCATTTCCATCAACATCCTTATCAATGGAATTGCCAATTCCATAGATCTCCTGAAGTTCATATCTAGTGCCATTAACCCACAATATCTGCTTCATGACTCGGACCTGATACTCACCATTCTCTTTCTTCACAAGCACAGCCTGTGTTATTTGTGAGTTTGCACTCTTAGTCTTTTGACCATTCCCTGCATTCTCCTGAGCAGATGGAGACGATTCTGCTTTTAACTGCTGACGGGTATACCTCCATCTCCCCTTCTTTTAGCAGCTCTGACTCCTCAAATACCGAAAAGTCAATTCCTGTGCCTGATGGTTGCCTAAACTTTTGACCAAGGCCTTCCTTGAAGGATACTGTCACAGGTGGAAGCACACTTTCCTTAATAGGTGATAAGTTGCAGTCAATACCTTCTTTTGCAAAGAAAATGACAGTGATGCTGCGTTGAAGAAAGAAAAACATATCCTCGTTACAAATTTCTTAAGGAGGTGCAAACAAACAATTACAAGTTTCCTTTGGATGATAAACACATAAATCAATGGATAAACAGAAAATTAAGCATAATGGCAGATTAAAATTACTTAGGAGGGTGGGAGAAAAACATTTACATAATACATTAATACACCTAAAGCTACAAAAAAGTGGCTTAGATGCCACTTTGCTCGTCAACACGCACCAAAAATTTCAATACTACGTAATGCATAGTCAATTTAGAGCTACTTACAGGACAAGCATAAAATATAACACATGTAGCAGAAGGATGAGCAAGAACTGTATGGCTGGAACTGGGCCTATCCAAACAAAAAGAGAAGATAAGTTGTAGCAGAGTGAAACTCAAACAAAAGCAAATTACGAGTTTAACAATATGACTTGCATGTTTTGCAGGAAAGTGGCAGAAAGTTGATAAACTTGATGCAAAAAAATCATGAACAAGAACAGTATACCAAATCTGGTAAAAGCGGACCTTGGTAGAAAACACATAAGGAATCCAGTTGTGAACGTAGAAAAACAATAATTCTTCTAAGGATAAGAAACTCCAAGTAAAATACCCATCAGCCATAGGCTTTGAGGTAAGTAAAATACCCACAGAATTTTCTCAATGAACAAAACTTGAGACATACAAAAATATAGCATGTTTAGGTCTTTCTCTATGTCAATGGATAGATTTTCCACTAAAATTGAAATAGACAAAACACATTTGATTGCTCTATAAAATTTCTTTTCTTCTTCTATTTTATTATTATTATTTCTTGTAATTTAATCTTTGGCATAGGTCACTTGTTCTTGGCCAGCATTCTAAACTGTTGCATGTACTGGGGATTTATCATTAAAAATGAAGAAGAAAGTATCACATCTTTGGAATATATATACTAAAGATGCCAAACAGGAGCTAAGTCAAACAGTTATATACTACACTAATATAAGCTCCTAGAAATGTACCGTACAACGTATTCCATTCATATCACAGCAAAAAGGGTGTCATGCTGGTACAACCAGACCAGTTTTGACTTTTAAGTGCCTCCTGGTGCTGATGTCTAGAAAAAATCACATTCCCTGTGTAATAAATCAAAATACCAAATACCAGTCTACCGTAATTCAAATCCTTTCACTCTTCTTTGCCCCTTTCAACACGAGTCAGCTCCTGGAGATTATTAACAAATTTTGCATGCACATCGCAGATATGTCAAAGATGTAGCTCTCACTAATGACCTTCATACACCATTTTTCAATAAATGTATAATCAACTCAGACCAAGAAGTCATCTCAAGCTCCAAGTCAACCAAAACCCAGCTACAAACTAAGGAACAGGTCAATCACCGTTTCCATATATGGGATGCGTAAAAACTACATGAAATTCACAAATTCAAGCATCTAATTCAATAGAAGATACTGTCTTTTCAACTAATTTAGTCAAACTGTGGTGCTAGATTTAGCAATACGTACAAGCAGTCAAGTTCATCCAAAAAGATTTGGAAAGAAGAAAAAGTTGAGAATGTATTACCGGCCATCCACGTTGGCGTCGAACATGAAAGAAACCAAGAACTCCCCAGGGTTCTGCTCATCGGGCTCAATCCTCAGGGACTCCTTCTTGAGATTAACATCGTTCCTTATCGTGACAGCCTTCTGGTGCTCCACATACGGAGCAGGCGTCGTCGGAGGGAGCGGGTATCGCCCGCTCCACCCGGTATGCATTGGTGGGGGGTAGTGGTTGTGGTACTCCGCCACGGTGGTGGTGATCGAACGGTGCGGGAAGAGGAACGGGCATAGCAGGTGGCGGCGGCGGGTGGTAGGTGCTGCACTGCGGATAGTAACCCGGCGCGCTCGGGTTGGTGTAGTGAGGAGGGAAAGGTGTTGCAGCAGCGAACACGTAATGGTTCCCTGCCGACGGAGCTGGAGCTGGCGGTAGAGCTTCTCCCTGTTGCTGCTGAGGATGTGGAATAGCCGGGTGGTTGGCGGAGGAGTTACGGCGGCGGCCGGAGCCGGAACTGCCCGTATTTCCCATAAAAGAAGAAAATCGGTTGAGTGAAGTCGGAAATCACAAAATAGAAACCGAATCAGCTGAATTAAGAAAAATTGGAATGGATCAGGAAATTTTCAGCTGAATGAAAATTTTTGATCGGTTTAATTATATACAATTAGATCCCGAGAGGAAAAGAAATTGCGATGAAGAGGAGGGTTACAGAAGAGAGAAAGATAAGAGACGATAATGGAATTCTTTCTTCAGTCTCTCTTCCTCTATCGCTGGTTTTCCTTCGATCATGCTTTTCATCAGTCTCTCCATTTCTTTTTTCTTTTTTCTCAACTAACTAATGTCTTTCTTTTTTCTAAATTTAATAGTTATTTGGTAAATAATAAATGAACTACTAACAATAATTTGATCGATTTAGCAATGACAAACAGTAACAACATTCAAATTTGATCATAATTTTACTCAAACTTTTTTTGTAAATAGCCTTCCAAACTATATTGTAGAATATATTTTTCTAAAATATTTTTATGTTTTTTATCAAATTTTTACAATAAACTTTTACAATATTTAACTTTATTCTGTTGTTTTTTTTAAATATTACAAAATTATTTTTAGTTTTTCTTTTTTGAATCTACGATTTATTCAAAGTTTTAGCAGGTGCACGTTGCGATATCGAATGAAAATCAACTTTGAGCAGACGTGGGGAAAGTTTAAGATTGAGTGTTTGAAAAATGATTAAAAGAATTTATTTTGAAAAAAGAAATTAAGAAGGAGATTCTGCAATCAATAGATTAGAAGGGATGATAACAAGATAGCCTGCAGCAACGCGATACGTAGACGTTACCAGCAGAGTTGCCTTAGATCTGAACACAACAGCATGATGTACTGCTAGTGCTCATGCACTTACCATGGCCAACAAAAACCAAAAGTAACTCGCAAGAGTGACTTGAGCACATTTAAAATTGCAAACAGAATGTAAAACTCACTTCAGCTCCTCAGCTGTCAGGACCATCAGTGCACATCTCTATTGCGATTATCAAACCAAAAACAATTCAGTTTTGAAGTAAGACGACACATGAAAATACATATTTCAACCAAAACTATCAGAGTGTAAATGTATGATTTCTCTTAAATACAATAATGTGTGTATGCGTCCAATTTTTTAGATAGAAGCTCTGTCTATAACAACTAAAAAGTCAGTTTCACAGGCCAATCACTGGCCATGAATGACCATACTACTGAACTTCTCTATAGCTTGCTCAGACTGACACGCAGTCGTGTGATTCATTTCCGCAAAGGACATTACCTCATGGCAAAGGTCAAGGAACTTCACCTCACGTAAGGACTCGGACACAGACGATTTAGAGGACGGATTCCAGATTTTGCACACGCCTCAATGAAAAAAAGAAACGAAGTCAAGATCAAGTTGGGATAGTTACAGATGGAAAGACATCTTGGGACAACACAATTCACCATCCAGTATTCTACACTATCTTAAATTTGAGCTTTGTCCACTTTGGCTTTTATCTTCTGTTCCAAAATTGATTTATCTGTGTCCAAACTGAACATCCTATTAAGCGCATGCATATTCTCAAGAGTCTCATCGAGTGTCCGGCTATCAGTGCCATCACACCTCAAGTGCTGCAATGGACCATGAAGGAGCTTATTTACAATGCCTCTGCTGAGGTCGTCTATAGCATTCCTGACCTTTTTTGTGAGTTTATCCTCTCCAATCTTTTGGAAACATTTTTCTATTTCAGCAGCCTTGATTCTGTCAGCATAGGACCTAAGCCTCTTGATGGTTGGCACTGTTTCCAAGGAGTCCCTCCATGCCTCAAACCGTTTGAGCTCCTCTGTGATTATTACTTGAGCTTCCATAGCCTTCCTCAGTCGGTCTTCCTTGTTGGCCTCCACCACCTCTTTAAGGTCGTCGACATTATATACACGTGCATTTCTTACATCGGACACACATGAGCCAACATTCCTCGGCACAGAGATGTCAACAAAGAGCCTGAGACCGCCGATGGCTTCACTCACATCAGGGAGTGCTTCGACATGCTCCTTCAAGAACAAAGGCGTATCTGATGCTGTGCTTGTGAAAATAACATCAGCTTCGGCCGCAGAGGTAAACATTTCATTCAGAGGCCTGTAGATGATCTCGATGTCATTCATTTCTTCACGGATAGCAACAACCTTCTCTAGAGACCTATTCACAACAACGACTCTCTTGCACCCCTTTGCAACCAAGTGTTTTATCACAAGTTTCCCCATCTTTCCAGCCCCAATCAACAACATTTTTGCAGTAAGAGCCTCAGACTTGGGAAGCTTCATCAGGGCCAACTCAACAGCAGCTGAGCTGACAGACACAGCACCTGATGAAATATTTGTCTCAGTGCGAACACGCTTTCCAGCTGTTATTGCGTCCTTGAAAAGCCTGTCAATGTTCTTTCCCAGACCTCCATTTGCTTGCCCAACTCTAACAACCTGTTTGACTTGGGCGAGTATCTGTCCTTCACCCAGAACAAGGGAGTCAAGACCTGATGATACTTCAAATAAATGCCTTGTGGCATCATTGTCTCTCAGGAAAAACAAGTGGTCGCGAAGCTCGGAAGCTGGAACCCCGCTTGTCTGCATGAACAAAATAGTCAACACATCAGCAAAGACTGAACATATAATTGCCTGAAAAATGATATATCTGACCGTATTTTGCTCAGAATTTATAGTCCCTTTTCCGTTTATTTAAGTAGTTGGGATGTAAAATTCATTAACAGAGTACAAAGCTACACCATTAAAGCGTAAGGAAACTAAAATAGCATTATCACCAATTGCAGTACCTTGGCCATCCAATCTATCACTTCTCTTAATCCTCTGTGCCATGAAAGAGCCACAACATATATTTCCATCCTATTGCAAGTGCTGAGAACAGCTGCCTCTTCAATATGGTTTAAGTTGCAGAGATCCGCAATTGCACGAGGCCATTGTGCTTCTGGAATAGCGAGTTTTTCTCTCATTTCAACAGGTGCAGTATGAACGCTAAGGCCGATAACAGCAATGCTACTTCTTTCCTTCATGTATCCTGATACAATGAGCAAACTGGATGTCATTCAAACTTCACAAAACCCTAAAAGACAAGATTATCATCTCTAGGTAGTATCGATACAAATGATACATCCAATCAAGCGGCTAATTTTTTAAATTAGAATTTGGAAGTGCCAGGTAGCTGAGTAGTTTTGATATGCAAAAAGCTACATGATACTATCATAGCATCCACAAAAAGTGTTTATATGTGTCACGTTCCCAGACAAAAGAAACTGCAAAATCTTCATCAACCTGATGGTGCTTTGTAGATGGTGTATATGCATAATGAGCACTGGGGTGTGAGAATTGAGAATTCTAGGTGCTAAACTACCTTGAGCTTCGTGATTCACACCATTCGCTTAAAGAAGATAGCTTTGAAACAGATTTCTTCAACATCAACTAGCAGCTAAGCCACTGTTCCCTTAGACAGGAGGAAAAAGGGCAAGCTTTGGTGCCTAAGATTACATTAGAATAGAAAATATTTCCATATCGACCTAGAGAACAAAAATCAGGAGACCATTCTCAAGCAATCTGCAATTCAGAAGCACCCGAATTCAGGTTTGTGATAAATTTGGGGAACTTACGGTCTGCAGCGGACACCTTGAGCAGCTCGAGAGCAGAGATGCTGGACGCCCTCGACGATGAAGAAGAATCAACCGGTCCAGCAGCAGAAGCAGGAGCAGCTGCCACGCCAGCGCTAGTAACAACCGCCTCGCAGCGAGTGACGATGAAGGATCCCGAAGCTGGAACCTGCATGCGTCGGGGCTTGGTTGCAGGCCCCACATTGAGCCTTCGCACGGGCGCGGCGTTGATTCTCAGGCTCGCCGCTGCCGTCATCCCCGTGGACGCCATCGCCCCAAAAAAATTAATCAAATTTCCAAATCTTTCTTTTCCCTAGTTCTTCAGCAGCAGAAGCAGAGGCAGCAAGCTTCTGATAATTTTCTCTCTTTCTTCTCTCTGTAGAGAACGAAAGAGAGAAAACGAAGAAGAGGGAAAGAAGAAGGCGTGTGGGTTTGGTTGGTGGGCGAGGAAGAAGGCGGTCAGACCACGACGATGAGGAAGAATAAATAAATAAAATCCAATTCCGCTGTCACGAAATTAAAAAATTCAAAGACTAATAACAGCCCAAGAAGAAGAAAAAAACAAGGCCCAGTTGAAAACGTGAATAGAGAGAGAAGTTAGATAGATGGGCCCACAGAAGGAGATGAGATGAGATGAGATGAGATGGCGCTGAGCGATTGCGGGGTGGAAATGGTGCGCCTTCGCGGAACTTGATTGGTCGAAATCTGACGCGGTCTATCCCACACGAACTTCTATCTATCTATCTAAAGAACCTCTTTTTATGTTTTTATGGACTTGATTTGCACACGGTCGCTCCCGTCCGGTCCGTTCTTCTCTCTGAATTTTTGTTCCCACTATACTTTTCCATTTGATTGACAAATCTGCTTGAAAACTTTGAGATTAGATTTATTGCTAAGGTTCTTCTTTTTTAAGTTAATGTGGACCTGTGGTTATATCTGATCCCGAATATTAACTCATTGCTGTCTACGCTGACATTGGCAGACCCGGTGGAAAGCATTTGGTGAGGGTTTCTACATAGTACAAATTATTATTATTTAATTTTAATATTTTTCTAAAATAAAAAAATATAATTTAATTTAAAAGTAAAATAAAAATATTTTTTTTATTTTAAAAAAATTCTACTCTAAAATCACTCGCAAACGTTCTGGTGGAGGAGTTTGGAGGTAGCGGTGAGTTTGGCAGAGACTTCGGCATTGATGTTTGTGTTCTTATTTTACTCGACAGCAATGGTAGCTCACAGATTCCTCGTCATCGCTAAATCATACTCTTCTCAACTCCTCGGCAGATTTTCATTGGCGATATCAACTCTTCTTCGTCGTCTTCTTCCTAGTTCCGGCCATCTCCATCGCCATTGGTTACTCATCATCAAAGCTTTGCTCCTAATATATTGTTTTCATAAGAATTGAAGAAGGAATTTTAGCCAAGCGTCGCTGGTGGTGAACTTGAGGAGAAGGACGGGATAAGCAACTGGAACAACATAAGGGTCATGATGTTCAGGAGGAAGAATATTTAGAGGAGTACCGACATTTGAAATCATATGTCGCCCAATAGCGATTGGAGGGCCAACGGGGAGCTGGACAGTGCGTACCGAGTGCCAAAATAATGTTCGGATATTTTACACCTGCAAGCGTAGGATTCATATTATTAGATTGGTCAACGGTATGATTAACGAGGCTTGTGACGACGTCTTTTTCTTGATATTTCGGCTATTTTCATCACCGGTTTCTTCACCGTGAAACTCCCATTTCTCATCCTTCAATTTCTCATGATCGCTGTTTGAATGATAATCTTCTTAACCGATTCAGATCTACCTGTTGTTGTTGTTGTTGTTGTTTTGAGTACTCTTGTTGTTTATTTACTATAGTTGCATCTATTACCCGTGAAGATTCGGCGCAGAGTTGGTGAACACCATTGATGTCGGAGTAAAACCATCTTCCACCGAACATGTGTCAACCACTATGTTGACCAGGCGGGTTGACAATTTTTTGAGTGGAGATGAACAAATAGTGCAAGCTCGGATGCATATTCTGCTCATATATATTTGTCTTCGGGATCACTTTGTTGATTCAATCAAACGGCTCTAAAAAAATATTGCAAAAAATATATGTAAAGAGGGAATGATATATATCCATTAATTTTATTTTTTATTTTTAATTTCGTTTAATCAATGTATGTTTCACATAAAAGTCCCTTTTCTTTTTGGAAAAGAAAGTTCATTGCTGTAGTTTAAATCGAGGGAATCACGGAGGTAGGACTAAGATTTAGTAATGCTGTAGAGGAAGGGTAATTATTCCAAGCCTAAGGTCCATATAAAGGCTAGCCAGATACATTTGGAAACTGGGCCTGGGTTCTAAGCTCAGAAATTAATCGAGCTTTAATTTGAAAAATGAAAAAGGTTTTTTCATCGTCTTCTAACTATAAATCTGGTTCGCCTATAGAGTAACCGGACCGGAACTACCTCGATCTTACGATCCGTATCCATATCTGTCAATCTAGGGAGACGCGCAGCGATTGCCTGAAATTAAACATTAATGAACGCCACCTCCCCCGCAAAAAACCTGCACCTTGCTTGCTAACGTTAGATATTAATTATGAAGTGTATATAATTAAATATGAAGATCACGATTCATGTATCAAAGTATTGATGGCTCAACCTAACCCCACCGCCAGCTACAGAGAAAGTACACCTCTTTTGTTCTGGATTCACTTTGATACGTTCGGCATGATTAATTGTGTGGGCTAGTTTAATTTGAGAAGGACCGGAGACGACCGACCATATATATATGAATGAGCTTCCGGCTGGGCTGGTGAAGGTCATACGTAGAGTTAGTTGTTGAGTATGGTTGATTAATTCAATATAATAATCTTCAAAGTCAATATTTCAATTCGCGTTGCCTTGATTTTTCAAACTGATTGATCATCGATGAATGAATGAATACTAGTCTGTTGATGTACATGGTGCTCTCAGCTAGCAATCTACCTATATTGCTACTAGTCTGACTAACATGCTCGATCGACAATTAATAAATTTATTTGATGATTTTAATTATATAGTAATAGGCGTATGCAATATTTAATTGGTACGGTAGAGTACGTACAGATACGTACCCCAAACTAAACTTTGCTATATTTTTATATCAATAATCTGAAAAAGTCTAAACTTACAAAATTTGTTTGGACTCGGTCGATCGTACAGAGAACCGTGCAGAGAGATTAATTGTATCCCTTAATTCCTTCATAATCTGTAACGTAGTTAATTATACAATTACGTCGAGGCTCTGTGCTGGCGTTCCTAGCTACCCTCATGCATATAATCGCCTGACTTTTTCGAGTCAAACTCAAGCCGCCTACAGCAAGCTAGCTATACATATTTTAGCTAAGCATATATATGCAGCAGTTTAATTAATTGATTAATGAATAAATGAAATACACATTTTTTTAAATGTTTGAACCCTCGGTATTTAGAAGATTTTGAAAATAGTTATGATAAGAAAATAAAAATTATTTTAGAAATTATTCAGAAAATAATTTAATTATTTTATAAAAATAAAATTTATATATACCTATGGTAAATTATAAGACATATATAATTTATCAGTAATTTTAAATTTTAAAAAATTTGGTATAATATTATAAAATATATTAAAAAAATTTTGAAATAAAAAAGAATAATATCATAATAACTATCAAATATCCTCTTAACCAATTTGTTTAATTGTTGCGAGAGTAGCTAGAGATGATCATAAGCATCGATCATTTGCGGTGAGTACGTACACGATTGGTTTTCTATTAAAAATTTGCTTTTCAATTGTTTATTAACGGTACAGATAAATATGTAAATGTACACCTGCTGATGAATTGAGGGTTGACTAACTGCGTCCAACGTATGTAATGCATGTTTAATTAATTAAACATACGCATTACTTAGACTAATGAATTTACATTCAAACACCCAAATATATATATTTATATATATAGCTACCAAAGCTGAGTTGACTTTTGACTTAGTTAATGGAGTAACATTTGAAAAAAAAAAAAAAACTAAATATATATAGCTATAGCTATCAAACCCTTGGTCTGGCCATTGAGAGGAGGTGGAAGCACCTAACTATGTTTAAGCTACAGAAGAAAGAATACGTACATAGGACGAATCCGTACAAATTAAGCACAGACTAAAAAAAAACGGACATCATCTGATGAAGGCAGAATCCACCAATATATGTCTCTGTTAATTTATCACGTCTAACTAAATTAATTAATTAATTTGTTAAAAAATCAATTAAAACACGTAAATGTAGAAAAACTTAGAAATGCATGACCCATCCAAATCTATTTACTGTTAGGGCGTGTTTACCAACACCCCTAAACTCCACTTTCTTTAAACTCAAGTTTCATATAAATACTTATAAAAATTAAAATAAATTTTTTTATCAATAAAATTTTTTTAAAAATTCAAATTTAAAACTTACTAAAAATATATAATTAATATAAAATTTTATTTTTTATTAAATATTTTTTATTTTATTTTTTAAATTTATTTTCTAAAAACTCCACTTACCCTAAAATTCCACTTCCACTCCCTAAGTAAACACGCCCTTAATTAATAACGGACTGAAAGCTATCTTTTTTGTAACTATTTTTAATTATTAAATTCAGATATTTTTATTTTTTCTGTTTATTGTTCTTTATTAAAATAAATTACCGTCTAATATTAGAAACGTTTAAAGTATTTAAAATAATTTTGAAATTTCTTTTGCTAAAATGTGATAACTATTGCTAAAAGAAAGAAGAAAGCAAAAGAGGTAAAAGAAAAGATCCAGTTTTGTCTCAGTTAGTTCGTACACCATCTCATCCCATCTCATCCCATCGTACCCAAAAGTGATCAGTTATTAAAGGAATCCGTTGCGAAGAAGCAAACTCTGTCAAAGATGAGTTAATTAACTCGACTCCGGTTACCAACAAGAAAATGAGATAACCTTGCTTAGCATGCAATAGCGTCAGCAGCGTGGAATTATATCAATCAATATAAACGAGGGAGGCGTGGCTATATAAACCCCCCTCAAGGTGCTCTCTTCTTCTCCATCTTCCCTCCTTCGTTTCGATTCATTCAGATTATTTTAATCATATTTTATAATATCAACAGTACTGCACCGATCGATCGACGTGTTTCTCGCATCTGTTACTAGCTTCTTCACCGGGCCGGGGTAACTAATTAATTGATCGATCCCTTTTGCACTACCTACATACATAAAATCGCTAGCTCTTCCATCTCTTCTTGCAAGTCTATTATATATCCCGGACGATCACTTGTTACTATTTTATATATGATCGATGTCTGTAACTAGCAGGTTCTTGATTAATCTGGTTCCTAAAGCATATGTTATCTGAACATCAATGATCACTAACGTGATTATTTATATAAATTTTTAATGGATGCAGCTAGCTAGCTAGCCGCATAGACATGGCCTCTCCAGCAAACGGCAACGGTGTGGCGATGAACGGCAGCGGTGTGGCGATGAAACCGATGCTTCCGAAGATTCAGACTAGGAAGAAGGCGGAGAACAGTATCTGTCACGACGACAGCGCTCCTCCGGTGAAGGCGCAGACCATCGACGAGCTCCACTCCCTGCAGAAAAAGAGATCCTCCGCACCAACTACCCCAATTAAGGACTCCACCGTCGCAGGTGGAAACGCGGCGTTCGCGACCATCTCGGAGGAAGAGCGTCAGAAACAGCAGCTCCAGTCCATCAGGTAACTTTCTGAACATAAATATATATACCAAATTTCATCATAAGCTAGCATATACAGGAGATGTTTAAAAATGGTTATAAAATAATTTTGTATCAAAATATTTTAAGAACTTTTTATGAACTATGAAATATTATAAAGAAATTAATTAAAAATATAAAATTCAAAAACATTTTTAAACATCACTATAAACTTGTGTTGCTTTTGCTAACTTCATAAATAGTACGTTTGCTGATTGAATACGTGGCAGAAAGAAACAAAAACTCCACTCTCGCCTCGCTCGCTTTTAGTAACTGATTAATTAATTACTTAATTAAGAGGGAGGTGGAATATGGACCGGTGACTCGATCGGTCCTTGTTAAAGAAAAAAAAAATTTATTTACTGTGTAATTTCAGATACAAGTAAGAAAACAACATATGAGAGATGCATGCACGGGATCGATCTTCTCCCGCCAGCGTAGCTGTGTTTTTGTTTGCTTTGCTTTATTATTATTTTACTCCTGAATCCCTGACTAGTGAGTACTGGTGGTTGATGGCAGTGCTTCTTTGGCTTCTCTGACACGTGAGACGGGGCCAAAGGTCGTCAAGGGCGATCCGGCCATCAGGAAGGCGGAGACTCCCAAGGCTTCAGCAGCTGCGGCGCACCAACATTTCACCCCCGTGACCATCAGCGTCAGCGACAGCTCTCTCAAGTTCACCCATGTCCTCTACAACCTCTCACCCGCAGGTATAATATTTATTTTCTGAGCCGATCGACTTACTAATAATTGCTTCTACATTTTGATCACTTACAGATCCCATTTTTCTTTCTAATATATTAATAATTGATCAATAACTTGTTAAACTTATTAGTTTGGTCTAGAAATTTACATATACGGTAGCTATTGACGATGAAACCCAAGCCAAATATATATATATACACATACGCATGAAATGACAAAATATAAAAGAACAGAAAATAAAAGAAGAAACAAAAAAGTAGTGCATCTTTCCCGAAGCATACCATCAAACTAACTACCAGAATCTATCCGTCATCACTCTACTCTACTATAATTAATTGTATGTGATTTATGGTTCACGCAGATGTCACCGGGCCGGGAGGGATCACACCAGCTATCCTATCGTAGATTTCCTTTTCTACTCATGAATCATGATCACCTACACCTTTTCTTTTTCTTGTCTTTTTTTTTGTTGAGATTAATCATGACCTTCTACCTTTATGTCTTATTCACCAATTTTTTGGGATTAATCGTACGTTACTCCCTTCCCTCGTTGTTATTGTTACAGTCTTTCAACTCATCTTCTTCTGTCTAATTTGTTGCTTTTTTTCATGCTTTGTCTTAATTAACTAATGAACTTATGCAGGTCCATTAATATTGGTTATCCCTCCTATTATTCTTGGTTTTAAGATTAATTAGTTAATTAAACCGTAGTTGAATTGAAGAATTAAGATTAACTAGTTGTACATTTTTTTCCTAATTAATTACTCAGAGCTGTATGAACAAGCCATCAAGTATGAGAAAGGTTCGTTTATCACATCCACCGGAGCTCTGGCAACCCTTTCTGGTGCTAAGACGGGTCGCTCTCCAAGAGACAAACGTGTTGTTATCGATGATACCACAGAAGATGAACTCTGGTGGGGAAAGTAAGTTGCTCCAGTTCAAGTGCTTGTACTACATATCATCTCCAACATATAAAAAATTCTTTTAAAATACTTGGTTTGCTCTTAAATATTATGTGTTGTAAATGTTACTAAATTTCTGTGGATATTGGATTATGTTAATTAGGGGATCTCCAAACATTGAGATGGATGAGCATGCTTTCCTGGTGAACAGAGAAAGAGCAGTGGACTACTTGAATTCCTTGGACAAGGTATCTCTTCTTGGTTTGGATTTGATTCAGTAGTTTCGCTTATTTCTTCTCTTGCAGGTTTTCGTGAATGATCAATTCTTGAACTGGGACCCTGAGCACCGTATCAAAGTCCGCATTGTTTCCGCTAGGGCATACCACTCTCTTTTCATGCATAACATGTAAGTGCATGCATATATGAACTTGTTTTTAATGAGGCAGTTTCTACCCTGGTCGATCCAGATAAGTGATCTCCTAAACGTTGCTTGCGGTTAATGTGGTTTACTGTCTTGGTGTATACTCTCGTCAAAATATGTGTTACATATACAATTTTGTTCTTCCAAGAAGCCAAAAATAGTAATTGTAAGGTTATTGTGCACTTGGTAATTGGGTTGTTGGCAGGTGTATCCGGCCAACGCCAGAAGAGCTGGAGAACTTCGGTACTCCCGACTTTACAATATACAATGCGGGGCAGTTCCCGTGTAATCGTTACACACACTATATGACATCCTCGACAAGCGTAGACCTTAACCTTGCGAGGAGGGAAATGGTCATCTTGGGCACCCAGTATGCCGGTGAGATGAAGAAGGGCCTTTTCAGTGTAATGCACTACCTCATGCCAAAGAGAGGTATCCTTAGCCTGCATTCTGGCTGTAATATGGGAAAAGATGGCGATGTTGCTCTTTTCTTTGGACTCTCAGGTAGGTTAGAAGGCTCTGTTGCCATCACCTGCCCACGTGTATCCAATGTTGGACCTTTAAGAGCGCGAATCATGATAACGAAGTTGTGACTGCGTGCGTTGCTCTTAGCCTGATTTTCTAAGCACAATTTGCTCTTTTTATTCCAGGGACCGGGAAGACCACATTGTCCACTGATCATAACAGACTACTCATTGGTGATGATGAGCACTGCTGGAGCGACAATGGTGTATCAAACATAGAAGGAGGCTGCTATGCCAAGTGCATTGATCTTTCCAAGGAGAAGGAACCTGACATCTGGAATGCCATCAAATTTGGGACAGGTAGCTCCAGCACTGATAATACCCAATCTTTCCTTTGCTTGTTTTAGTGTTCCTACTTTCGCACCTATTATTGAAATTCATTTCTGCAGTATTGGAGAACGTGGTGTTTGAAGAACACACTCGGGAAGTAGACTATTCTGATAAATCGGTGACAGGTATATGTAGAGACAAGAGTAAGATAAATATTGCAGGCAATGTCATGATCCTACAGACATGACACACCTGTGCATTCTTTGCTGTTTCTGCAGAGAACACAAGGGCGGCCTATCCAATTGAATACATTCCCAATGCAAAGATACCTTGTGTTGGACAGCATCCCAGAAATGTCATTCTCTTGGCATGCGACGCATTTGGCGTGCTACCTCCTGTGAGCAAGCTAAGCTTGGCCCAGACCATGTACCACTTCATCAGTGGCTATACTGCTCTGGTCGGAACTCTTGCCTTACTCTTCATCTGATAATAACTCCTTGATTTAGTCGTCACTGCTTCCGTCCATCGATCATAGAAGGTCTTTATGGTCGTAAATTTCTAACTGGTTTTAAACGTGCTTCAGGTCGCTGGAACTGAGGATGGAATCAAGGAGCCCCAGGCCACATTTTCAGCATGTTTTGGGGCAGCATTCATCATGCTCCACCCTACTCGCTATGCAGCAATGCTGGCTGAGAAAATGCAGAAATATGGTGCAACGGGATGGCTAGTAAACACCGGCTGGTCTGGCGGGAGGTAACTTTCAGAGCTGCTTATGATGAACTGCAATATTCAAATCCTCCTTCCTGTTATTCATTGTGTTTATTTTGATCTTCTGTTTCAGATATGGGGTTGGCAGCCGCATCAAGCTGCCCTATACTAGGAGGATCATTGACGCCATACACTCAGGTAGCCTGCTGAAGGCCAACTTCCAAAAGACAGAGGTGTTTGGCCTGGAAATACCAACAGAAGTTGAGGGTGTTCCTTCTGACATTCTGGATCCTATCAACACTGTAAGATTCAGAACCTTTCACTTCTTTGGTTCAATTGGTCTCTGTTTTTTATATCAGTAAAATATTCTCATGTGGTTTTTTTGTGGGTGACCAGTGGCAGGATAAAGCTGCGTACAAGGATACATTACTGAAGCTGGCAGGTCTATTCAAGAAGAATTTTGAGGTGTTTGCCAACTACAAGATCGGCAAGGATGGGAAGCTCACCGAGGATATTATTGCTGCTGGCCCCAACTTTTAAGATGTGCTGAAAGATGGGCTATGAAACAACTAGTAGAAATAAGTTGGCGATTTGATAATGACGAAAGGATAGAAGTGTTCTTCGCGGGTCGTATTTATAGTGTTGTACCATTATGCTCGGCTTAGATTGGATATGTATTACTTCACCCTTCTCTACATGCAGCTTATCCTGTAAACTTCGTTACTATATGGACTCTAATTTAAGTTCAGTTACCTGCTTGTCTTCTGATATAATTACTTGCATAACCACGGGTGCCTGAGTACCATTGGTGCTCAGAATGACTAAGCGAGCACATTGTACGCAAACAATTAGAAGGCTTCGAACGGGAACGATTCAATTATTAATTCCCACATCTGGAGGCTTGAGCCGTTCGAATTATGTTATGCAAACTCAACCTGCTCCAACGAGAAAGCATTCTTCACCTCGCAGGATAGAAGCACTGCACTTTATTTTGTCCAGAAACAGAATGCGCTCATCTTCACTGACATATCCCATTCTCATTGGTGACAAAGCTATTTATTCAATGCCACTATTCTTTCAAAAAAGGTTTACAATTGACTGTTCGTGAAGAATTTTGGCAGTGATGCCATCACACAAAACAACTACACGTCTATTGCGACAAAAAAAAAGGGAAAAAAAAGAAACAAATTACACGTTCGTTAATTGTGCAAGCAATCACAAGGTAAACTATGTACTCTTGACTGTAAGGCTAACGCAATGTAGCGAATTCTTTTTCATATACCCACAAAACCTCTAAGACTCAACATGATTCACAAAAACAGTCTTGCAAAAGGTAAACTCAATTTCCATAAATTGCTTGGCCTCACCATCTACAGAACAAAAGAGAATATAGGTCTACAGTTAACCGTATATCTACTCCCATACAAAAGAATGTTGAATTGATGTATGTTGTTGGTATCAAATAAATCTTGTCTGTGCCTGTGAGAAAATCAGGATACTTCACTGTCCGAGAATCTCAGATCACATGAAAGCCAGCTGCAGGATCTGCAAGATGAAGGAAAAAATATTAAATATTCACAGAAAGAAGCATACAGCAGTAGAGTCTTAAGAATATCTGCATAAGATGCCAGCTTGCCTGTGGACATACAACAAGCAAATTAAGTTTAAGCCAAACAACTTCATCTCAGTTCATATTTTACCTACTAACTCTTTTGATAAGTAAGACTCCATTTAATCTAGATAAAGACCAGTATCTTCAGAGAAATTGCCAAAAGGGAATTTGAAATAACCGCATTGACTAGTAAAAGTGCCTTGATGAGATGCAGTATGGTCAACACTTTTATACCAGTGACTAGAAAAAAAAACAAATTGGGCTACCAGCAGAACAAGCTATAGGCTCTTCGTAATTTTGGCTGTCTAAGTCTTATTATTTGAGTATACACATCTAAAAAGTGCATCTGGCAACGAACAAACCTGTTAATGCCTTGGTTCCATGCCTATGAAAGGGGAAGGATAACATCAAGGTTCTTTTCGAGTCTCCATCCTTTAGGGTAGACTATATTCTTAGCTTCAACATGAAGATGCCAATTCATTATCTTTGAGCAACCATCTGGGATGCCTTCCATTTGACTTTCATCTTCAACCAATTGTTCTATGAAAGTTGTCTCCTGAAAACCGAGAACATCTGGAAAATGTTACACTTGAGTTATCTCCTACTTCAACTAAGAAACCAAGATTGTATACATAGCTAATGTTAAATATATCATTTATACGATTAGTCTGCCAAAGTCCATTAAGCATAGATTCAAACTCAATTGTGTGATAACTGAGAGCAAGCATCACAATTCATATGAACTAAATAAAATCATCATATGCTGCTTACAATTGTTACCACATAATTTGTAAACTTTGAAAGAGACAAAATGTTTGAGGGTGAAGCAGTTAAATGTTTCAATGCACTACTCTTAACTTTTGTTCAGTCAGTCACTGATATGGAAGCTCAAGAGAAGAAACATGTTGCATGCGATACACAAGGACAGGTATGACAGACTTAATGGCTAACATTTAGGGTGCTACAGACTAGATAGAACAAAATCTATGAAATGTTAAGATTTAGTTTTATTGTATCGAATTTGATTAGTGCTCCCTTACAGAAAATCACTGGATGCACCATTGTAGGAAAAAATGCGAAAAATAAAAAAGATGGAAATGTACATAAGCTGAGAAGAGTACTAGTATGTTGAAGAAAGTTGTGCTATCATAAATTTGGGACAAGATAAAAGAGAGAACATCAACCTACAACTCCACCAAAGTTTCTTTGCACTATCATTAAAATGAGCTTGCTATTGCCAGAAGCAGATGTCACAATCAGTTGGCTCAACGTGATGTATTTCTAATGTTAACTTTTTATTGTTCAATTAGTAAATGGCTTTCAAAGGCTAGGCATTTCCGATGGTCAATCTGTTCTCTAAACATGTTGCTTTAATGATATGCTAGAACCTTGTTCAACCTAGAGTTCATTTGCTTAGCTCTTGCACGTGTACATCACAAGCTAAGGCCAATTTCCTACCTACAGCAATGAATCAACAGTACCCCAACAAAAATATACCTGGAATCCCTCCTTGACGGTGTCAAGTTGCCTGATCTTGTTTGGATTCTTGCGGTTCCATCTGTTTGGATCCCAGAGTAAGGTGCTGTTGAATGCGAATCCAGACATGTCAACGTGGAACCTTCGGAGCCTCTTGCTCTTCTCGTTAGTGTGCCAACCGATGACTCGATTGCGGTTGCAAGCAGGGCCTTCTAGGACGGCCTTGCTCTTGCCCTGTGAGAGAAAAGCTATAGGCCAAGTCCCGAATCTCTGGATGCTTCTGATGTGGTGGAAGAGTTCGAGTGTATATATGTTGTCATCGTCAGCGAAATAGATGATGCCATCAAGGCGGTGAAGTTCAATATGCGCAAGGGCCGCATTGCGCTGGTGGACCCCACGGTCTTTGATGTTTTTGTCGGCCCCATCGGCAGGAGAGAGTAGGTGTCTGTAGGTTAGACCGGTGGAATGGAGGAGTTGGGGTGTCTCTGGCGACGCATTATCGGAGGACTCAACGACGACCCAAAGAAGGGGAGGAGGGACGAGTCGAAGGGTTTGAGCGAGGCGGGTGAGGTAGTAGGCCTGCAGAGCCCTCTCATAGGTCGGCGTCACAACTATCAACAGCTTGTTGTTGTTGTTGTTGTTGTTGTTTGTTGTTGTTGTTGTTACTGGTGGTGTTTTCCTCTCGGACAAGCTTGCTTCCGTGGAACAGCTGGGCCGAAGGGGGCGGCGGGTGATGAAAGGTTGAAGGAATACTGGTGTTGGAAGCGAGGAGGAGGAGATCGTGGAGGAGGGCGAAAAGACCGAGGAAGACACCGGCGAGGAAGAAGAGGAGGAAGGAGCGGGGGAGGACGAAGAAGATCAATCTCTGGTGGTGGTGTTGCTGGTGGTAGGCCCATTTTCGCTTGCGGGAAGGGGAGGTGTTGGAGAAGCCGGCGGCAGTGATGGTGGGAAGGAGGGAAGCGTGGCGGTGGGCGGGGCTTAGAGTCCGCCGGATCGAAGCCATCAATCAAAGAAGCAGAAGCAGCAGATGCAGAAGTAGCATTGAAATGAGGATTCAGTTGGCTGCTAGGCTATTTGTTACAACACGGCACGGCGCAGCACAGCGCTGCTTCGAATACTCGCACCCTGAGAGAGGAAATAAGTAATGAAGCGAATCATTCGTTCACAAATTCAATATTGATCTCAATGGTTCGTTTGATTGATTAAAAGAGATTGAATGAATTCCGCCAGAGAGATACAGATAGTTTACAGCCGAGATTTTGCCGGTAGCAGAAGAAGAAGCAGCCGGCAGAGAAAAGCGGATGGCAGCTTCTGGAAGTAGAAAGCCCATGAGGATTCATGAATGTATATTTGGGCCGGTGTTAGGTGGCCCAAACAGGACGAACAAGTCTCCTCCTCTTTCATCTTTTGGAAAATTTGCTTCGATGTCAGTCATGTTTTCCTGCATTCATTTCGTATATAACAATCAAACCATAACAGTGACTATTTATTTCTTAACCTCGAAGATTAACAACACGCAGCTTCAACCGAAGGAAAGAAACGTGTTCCTCCTATTGATGAATACGTACCACTTTTGAGATTATTAATTAATGACTGCTGCGTGCAGCCTTCTACGACAAAGTAAAGCACAACGGATGGTGGTGACGCACGATGACAATATACGTTAATAACAATTTTATTAAATCGGTACTGGTGCGTGCTAGGTTAGGTTCCCAAACTTTTTGACTTCACAGCACTCGTGCTGTTTAAAAAATTAGGTGCGGCAAATTTTGATCCGATTCAAAAATTTGATCCAAATCGATTCGAAAAAATCAAGTTCGGATCGATTAAAAAATAACCCGAAATTTTAGACAGATTCAGATCGGATTCGAATTGGTCCGAAATTGATCTGTTTAATTATTTCTATAATATATATTACTTAATAATTAAAAAATAAAAAATTTGAATTTAATTTGTATATATATTTTTTAATTTATCTTAATTTAATTAATTTTTATTTAATTTATAAAATTTATCAAAATTAATATTTTTCTTTTTAAATATATCATAATCAATAATTTATATATATTATTATTAAAAATTAATATTTATTATTTTTATTTTAATAATTTTAATTATTAAATAGGTCGATCTGAGTTTGATTCGATTATAAATAGGTTGAATTAGGATCGATAATTTTGACCCATATAAATAAATAGGTCAAATTAGGATTGAATAATTTTAATCTAGTTATTATATAAATCGATCCGAAACCGATTCAGAAATCCAAATTGCCACCCCTAAAAAAAACAAAACAAAACTATACATGGCCTTCACATACCAAACTATAACAACTGCTTCCTAATTATATCATACGATAATCCCTCCCTCCAACCGAAATTCATGCCAAACGGAACCCATCAATAACTCTTCGTATGATTTGCCTATGACGGATCGGTATATATAATTCATAGCACAAAACGTTCGCAAAAATTATTGCAAGGTACTATACTGCGCATCCCTGATCAGACCAGTGTAAAAAAGACAAACCCCATCTGAAAGAAAAAAAAAACATATTTCTAAAAAATATCCAATACACAATGCAGGCACCACAAAAGGTGTATTCGCGAGCTCCGAGCTAAAGCTTCTCCGTACAAATAAATTGGACATCCGACCACCCTCATGCCGGGTAAGTGACAGAAAAATAACTTCTAAGAATTTAATATGAGAATGTTTCTCTATTGTTGACTTCTCGCTTATAAGCATTTGTGAGGAGAGGCACGAAAGTCGGATCTTTTACTGTTGTTCCTCAAAGCTAAATCTAATCAACAGAACTTATTTTAAGCCATCAATTATTTTTCTCAGCAAGCTTCTCATCAGCTAAATCACTTGGAAGATCAGGTCCTTGGGGAATCTTTCCAGGATAGTTGGGGGCAGATGAATCTGACCCCATGATGCTGCAATGAGAGCATAACATCTTGTGAGAATCATAATTATGAGTGAGCAGAAGCAGTTTAGTACAATGAAATCCATACCTTCTATCTGCCAACACCATTGACCGGAGTTCACAGTTGCTAAAGCTGACAAAGCATTCAAACAGTTTAAGAATGTGATCAGTAGCTTGTTTGCACTAAAAGACAGCAAAGACGAATACTAAAGAAAACTGCTGATCATGCAAATACACAGCTTACTGAATGTGGCTCCATGGTTTAAATAATGAAAAGCCCATAATCACATGAGAAAGCATTCCCCTTATTCGATATCTATCCACCTATCTAGAACTTAAGAGGCAAGACTCCAATCGGTTATCTATGATTCTTGTTGCTTGCATGATTTTGGACTACAATCTCAAGGTAAACAACAAAGCCATATGCAAGTTGATATGTGAAAGAGCTGCATGCTCCTAGTTGGCCTTGTGAAGAGCTGCTTTAGGTTACCATGCTTGATTCTTTTTAGTATCTTCTCCTTCAAAAAACTGCTCTTTAACTTTCAAGTTTCCAGGACCGACAATTTTTATCTCCACTCAAATTCATAAAATTGACCACAAATTTATACATCTCAAAAATTAGACAAACAAAATTTTAAAATATATCGTCTATTATAGATAAAGCAATACATCTAGTAAAACTTACTGCTTGCTAATCTCGTCCTTAATGATAGGATCAAAGTCATTCCCAAAACTTCTCAAGGTATGGAACAAGAATCCACTATGACTAACAACCGCAATTTCCTTTTCCTTCCTCATCAGCAACCTGAAAAAAATAGAAACTAATTGCGTTGTCAAAGAAATCTCATAGCACTTTGTCCCAGATTAGCTATACCACTTCTAAAGAGAATGGTTCAGAAAGGTACCCAACCCTCATGGTTCACGCAGTTTTAAAGCACAGATGTGCTGAACTATATTTCTTGAATCAAGTAAGCCTTGTCTAATGCACTGCTATTAAGAATCTACGTCATGCTAAACAATATAATATTTCAACTCCTACAACATGCTTGCAAAGGATATTAACGGAAGCAAGAAGGGGGGAAAAATTCAGTCCACTCGTAATTAGCTTAACCAAAGGGGGAAATACCACTTGACAAATATATCAACAAGCACTTGCCAGTTAATGAATTTCATTCCTCTAGCTGCTACTTCTTCAATTGTCTCTCGTTCATCTGCTTTCCAGAGAGCATCTTCATTATTCTCTATCTGATAGAATAGTGAGGCTCATTAATGGCATATGGAATTGTTAGTATCATCATAAGAGTGCATTAGTGAGACAATATACTATACAATATAGCTGCAGCATAAATAGTGAAAAGCCACTTGCCAACGAAAAATCTATTGCAGGAAAGAGTTGCCGATACTCATCTACAGTTCGACGTTTATCACATGGGTGAACACCCTGCAATTGAGAGGATATAATCAGTACATGGAGACTTCATCGTCTGCAGTAAAAAGGATAAAAGTAAACACAAAGTTCAAAATATATTCTGAAAATATCATGTGAGATACAAGAATTAGATCGGAATAACAAGAAGTTCCATATAAAGGTATATACTATTTGCTACCGTAAATGGGTCCTGATTTGCTAGCAATAAAAATGAAAATTACATGAACACTTCAATGGTAATCATTAGGCTGATCCTTCCTGCATTAACAATAGAAAATTTCCAATCCTTGCAGTGGATGTACTGCAAGGATACAGTACATCCACTGGGTGATTGTTTATGCAGAAACAAGACCAGAGATCTAACTAAGATATAGCTTTTATGTATTTCTGAAAATAAAAGACATTATAAAACTTGGGTAATAGTCTTTTTGCAACATAGATTTTGCATTTCAATTTTGTTAAACCACATGAGAAGAATGCATCCAATACATTGGATACCCACCTGCAGTTTCGTTTGATGTATTTCATAACATAGTTTAGAGCTTCAAAGCACAAACATCATACATAAAACAACTACACATGCATGCACATATTAGGTGCTTTTATACATATATATAATGTCACACACATACAGCTTCATACGAATATATAAGTGAATGCACAAAATTTCTTTATACCAGAGAAAAATACATGAAATTAAGAGCTTACCAAATGCTCCCTGCAAAGTTCAAAGGCAACAAATGGTGGGCAATTGAAACTCGAAATTGCAGAACGGCCACTATGTACAGCATTTTCCACCAACAAAGGAGGGACATTTATACCATCTGCGTACTCCTCACCTCCAAAGACTCCGACTGCAGTTTGCATCGTCCTGCAACATAAGTCAATCAACAAGCCCTTCAGCAAATGTCTATAACTAAAATCCAATATACGCAGTCAACATTCTTGGAAGTTTTAAAATCAATACTTAGGATATGTGTAGAAACAAGATGATTGACAGTTTTAATATAGAAAGTCACACATACATTTCTAACATCCTTTCAGTCAAGATCTTAGCCACACACAGGCCTTGAACTTTCCGCCCACAGCCTACAACCTTTTTTTTTTCACTCAACAAGCTCTTCCAGCAAAAATCTAAAACTAGAATCTGATATGAAACTCAAACATGATTCTCTAACAATCTTGGCTGTTTTGAAACTAGTGCTTTAGGATATGCCTAAAATGAAGATGCGTTGACTACTGCAGAATATTAACTATGATGCACTTAAAGAGGAATATAGGGTGCGGGCTATTTTGTGGGCCTCAAGCTACAAGCATACCATAATTACGATTATCCTTCTCGCTAATATTCTTAACCTCGCCTCTTCAGAGTCTTGACAAACATTGTAGAAGTTGCACAACTATTAGCAACAAACAGAGGACATAACATGAACGTAACAAAAACAAAAAATTTGGATGAAGTTCTTTTACAAAGTTGAAAATCAATGCTGGCCGGAAGTATGCATAACCAAATTATATATATATTAAAATGAATTATGGCAGAAAAAAGAAATTATCTAAGGTGAACCTGTAAAAATGTGTTTATAAAATTTTCAAATGTAACAAGCATATTTCATATCTTAGGAGATCATATTTATGTGTTTGAACTTTGGCTACATGAAGGAAAGGTCTCTATAGACATTGTGTAGTGTAACACATAGCTAGTGCATCAAATCAAACAAGGGATCTTCAAATCTAAATTAGTCAACACATCAAATTTGGAAAAGTTCATAAGGATAAGTGTGAGATAGACAACTCGCTTTCTCTAAATACCTTAACAAAGGAGAAGTGACGACTAGTTCAACCCTCTTAGATATGCCTGACTCATTGGCATGCTTCCGCAAGTTATCAACCTGTTAAGTTGAAACACTAAGAAATTTAGCCTAAATATACCATGAGAGGAAAGGTCAAGCTCACTAGGAGATTCAATTAGCAATTCCATAACTAATATACGATATAATGCATCTGAGAACTAGTGGTTACATGGCCGTTTTAGCCATATTTCCAAAGACGTCAAATAGAAATCATAGTTTCAAATCACCATTGGCATCTTTCAGTTATCATGCAGTAGCTTCTCAGGAATAATACCTCAAAAGTGTAGAGCATAAGAAATAAACAGAAACCAACTTTTTTAAGTACAATAGCTATCACATGTGTAAGCCCTAGTGTTGTACTAACTACATAACATGACCTAATTGCCAAAATATAACATAACCCGCCGAGCTGTAGCTTTTATCCTTCTCAGGGATATCTATGTAATTTCAAAGTAGGGCTTAGATCTTTTCGTAACAAAGAGAAGGTGCAGATATAATGTTGTAATATCAATATTTCATTCTTTAAATATAGCAACTAGAAAGAATACAAGAGGGCTCCTACCTGGTCCCAACCCAAGGGTGTAAGTTGAGCATCGAAAAGTTCTGGGGACATGTATGCACTGTAGTCCTTATCACCTACCACATTATGGACTCCCTGAGCGTGCCTGACCTGGAAGCAAACCATAAAGGATCAGCATAAGTCCTAAACAGGGTTCTTTTCTTTCAAAGGACGCATGGTAATTTTAGACAGCAAGTTGTATAGCATCGAGTCGATATAACCAACCAGATGAATGATTTTACAACGCTGAAGTGGAAACAGACTTGGTTTAGTTGATCCATCCATATCTGGAAATAAGCACATAAGGTGAGACGGGTAAGAGAATCATCTGTCAGTGTCCCTGATTGCGATGCACATCGAAGGCAAGAGAAACAGAGTAATAAGATTCATAATTTGACAACAGTCTTAAGAATATCAAGCTAAAGAAACATGTGGCTCTAGAATACAGATATAAAGAAATGTGTAAAGTGAGGGGATAGGTAAAGTAAACCTGAATAAGATCAGCACGATGATAATGATGATAGCGTAGGCAATAAATACAATAAAAGCAAATACTTGAAATTGCTCGCCATCCATCCATTTATTGATCTTGCTGTTTCGATCTTAGTTTGATCCGAAAGATAGTAATCGTAGATCGTGGTAAATCAAACAATCAATCAAAAGGAGCTAGAACGGATGAAAAAAAGTAAATGGAGCGAACAGAAGAAATCAGACGAGAGCTAAGTTGAGAGGAGAAACCTGAAGCAGGAGAAGAAGAAGAGGGGGAGGTGACGGCGGCAACGAATGGACGGCGAGAAGACGGAGATGATGAGGAGATACCCAAGAAGGAACTTCGGCGGCCGGGGAAGGGGAGCAGAGTCTTATTGCTGCTGCTGCTGTTGTTGGAAACAGGAGAAGAAGAAAAAGTAGGAGGGGAAGAAATCGAGACGGAGATGGGCATAACTGTCCTGTCCAAAAAATTGGTGTTTCTTCAGGAATCGTCTGCTTTGCTTGATTATTGCTGCGTGGGCTCAGATCAATTATAAATCAGTCCACTGGCCAGCCCTACCCAATCAATAATCCACTCGATCAACTAACAACACTCGGAGTCACGACGTACTCTAGATTCCCGAACAACACCAGCACCAGACACACAGATACCAGCTTTATTCTTCTTTTCTTTTTCTCTTGTTTTCCTTTTTAATTTAATTTTGGCAGCTGATTTTTGACTGAGAATACAAATGAGTCGGAGCTGGGTTATTCTTTATTGGGCTTGAATCTTTCAATGGGCTAGGCTTTTTGTGACTCCATAACACACTCTAGACAGGACAGTGAAACTTACCTACAACGTAAGTTAACTGCCTGTGAGCGAAACAAATTCATGAAGGAGGCTGTAAGCTGGTAGTAGTTCCAGAAGAAATTCAATCTCACTGATCAGTTTAAACTCTCAGACAAATTCAAAGCTTTTTACGATCATCCATGTTGGAAATTTTTGACCTTCTATTTTTAAAATTTTTAAGTGATAATTTATTTTTAAAATTTTTTATATTCTAATATAAATACATATTTAACTTATTGTATTATAATAAATTACTAGTTTATATAATAATTTTCTAATGTCTAACGATCAGTTTCATTCGTTCGTTACTGTGGTGTGGATTTCTGATACACTAAAGACAATACACGCGGTACCATAAGGCTAGGAATTTGATTCTTTCTACCCCGTATTAGCCCGAGATTGAGGAGGGTGGGCTCTGTCAGAATGCTCCATGTTATTGAATTTATCATCATCGTATATGATGAGAAGGAGGCCCGTCCCATCCATCTCCCACAGTTTAAACAAATTTCACCAACAACACTCCACTCTTCCACGGTCTCACTCCGTGACTGTGTAACAAGGATGCTTCTCTTAAGCCTGTGTATTATGTACTTGCAACTTTGCAAGGGAAAGTGCATGCCCCGTTACGCTAATGTCACTGCGAATTCAACTATTATATATTGTCAGCTGACGAGCAGCTTGCTATAGTATTATTTTCATGTACACACGCATGCCTGAGAACAACACAGGAGAGAGCGATACATCTATCAATCTCAGCCTACCTCTATTTTATTTTCTTTTATTTTAATTGCCAGCGGCCAAACTCTCTCCTTTACATTTCAGCTCAATTAATTTTGTAATGTGTAGAAGCCGTCTATGGTTTTGCATCCGTTTCAATTCCAACTGAGAACGCCAGTCCAGTCTTCAAGAAGATCCTCTTTCGCTTTTAGAAACGCGCATTCTCAAATCCATGGAGATCGCTGACCCGATTCATCGACTTTCTCATGATCGCCACCTTGGATAGCTGCTCCGCTGCCCGCCAAGCTGATGTAGGTGTCAAGGCCTCACCTCCTCCAACGTCCATTGCAAGAACCGGCTCCTGCTGCTCTATGCGGTCGCAAGTTCTTCTCCAATGGGATAACAATGAGGATCGCGGGGAATGGTGGTGTTGCTGGCTGCAGTGCGATTTGAGATAGGCAAGCTCTGCCTCAACGCTTCGGACATGGTTGCGGTCGGCTGAGTGGTGCTTTAGAAGCAACGAGCGTGCAGATGAGAGAAAATGGAGTGCAGTGGAAATGTCATTGAGCTGGGTTAGACGCCTAGACTCTGCCAGGGCCCGGCTGGTCACGAAGAGTCCTTTCAGTCGCTCCGCATCCTTTTTAGGATGGCCATGCATGAGAGATGGCATTAGTAGCTGCATCGGAGTGCAGCGGATGAGCTCCTGGGTTGCTGCGTCTCTGTAGCTGCACTTGACTGAGATGGAGAACGGAGACGGGGCTTGGGCATTTATTGCCGGCATTCGGAGCTCAACCAGCAGCTCCCTTTCCTCTTCCACATATAGGTCTCCAAGACGGACAGAATTGCCCTCACCACAGCTGCTGCCGAACACTCCTTCAGACAAGGATGAGGTGTACACGGCTAGGATATCCCCAGAAGGCAGCGATAGCTGGAGATGGAGGTCCTGAACAACAATGCTCAGCAATCCTCCCACGCGCTTGGCAAGTCCGTCCTCTCTTCCCTCTTCTCCACCACTGCTGCAGCTCTGTTGATTCCGCGAAGAAGAGTCCCCTTCCTGTCCAAAATCTGATTCCTGGATAGGGATCTCAAGGTGGCAAAACCGAGTCGTGCCTAACGATGACGGCGTACGAGGGGATGACAGATTCCGTTGGCTCCCATAATCTTGTGGGTGCTTCTGCTCATGCTGGGCATCAGAGAGGAGCATGATGGTGGCGACCGGGTTGCGAGCTCGCCGGTCCTCGAGTATCTTGGTGGCTTTGTGAAGAGCATCTGAAACGCAGGTGCCCCGACCACTGCAAACTACAAGCCTGTCAATGATGTGCCTCACTGAACGCCGGCCCTGAGGCGACATCCTCCGCAAAGGCACAAGTCTCTTGGCTGCAGATGAAGAGAACGCCACAACAGCAAGGCGGTCGGCTGGGCCAAGGGAGGAGATGAGGAGGCGCATTGCGCGCTTCAGCATGCAGAGCTTCTCCAAGGTCATGCTCCCTCCGATGTCAAGCACCGTAACGAGGTCAATAGGAGCACGCCTCGAAGGGTCCAGAAGCGGTGAAGCAGAGCCTCCTGTGTGTCGCCGAGTAGGTGCAGGAGGAGCCTTCACCTTTAAGGCCACCACATAGTTCTTGTGCTTCCTGCCAGCAGAAACAAGGGCTGCAACGGGCAGGACCTCCACCTTTAAGCCCGCTGGACGAGAGTTGAATGAAGCATGGCGGCCATAGGAACTTGCAGCGCTCATGGGATTTGACAACGACGAGGAAGGTGAAGATGGGCTATTGCTGGTGTCAACGTAGAACCCCTTAAACTCCTCTTCCTCCATATCCATATACTGCAGCTCATCATCGTCGTCGATCTCTTGATCAGCTTCAGGTATGGGATTGAACATGGCCGGGGCGGAGCCTGTGGTGCCACAGCTGGTGCAAGAGTGGAGGAGGGGCTCGTCGTCGTCGTAGTGCTTCCTATCCTTCTTCTTCTGCTGATGATCAGACCTAGGTGTCGAGACCTTGACATTATTACTAGGATCTTTCGTGTCTGATGGAGTTTTCGGTTGCGGCACTACTGCTGGTTCGTTTGGTGAGTACTGCAGTGTGACGGCGGCAGGGGAGGAGAGCAGCGGAGGCGGCTGGCGCCAAGCGGCTGAGCAGAACGGGCAGGAGAGGGAGTGGACGGCGCGTATGCGAGCGGAGATGCATGAGAAGTGGAAGCGGTGGGAGCACTCGGCTGTGAAGACAGCCGCTGCGCCATGGCCTGATTTCTTGATGGATTCGCAGCATATTCCGCAACGGTTCTGCACCCATCTCGAAGAAGTTAGCAACGCCATTCGTCAAATCAACACTTTATTTTTCCGTCCATCAAACTGATTATAAATAGAAATATATTTATTATTTTCTCAGAGTTAAACCCAAGCATGGCAAAAAGAACCACAGAAAGAGAAAGAGCAAAAGCAGAGAAAAAGCTGATCCTTGATTTTCAATTCTTTTAAGAAGAAAATAAAGAGAAAAGAACAACAACATACTCCAGAGTCCAGGCAAACATAATAGAAAACCAAAATTTCAGTTTAATAAATGTAATCAATGAAGTAAAAATATTGCAATGGCATAATTAAAAAAACAAGTAGTAGATGAGGAAGTAATAATAATGCTACTGTTGATTATTATGATTGCTTCTAATCACAGATCGGCGCTCAAACTCACCCACCACCATCTCTTGTTCTCTTTCCTTTTGCTTTCTTTTCTCACAAAATATATAAGTAAATAAAGAAAAGAGAGAAAAATTGCAGCGAAGTGGGAATGATGATGATTGTAAAAAACAGTCTGCACTACGCATTATAGCAGAACAATCAAGGGATAAGGAGATCCAAAATCCCTTAAACATTGATGGATTTTACAAGAGCTTAGTTAATAGCTGCAAAGTCTAACTCATTCAAACACAACTCCCAGAGACGGGACGAATCACGGAGGAATCAATCGAAGTCTCTAAAGAAAGAAAGATAGCAACATGAATCGAAGAAAAGTTTGAAGTTTTTCAAGTCTCATGATGTAATTAAGACCAAAACAGTAACCAATTTGAAAGCAAGCCGTACAGAAAGTTTAACCTTCGAGAGACGGAGAGAAGCTTCGAAGAGGTTGAATCTCGACGGAGAGTCTGGGGAGGTAGGATTCGAAGCGGAGGCCCTTAAGAAGAGAAGCCTATGACTCTTCGTGCTCGACCCGACAATGCCCAAGGGAGGCGGCGTAAAAACACCAGTAGCACTTGAAGCAGATTTATAAGAAGAAATAGGAAGTTTGGTGGTGTCGGCGGTGGTCTTGCAATGAAGCTTCGGAGTACAGTCCTGCTCCTGAACGGTAGCACTTGAAGTAGTAGCTGTGTGATGGCGCAGAGAAGGTGCGACCGACAGTCTAGGCGTAGATGGATTACTGATGCTGCCGCTACCACGGAAGACTATGACCTTTTTGGAAGAAGTCCTCGAGGTACCGAAGGTGCTGGAGCAGCTTCGCTGCTGCTCGTCCTCCTCCTCTTCCTCTTCCCGGCGATGGTGATGGTGATGTTGATGTTGATGCTGTAGAAGGTCGGCGTCTGAATCCCCCCAGATGGAAGTGCACAAAGCTCTCCGCCAACCCGTCCCCATCTCGTAGATACTGCTGCTTCTTCTTATTCTTCTTCCAGTACAGTCTATTCTTGTTAGGTCTGTCTCTCAACGCTCGCTCGCTCGCTCAACCCTCAGAAATTAATTATCAATGTGTATGTTCTTCATTAATAAATCTGAAAGCCAAAGGTTGGAAGATGGCGTTGCTCCTCTAGATCTCTGTCTCTGTCTCTTCTATCATTCTCACGAATTCTCTGAAGAGAGAAAAAGAGATGGTGAGATGACCGCTGATGGAATGAACGGGAAGGTTTTGTGTTTTGGTAAAATTTTGTTTGGTTTTGGGGGAGCGGCGCACAAGAAGAAAGAAGCAGAGAAGACAAAAAGACTTTTGTGATGTTGATGATGATTGATTGATTGATGATGAATAGCATCACACTGTTTATTTATAATTAATAACCGCAGGGAGAGAAGAGTGAGCCTGAAATTCTACTCTATTCTAAACTACCAATCATTTTCATTTCATTGTTCACCATTCATTGTATATCGTCACTTTATTATCTTTTTTAATTTTGTATTATTTAATATAGTATACCGATATAAATTAATAAGTAAATAATTTGAATTGGTTAGTCTAACTATAAATTAAATTATTTAATTTTAATTCAATCAATAAATTTATACAAATTAAAATTAATATTAATATTTTAATTTATTTAATAATTAAGTCAAATTTAAATTAACTTATGATAATTAAAGGTGTTTATTTTTATTTTTATATTTATATTTGAATGAAATTATAAAATTAATTGAAATAAATATTGTACGATATTTTTTTTGAATAGATTCGATGAGTCTCTGTTAAAATATATATTCTTATTATTTTTATCTATCATAAAAATAATATTCTTATATTTTAATATAAGAATATTATTAAGATAATAATAAATTATAGATAAATTTATTGCAAGTTATCTATAACGATTACATTTGGCATGTAATTAGAATACTTTTTAATATTATTTAAAAAATTATTCCGTCAGATTTCATTATAAATTGTATAATGCATCTTTTCATTTACAAGTTTTCAGTCTTTGAGATAAATTATCACATTGATTATCTCTCTAATAAGTTGTATCTTTCAATTTTTAATTATTTTTTCGGGTATGCTAAATGTCTCTTATGAAAATCAAGTTTAGACTTGAATAGTCAAAATATTATGTATTAATTAAGAAATTATTAACTATCTTGTTGAATGTGTTTCTATCAATTTAAAATATTAAAACTTTCTAAATTATCATTATCATCAATAATAACGGTATCTAATTAAAATATTTGTTTAAGTATGATAAATTTTGCATGCTGAATAAAATTAAAATTGGTGTTAAACCGAGCGTTATGAAAATCAATGACCAATTGATCTTTTTTGTATTTGATTTGATGAATTTGCAGCTAATGGAAGGATGGTTGATTATGTATGTATCTAGTCTAGTACAAGGATAGGTCAGCTGTTTGGGCCCGGGTACCAAATACTTTATCTGAATCATCTGATCACACTTTTGCATGATTTGCTCCCTCTCTTTCTCTTTTTCTAAATGAGTATCGTTATGTCAGTCAGACAAGGTCGGGGTCAAGGGATACGACTATAGTGGTGTTTGGAATTGCTTTTTTTTTTAATATTTTTTTTTAATTTTTAATTTTATATTTTTTAATATTTATTTTATAAATATATAAAAAATTTATTTAAAAATTTAGAAAGTGTAAAAAATTTCTACGAAGTGAGATCTTTTTATTACATATTTTTATTATTTTTTTGAAAGTAAAAAAAATATAACTCATTTTTTAAAAAAGATAAAAATATCTTTCATCTTAAAAAAATTTTATTTCATAAACACTATCAAACACCCTCTATGCGACCAACATAGATCGCACTTGCGACTGATGTTGCAATCTAAGCACGAAGTACGATCCATTTTAATTTGATGCGGTTTCAAGTGTGATTGAACATGATCGTATACAATCAAACTAGATATAATCGTATTGCACTCTGAGTGTGATTTAAGTGCGATTTTGTATCAGTCTTTTTGATCTTGTGCGATATTTGCAAAACAATCATATATTATATGACGCAGTCGTTCTAAAAAAAGAATCAAAATTATAAATTAAATTTAAATCATAAAATTAGCCGTACATATGTATCATTAAATTTACGATCAGACAGTTTAAATTTAAATATAGCAATATAGCCTACCATAAACTTAAAAACTCTTTCTTTTTCTCTTTAAAATTTTCATCTCTTGAGACCAAAGTCGCATACTAATAATTTTATTATTAATACAATAAAAGCATATTTCTCTTTTGCTGCTTTGTTTACATTTATATGTACATATATAATCAGCTCAATTTCCCAAGTAAGGCAAATTGCATTCCCAAAGTCAAACTACTACGTACCCTCTACGCATCTCCTTCGTTTATTGTTTTTTGTTAATCAAAACTAACCTAACTTTGTTTTATCATATGACGTGATCATCATGCTGCTGTGGTCAGCACGCAGGGAAATGGTATTGGAGTGAAGCAAAAAGACTTCCTGGGTGGCCGTACTATATCCCGCCCACCCCAGTACTAATATTGGGGTATTTAAAAATACTTATGAAAATAATTTTTTGCAAATTTTTTTAAAATATATTATTTTATAATATATATAACTAACTTACAATTCATTTGTATTTTTCAAAATCAAAAAATTTGAAAAAATCATACATCGTTTTTTTGAAGTTGCAAAGAAATTTTTTTAAATTGCTAACATTTCCAAACATGAATTATATCTCTTTTTTATATTGCTTATAAAATTTTATTTATTTTTAGTTTTCAATTTTTTTAAAAAAGTTTTACAGTAATAATTTGAAAATATAATTTACATATAGTTTTTTAAGTTAAAAAGAATAAGTTGTTAAAAAACAAATTATCAAAATTACTTTTTATAAGCAATTTCAGACAACTACTAAATGTTAGGATCCCTTTAATTTTTTTGCCCGAATTTATTACTATCATTCACATTTTCTCATTAATTCATCGTCTTATTACTGTCATTATCATCATCAATTACTACTTCGTGTTACCATGCTGTACTACGCTAATAAGATACATTTTAATGATTTTATACTAAAACCTGCCTTCCTTAATAGGAAATAATTACTAACTAAACTAGTAATCAATTATCAGAAACCCAACAAGCATATCACATTAACTCCAACTTAACTCTAAGTTGTTAATAATGAGTCTGGTTTCGTCCTGTTAAACATTTAATGACACAAACTGATCCATTGTTAATGAATGGAATGGGAAAACACAACAACAAGCTCAGAATGTTCCACCTCCAGGCTCCAGTATCTCGTATAATGCCGATATATATATTATCATGCAGTAGGTCTCTCAACTAAGTCATACCTCGGCGATATATATATAAACAATATGCTGAACGAAAAGATGACTAATTAACCCTTTACTATATATAACCCCACCACTGTCTACCCCGATCTTGAATGCCTTTAAGCAACGGTACGATTGTCAGACTTGAGATCATAAGATAGCACAAAATGGAATCAGATCAGTGCATGTTTATGTTTGTTAACTTCTGTATGTTCTCCTATTGCTGAGTGCCGGCCTCAAAGGCTCAAACTCAAATATGGCATCCAACAAACCCTTCATGTTCATGTACGCACGTTTCCACAACGTTGCAGCGTAACATATACGTGTGTCCTAAATTAATCTTGAATTAAACTAAGAAAGAAATATAAAACCCATCCCGTACCTGATGCTGTTCTTTCTATTAAAATTACCCCAGATTTGGTTGTCTGCCACTGCCAGTATCAACTAACCTTTGAAAGATATGAATGCTAGCAGTCAACCAAAACCAACAGCATGTGCTTGCTTATTAATCATCCGTACACACGCAGGCCGCTGCAGACAGATTTTCATAAGAACATATGCTCAGGGGGAAGTGTATACCCATGCCCGCTTATAAATAATATACACAAACTAGGCTACAGGGATCAAATTCTAAATAAAATATCATTAATTGCTCAGGATAGATCGAGCACATGAATTAAATTGAAGAAAACATGATCGATTAATTGAACTAATTATCTACGCAAGCAACTGCTACCTACAAGTAACAACCTCCCAATTATGTATCGAATATAATTTAGAGGCGAAGAGTAAACAGTATCTCATCAACTTTTGTCGCATAAGCTCCGCAATACAACCTAATCAATCATTGACACAGACAAATTAATAGTTTAAGACTTTAAAGAGACACCGGAGATGAACTGAAAATTAAAAAAGGACTACTTAATCTATATATCTTAGAAACCTATATTAGTAAATAAATAGAGAACATAATCATTTGGAGGCCGGGGGCGTGAAAAATCAGGCTGGTGGTTGCAAAAGGCTGTTGCTGTTCTACTACCTCTTCCCCGAATATCAGCTATAAATAGAATTACTTAGTTACTCGTGTTCCTATTTTTTACCTTTTAACTTGTGGTGCGTTTTATTGGTAATGTTCAGCTAATGGAAACCCTGCTGACCGAAGTATGAACGGTGTTAAGAGTTAAAGGGCGTGTTTCAAATTCACGTAACTAAATCTTGTAAAACTAAATATCGTGAAAGTAAAATTCGGTAAAAAGTGAAGTTCAGTAAAAATAAAGTTTGAAGTTAGAAATAAAGTTTGAAATTAAATTTTGATAGAAATAAAATTCGATGTGAAAATAAAAATAAATTCGGAGTGACAGTTGAAATACGTAAACTGACTGAACTCAAAGTCTGAAAGAAAAAAATAAAACTCGGTGTATTTGAAACAAACCCAAAATGTACAAAACAAGATAAAGTCTTCAACGATGCAGAGTGCCCAGGGAGAAACAGAGCAAGTTTAAACAAACGAATCTATGATACCAAAGAAATTATACAAATTATCATTAGTGAAATGAGTACCTTTGGGTGGTGCAAAACAGCAAATTCAGGTAGGAGCATGCATATAGACTCCATGGGAAGTTCCTTAATCAAACTAGCAGCTGCACCATGCAAGAAAAAGGTTCAGGAGAGAGTTAAAAACACAAACTGAAAAAGACAGCATATGTATAGAGTACCCCAAACAAACTTCCCTGCGCATGTACTAGCACACCTCAACATAAAATAAAAATTTCCAATGACAAGCACACAAAATGAAGAGCATAGAGGATGTTAAGGTGTTTAACTTCTGAAGCATGTAGCCAAACATTCTTACACTATATATATACAAGGGCAGTCAAAATTTGTATTACTGTATCCACAAATACTGTACATGACTTCCCTTTAGTCAGACTCTTAACAAAGTAATCAGAAAAAAGTATCAATCATCAGCTTTCTTTTAGGAGGTGATTTCTCGATTATCTGCTTCTGCAAGTCCATGAAGCTTGATCCCTTATTTGCAAACAGTCTTCTGAGGTTTATGACTGAAAGCTCACTGAAGCTTGCAATGGCAAGATCAGCCTGTACCAATTCATACCTGTGAAATAACAGCAATGTAATACCTTGCAGTTATATATGATAACCCACAGTATGTAATGGTATTGGTGAAGTGGTCATATAATGGGGGAAAGAAAAGACTAAGAAGATTTGACCTAATCCAGTCAAATGCTTATCCTAATTTCAGAACAATTGCCAAATACAGTGCAGCAACATAAGCATGTGTTTGGGTGCTATGGCCAGACAAGGATGTATACTTCGCTATGTCATAAGTAAGAAACATGCATGCGTGAAAACATAAAGCAAGCTCTTTTGAAGTAACAGAATAGTGCGTACGCTGGATGAGCACCAATTAAACCCACTGCCATCATTGTACAGTTGTGAGCAGCTGTAATTCCTCTAGGATCATCCTCAAAAACCACACACTTTGAAGGTTTGCGGTCCAACTGGTTACCAAAAAAAGAAAGATTACCTTCAAAATTTGCACAACAGCTGGATATTGCACAACTGCCCAAAAAGATTCAGGTTAACAAGTCTAACCAAGCCTAATAATCGGCAAAGTAAATAGATTGAAACATGAGATATCACTAAAAATAACGGAATGAAGAAACTACTAAAACATTTTAAGGATTTGCAGGCCAACAGCTTACCAGTTGGCCATGCCGCCAAACTTGATTTAATCCAGTGGATTCCAAGCACTCAAAAAAAAGAAGGTTTTTAAATTTGTATCTATTTTTTCTTTTATCTTTCCTTAATGTCACAACAAAACCAAGTTAGTTAACATTATTGTTTCTAATAATCAATCCTCTTTTTTCTTACCATTCCCATTATAAGAACAAATATGTGCATATTATTTATTTTGACTACATATGAAAGTCGGATCAGCTAAGTGTATGCCTCCAACAACCTTCAGTGCAGCTGAAAGAAATCTGTGAGCTATTGATTCCATTCCATCCTCCTCGGTCACAATAGCCTAGAATGATCATTAGCAAATATAATTTAGATTTTAAAAAGAGACAAAACAATATGTTTACATATAATTTACCTGGAAATATTTAGCTAATCCCATCCTCTCCAAAGCATTAACCATATACCTGCGATCAAGACATGAGACAACAGCACAAGGGCTACCTGCAGAATAGAGAGCATCCAGCCACTCTTTCAAGCCATCAACTGGGGTCTCAAGCTGAAAAGAAAAGGCATGTTATCTAAACAAAATAAACAATAGGGAAGATATTGCAAAAACGAAATAAGATACTCAAACCTTGGCAAGATTTTCATAATACAACTGAGAGAGCCGCGATTGCAATCTTTCTAATTCACTTTCCGTTCTCTGCCAACCTAGAACCTACAATTGAAAGGAAAGGAATAGGCATAGGAAAGTGAGTAGCTACAAGCCGGATGCATGAGATGTTACCCACCAAATAAAAGGCCTGCTCAGGAAGACTGTCTAATTCTCCGGAAAGAATCAGATTGACATGTTCGGAACTCAAAAAAGATACACGTGCATTAACTAAGAATGTCTTCTGATGAAGTGATAAACCCAAAAAGCTAAAGAGGACCACGAGAACAAATACACATCACATGTAGATAAACTTTTGGGTATTAGTATTCTCTATCTAGTAAGAACTATCTTCTACTGATATATGTAAAATTTAGTGTATAATGCATGCACAAAGCTTTTCTTATTACACCTTCACAAGTATGTAGCATCTCAAGCACTTAGTCAAACTCAAACTTTGCTCCAGCCCTAGTAACTGTGAGTATTGGTAGATCTAGAAAAGCAAAATCTAGTGCTATATTAGCATATAGGAAAACCTTTTTTGAATAAAACCTAACAACTTCAGACATTACTATTTACGCGTGCTAAAAGAATACAACAGTCTACAAGAGTATATTGGTAATGCCAACTCAAGCTGATAGAAAATTAACACATCAAATTGTTATTCAAAAGGAAGGTGGCATACTAATTAATTGCTTTCAGCTAACTTCAAAGGCAACTTTCTCCACAAGGAGGGTAGATCGTGATTTTTTTCAAATAACTCCAAAGGCACACTTCCTCCACAAGGAGTATACTTTCAAGGAAAACGATCACATACATATTTCTGAAATATAAATGGACGACTGACCTAAAGATAGGACAGTAAAGAATATCCTCAGAGGAAGTATTTACCTTGTGTAGGACATGATCTGCAGCTGTCCGAAGTAGGAGCCTCTCCATACGAGCACTGTTTGGAATATCCTTTCCTAAAGAAGAACCAACTTCTGAAGTCACACATATTGCTAGAAGCAATAATCATATAGTTTAATCATCCACAAAAACTTTGGTACTAGAAGCATAACCGGAACTTTTCTAGTCGTAAATACAGCAACAGCTTTATATTTTAGGACTGTAAGTTTGCCAGTCCTTTCAGCACTATCAGCAAACACTTCCGCAAACAAAGTTGCACGAAAAGGTAAGCAAAACTGATGCTGAATACCTCCTTTGCGGTAGACTCAACCTCTTTAACACAGTTGTAAATTCTCCATAAACTTCTTCAAGTTCATGCAGAATATGTAAATTCAGAGAACTTGCGACTGGAGTAAAGGAACCAGAAAGCATGATCCACATTCAGAAGTTATAACTAACGTTTAACTATCACTGTAGATAAACACGTGAAGAACGAAGAACTCATGCTAAGGCTAGCATTTTAGAGGTTACCTTCTTCTAAGGCAAGCTGTGTCCATGCATCCAACTTCAAAGAGCGAGTATCGGCGATAACATTGTCCCAAGAGAAAATAAGACCGAAAGCTTCGTCAGGTTTCATTGCATGGCGTATCCTCTGTAGAAAGCATTCTTGCAGCCTATCATTCAAATAATCCTGCAAACTTTCAATAACTCTATTAATTGAAACAATCACCAGACGAAATCCAGAAATTGGTCCATCAAACAATCAAGAGAAACAAGTGAAGGATACTGGTTACGTTTACACACCAAGTTGATGAAAGAAAAACTTAACAAAGGATGAAAGCTAGTAGTGTTATGAACGATGGATAAGAGCAGTTTTGCCTTACGACGTCAACTTTGAGAGGGCCATCCATCCTAAATGTCTCAAAACCTTCTCCATACTCAGCTCCGATCACCTGTTATTCACGATTGAGAATAGATAAAATTAAGCAGAAAGCTACAGGGGAAAGTGACCACGGTAATCAATCAATTTGAATAAATGGAGAGAGAGAGAGAGAGAGAGAGAGAGAGAGAGAGAACCTCTTGGGTGAATATGTTGGAGACACAATTGCTGCTGTTACCGGCGGAGGAGTCATCTCTTTCCTCCTCCTCCTCTTCACCGTCACAGTGGTGGGACCCGCAAGCCAGCATAGGAGATCCCCTACTTTCCGTTCTTCTACTACTGCTAGTGGTCTGAATTTGACCAGCAGGAGGTGATAGCTTCACACCACCACCGCCGCCACCACCAGGCGACAACATCTTATCTCAAAAGAAAGAATAAATAATTGATTATAATGAGAAGAAAAGGAGCGAGTTATCGCTTACAAAGGAGACGCCGAGGCGGTAGGTTGTGGTGGAGCCGCTGCGGAGGGAGGTGAAGGGCGTCGAGCGCGGTGGAGCGAACGATGGGTTCCTCCGGAGACTGCAGCACCCAGTCGTCAGCATAATTAATTAATTAATATAATGATTAGATTCACCGCCGATTTTTCGTTTGAACTGAATGAATGAATACTTCTCGAGCTCTTTCTTCTTCTTCCGGCAACAGCAGTCGAAAACGAAAAAACGCTTCACTCTTCGACCTGCTGTTCTCTCTCTCTCTCTCTCTCTCTCTCTAATTTCTAATCTGTTTATTTATTTATTTGGAAGGAAAATAAAATTTGAATTCGGATTCATTCATTCATTTATCTGCGGATTCGGCTTTGATTGAGAGGCATATCATTCGTTATGAAGGATCGCGATCTGGGTCAGCTAATTGGGCTCTCCTAATTGGGACTTCAAACACACACCAATTCACAAAAGCACGGATAATACTAAACTTGTTCGTACGAATTCAGGCTTTGTTTATAACAATATCTTACAGAAACTTATCTGTCTGCTAGATGCAAATCCAGCGGATACAACGATACCTCAGTAACTCCTCCAAATTAATCGAACAACACAATAGGCATCCAACATTCATGTTGTACATTACAGCACTCAAGTTTATGGAGGATGTTACAAACAGAGCTCGCACTTGCTATGATGCAAGCCGTCAAATTATGCGTTGTTTCAGCTCCTTTAGAACAGTTCCCTTCATTCTTAAGCAAATCAACTGCGTGCGGTGGAATTATCAATTGCCTTCATATGTACTAGACTTTTCTTCTAACTTCTGCTTCATTTTGTATTGCAGCATTGTAGGAGCACAATCCAAAGGTGTTTCTCCTGGTTACAAACAAGGTGAGAGGTCTCAGCTTTGGAAACAAAATTCTACTTCAATTCCATGAAGAAACTTTTGCATATTTGACACAACTTTTTTTTGACTCCAGGCAAAAGTTATTCAAATTTTCTAAATACCACTTGATAACTAATGACAATTGAAGTTACTTTGAATCAGCCTAAACAGAGCACTTGGATTGTTGAATGTGGACAACATCTTGGTTTCAGACAAATAACCCCAAAAAGAAAAACAGCAATGATTACCTTGCGCATTCTTGCAATCCACATTTGCTCCACCATCCACAAGAATGAAAGCTATATCTGTCTGGTTAAAAAGTGCAGCCTAAACCAAGAACCATGCATAAAAAATGTTATACACAATACCAACATATCTGAATTTATATAAAGACTGCTTGATGGGTTGAGCAGTATATACATTCCATTATAATCATAACGAACAATCACAAGCTATTTTCAATACAATGAAGGTTATGCCCAAGAACAATAGAACTTATCAGATATCTACAGTCATGTTTATACCCAATCGCTTCAGCTATGACTTTAAGCCTCCTGTATGCTCATCGAATTCACCAATATTATGCAAAGCACTCAATTAAAAAATGTTCCTGTCAAACTCCCATCTGCCTCAGCATAGAGCACCGTAGATATTATTCAATAAATAACTGTGGCGAGTAACAAGTAGCTCGAAGTTTAGAACAAAGGTGTGTGCAAAACATGCAAATCAATGCTCATAGTTAGAGAATAGTAACAGACCTACACTTAAAATTAAGGATGATAAAAATCAAGAAAACATGATCATCGAGCAACTTATCTTGCATCAATTACATAAACAAATTAGAACTACAATCTAAGGAAAATGAGACTACCAAATGTAGCAAACTCATTCCTTGCTTGTCACAGTAGTTTGCATCCACTCCCTGTTTGAATAAGAAACCCTCAGTCTAAATAGCAACACACTAACAAGAGGAGGGCAGCTAGAAAGGTGATAATGTACCTTGTCCAGTAGGCTCTTGACGGCCATCGCATCACCATTCTTAATGGCTTCTCTTAGACCCTAACAATAATTTTAAGACCAACATTGCAATTCAGAATATCCATAACAGTCAAAACATTAAAAAAGCAGGCTAGATTCCAAGATACATTATCCCACAACGTCACACGGTCTGCTCCCCTACCACACTGTTTGAAAGTTGTGGGGATGCACCAAAGAAACTCTCCATATGCTTGTCTTTAAGTAGTTTAGCTATCAGGAATCTATATACTTTCTATATATCATTTAGATGATATTGCTCAGGCGAATTGCGGATAATCCTAGTAGGCAAGAAACGAGGTTTCTACCTTTGTCACAGAATACATGTGTGAAACTCTCAGTTCGCACCATTTCAAGGCCGTGGTGAAATGCAATTAGTCAAACAGAACCCGCTGAATCGAAATACAACAGTTTCGAATGTATGCATTAGATTATTGGAGCAAAAGTTGCATCAGACTGATGCATTAGAATACTTTCCTTGCAATCTCAAGTTGAATGTGTAATCATAAGCTGTCACTTTACCAGGCCTTAGTTATCAAGTTGGTCAAAAATATAAGATTATGAAAAAGTAGGTAACATAGCAATATCCAGCATACAGAACGTATGCACACAAAAAAATTGCATAAGACAACATGAAACATCCTTAAATTGTTGATTTTTTAAAAGTTACCATTATGATAAATTTGGAGATAAATTTTACCACTAAGATAAATTTGCCCTTGACAACTCCAGTTGCTAGAAACAAATAGTCCAAGTTGCAAGATAACCCCAAACAATGACATTTCACTCTCAGCATGACATGCTCTTCTACCTCCAAAAACTTTACATTGACAAGAAAGCCATAAAAATTGCATCAAGAAGATGTTTGCAAGAATAATCTATACCTCTCCACTAACATCATAATCTGCAGGGGGTTTGTCCAAGCTGCTGATGCTAGCTTGACCAAGAAATGGACTGCAATAGTTACATTAGAAAATATAACTTTTGATCACATTACTATGTGCATAAAAAGTACATACAAAAATTGACAAAATCAATCACCAACATACAGATAGATAACTCAACAGATGGTTCAAAGGAAATAAAAAAATTTCTACATGAGGGCATATATCAACTTAATGCAAACCACTGTAACAAGTTCTGTATGTGACCTTTGCTTGGCGGCTGAAGAAGTAAGCTTTCTAACTGTTGATTCTTGTTGTTGCGTGGCAGTAGTTTTTTTGGGTCTTGGGTTGGAAGGAACTGAAGATATTGTAGTCTTCTGCATTTTCACAGAAACCAAATAAAATAAAAAAAGGTTTACAAATTAAGTACTGGACATGAGGGATCAAACCAAACATCTACATCTGGTGGTACATCTGGCGTTGGAGCCACGCATATACACAATGGCATCCCGCACTTGCACTCTGGGGAAGTATCAGCTTTCTTAATGGAGTTATCAGCTACGTTTAACTTTGAAATTGCATCTGTTGTGGCAACAATGTCTATGTCAGCAGACGTACTGCCATACTTTGTAGACCTAAAGCAAATATCACAAAAGATGTATCAAAACTTAACAGATCACTAACACCAGACAGTAATGATAAGATCACAAAGGAGCACATAGAGCGGATTCCAATCACGATGTCAGATGCTCTTCATTTAGAAACAAGAACTCTCCGCTGTTATTGCAACAGAAGTCCCAATGCCCTAATTGTTAGACTGTTGGGCTCATACTTGCTGTGCCTATATTGAAGAGCTTACGAGTGCATTGCGGCTATTAGTGAGCAAGAACGATTTCCCAACTACTTCCTTATATAAAGGCAAACAAGTAAGGTAGATAAGATGATAAAGCTAAGATTCCATTTTCGAGAGAAGCATTGAAGGAGATTTTACCTTGAGGAATTGTTGTAACAATCATAGCAAACTCTGGCATTCGAATATATTCCAAATTGAGGTAAAGCCATGAAGTAGGAGGAGTGCTCGTGGCACAATGTTCTTCCACAACATCTGCAGTGATGCTGCAGAAGTAGTAGTGGTAAGTTGAGAAGCAGACTAGAGAGGAATGAGAGGTCAGTGATTTATACGAAAACTAAATCAAATGGTTCATCATTCAATCGATGTCGAGAAAAGGAGTAATTTAGAAGAATGGTGTGTAGAGAGACAAGGAGAGAGAAGAAAGAATTACCGACCCTTCGACGAAAGGTGGTGAAGGAGCAGTGGCAGACGTCGCAGCGATCAGCCTCCTGGAACGCCGGCGGAGTATGACCCGACATCATCGACGAATCGAATGATATCCCAATTCAGTAAAACAGATTAATTATGCTACGCTAGAACGTCTATATTATCAACGAAGAAGGGGGAAAAAAGGAAAAACTGCTCATGATATTTATTTCTAGAAAAAGCAGGCACGCAGGCATGATCTAGAGTACACCGGCTGAGAACGAAGAGATTGACCTTTCAATGATCTGGTGGTTTGGGTAGCAGAGCAAAGGGAGCAGCGACAAGAAGAAGCCCGTCCAGAATACAGTAGAGCAGAGGCCCATTAGTTTACTTTTCTGGCCAGCCCATAACGTCCTGGCCCGTACTGTATTTCTGTTTTGTGATTTTTCTTTCGATATATAAATATCCAGAAAGTAAGGAATTTACTAATGTAGTAGTGGTCAGCACAATAAATGAATTGAATACTGAAAAAGAATTAGGGGGTGTTTGGCTTTGCTTTTCTCCAACCCAACTTTTCAATTCTCTATTTCACATTTTTCAATATATATTTTATAAATATATAAAAAATTTATTTAAAAATTTAGAAAGTATAAAAAAATTCTACGGAGTGAGATTTTTTTATTACATATTTTTATTATTTTTTTAGAAATAAAAAAAATAAAACTTATTTTTCAAAAAAAATAAAAATATTTTTCATTTCACAAAAGTTCCATTTTATAAGCAATTTCAAACTCCCCTTTTAAGCACGCGTACATACATACATTTGATTGGATTAAAAAAAAAGAAAAGGGAGTAAAAAAAAAGGAGGATATGGAATGAGTGGCTGACCGAAATGGCCGCACCAACGCCCCAAACAACTACTACAGAACCAACGATCTCCACGACCCTCCTCAAAACCCCTTCCACTCCAATCTCTTTCCTCTTCTTTTCTTTTTTTCTTTTTTGTTGTAATACATTTACTCTACTCTATTCCAGCCAGCAGTCAGAAGTTACCATTATAATTAGTTTTTCATTATTATTACTAAATACGCTTTTACTATTGATTTAAAAATTGAATTGGTTAGATATCAGTAGTCAGACAGCAGAAGTAAACTGATATTGATAGATAATAGATAGACATCAATCAAATGAAATGGATGAATAAATTACTTTATTAATTTTGGATGATTACGATGCCGGTGCAGCGCTAAAATGCGCCTGCTATATAAATGGTGGAACCCTTGGTTTTTTACTCGTCACCATCGTTTCTTCTTCTTCTTCGCTTTTGCCTCCTCGCCGCCATACATCCTCCCTAGTTCTCTTATCATCTTCATCCCTCCCATTCCCAATTCCCTTTCTGAAGAAGATTATTATCATCTGAAGACTGCAGTCAACAGGCAACCAGAAAGCATAAGTATAAGCGATGGCTGGCAGCGGCGTTGTGACTGTTTACGGCAACGGTGCCGCTCTTGCTGATCCCACGAAGTCTTCCTCCACCACATCCACCTTCTCTGTCAAGGTTGGCCTCGCCCAGATGCTTCGTGGCGGTGTTATTATGGACGTCGTCAACGCCGAGCAAGCACGCATTGCCGAGGAGGCCGGCGCTTGCGCCGTCATGGCTCTTGAGCGCGTTCCCGCCGACATCCGTGCCGGCGGCGGCGTCGCCCGCATGAGTGACCCGGGCCTGATCCGCGAGATCAAGCGGGCTGTCACCGTCCCTGTCATGGCCAAGGCCCGAATCGGTCACTTCGTCGAGGCCCAGATCTTGGAGGCCATCGGCGTCGATTACGTGGACGAGAGCGAGGTCCTCACTCCCGCCGACGACAACAACCACATCAACAAGCACAACTTCAGGATCCCCTTCGTCTGCGGCTGCCGCGATCTCGGAGAGGCCCTTCGCCGCATCCGTGAGGGCGCCGCCATGATCCGCACCAAGGGCGAGGCTGGGACAGGTAACATCATAGAGGCCGTCCGCCACGTACGCTCCGTCATGGGAGACATCCGTTCCCTCCGCAGCATGGACGACGACGAGGTATTCACCTTTGCCAAGCGCATAGCTGCTCCTTATGACCTCGTCATGCAGACTAAGCAGCTCGGCCGCCTCCCTGTTGTCCAGTTCGCCGCAGGAGGAGTTGCTACCCCTGCAGATGCTGCCCTTATGATGCAGCTCGGCTGTGATGGAGTTTTCGTTGGCTCTGGCATCTTCAAGAGTGGTGACCCTGCCCGCCGTGCCCGTGCTATTGTCCAGGCTGTTACCCACTACAGTGACCCGGAGATCCTTGCCGATGTCAGTTGCGGTCTCGGGGAGGCTATGGTTGGCATCAATCTCAGTGACACCAAGGTTGAAAGGTTTGCAAGCCGCTCCAACTAGTTAGCTCCTTGATGTTGTCGTCCTTTTAGCTTATAAATCAAGCTCTGGCTACTCTGCTCTTGTAGCCCTCTGCTTTACCAAATGAAATGTCAGTAGTCATAAATGGGCAGGGGGTGGATCCACCTCCCAACCCCTGCTTCTAAAATAGGTCCTAATCTCGTGCTGCTTAGCTGTTTTCTTCTTGTTGTTGTTCTAGCTTATGTTACTTGCTATGCAATTCCCCAAGACTTTTCGTGTTGAATTGATGCAGCAGCTTACGATTAAGCGTATATTGCTGCATTATGTGTCCTGATTCGACTCAAACTGATACCTGAATTTTAAAATAAATGAAGATGGTGGTTATATTTACTCTATTAAATTCTAGTATTATCATGCTGGTGGGTTTATAATGATTTTAGCATGGAAATTCCCATGTCTTCAGTGTCAGTTGCTTACATTTTCAAGGCCTCTGGTGGTGTTTCCTCTGATCTTGAAGTGCTTATATATTTTGGTGTTATATTTTTGTTGTAGGCATTTAATAGGTGTATCACACTGCTATCACTTGCAGCAATGTGTTGTTTAGCTCATTTTTGAGCAACTGGGACACCAGCAAGTGCAAAGGTAGTCAGTGTCTTACGTCAAACACGGATGGACATTGCATTGAATCTAATGTTGCAACTAGTACTGATGTTATCATTAGGCTAGTGGATGCAACACTAAGCGGCAAGTATAGTTTGTTATATCAAATTTGCTCAACATCTAGGTGATTATTTATAGTAACAGGGTTGTGGTCTTCTCTATGAAATTTGCTCAACATCTAGGTTATCATTTATGGTAACAAGGTTGTGGTCGGTTAAATCAGAGGATTGAACCATCAAAATTCACCATGTCGTTATCTTTAGTTGTTTTCTTGTCGTTGATCGAGTCTTACAAAAAATGTTTAGAAGCTGAGGTCATTCAGTGCATCCATATGTTCTTATCTAGTTTTGGGTAGTATTTTCCATTGTTGCTTCAGTCCTGAAATGTTTTTCAGGATTAAAGCCTTGCAGCTTCTCCCTTAAGCTGCATGTTGAGTTCAGCAACTGTGAAAGGGCTTTGTGATACTTAGCGAAATATAATAGTGGATTCTTGCGTTTGGAGAAAGATGATTTTTGAATGAGATTTTAACCCCATGGATGAGTGATCATAGCAATTTTAGAGATTGCAACTAATCTATGCTAGTTTGTATGCATCACAATATGTGGAGAATTGCCGTATGGCTGGGCCTGGATTGTTTATTAAAATCTATGTTACTACATGTTATTATTGCTGCTTTATAATATTAAATTAAATATAACAGAAATAAGAGTTGAGAAGCTAATATCTTTTGCTTGATTCTGTTTGGGAATTCCTTTTCTTTGGTTTGACCATGTTGCCTGTGTATGCCTTTGTGTTTTTCTGGATGAAATTTCGAACCAACTTGGGACTTCCATTCGCTACGCATACGATTGTGCTTTGTCTTTTGCAACTGGAAGGATCCTTATTAACACTTAAAGGGTTGAATGTATGCAACCAAAACTTGCTTCAGCTTAATTTGCCCCTAACTTCCCTGATCGAGGGGATTACCTGGACCGACTACAAACAATGATATGTCAAGTGCCTTATTGGGCATATCCAAGCTTCAAGCCATTCCTATGTGCCTACTTGCTTGAGAAACGAAGATGATAATGTGATGCCATCCGGTAGCTTCAAAGCATCTCTCTTGTAGTATATCAACTTGTAAGGCCTCTTTGGGGTTGGAAGTAGCAGTAAAGACACTTAGCAATAAACATGTATGTTTTGAGCAGCTTGGCCTCAATGGGGGAAAACAGGCAGGCGGTTGACTCGAGGCGGCTAGCTAGAAGCCGAGCCAAAGGAGGAGCAAGCATGCAAGTTGCTTTTATACCAGAACTTGAGCAACCTGCTGCAACTCCTTATAGCTGCGACCCTTGAAGTTTCATGAAGAAGTTGGCAACCGACTTCAAGGATACCTGTTTTAGCTACATGCTTCACCTGTAGCGTGGTACTCTTGCCAATTTCGGAAGCTGCTCTAGCAGCCTTGATGATGCCAGAACCGACATCAGGTGAGGAGCTAAACAACGACATCTTTGTTCAAATCCAGCTCGGCCCAAAATTTTGCTATGAAGCTTGATCAGGAAGTAGTGTGCCTTGGCACTTCTTCTGACAGGATGGGAGCAGCTTTTAGCTAATCTGGCTGACCTGAGGGAGCTGCTTTAGCAGCTGTTGCCCGTCGTTCTAGAGGATAGCATGGAGCTGTCCAAAGGGGAGCTATTCACCCTTGAAGAATGCCCCTATAAATACAAGCACTGGAATTGCTTGGAGGGCATCAATTGCAATGCAATCAAGGCATTTGCTGGAAGCCAATAGCTACTTGGAACTTTACTTCTATATTTAAGTGTCAGTAGAGTATTTTTACTGCGCACAAGACCAAGCTAGTGCTCGTCCTATGAAGTAAATGTTGTAACACTCGACTGCTTCGCGGATTCTTGTAATGGCTGTCCGTGGGTGTAAATCCTTGTCTTCGTTGTGGTTTCCTTTTCATCTCTCTTGATCCTCTACTTTGATTGCGAGCTTCGCAGACACTTGTCTTACTTCCGCTCTGCACTTCACGAGAGTGGCCGTCTTAGATATTATTTTGCCCCGTTCTTAACCTATGGTACCTCAGAAAAGTCCTGTGTGGTACCCCAGAAAAAGTCCTACGCTAGAACTTAAAACGTCGTTCTTATACAGTTCCACATCAGCCATGATTCATTCAATCTGTTGAAATTTAGAGAGGAGGATGTAAATAAACTTGGACAAGACAAGAAAAAAAAAAAGTTCGATTGATAGTTTTGCTATGGAACCAGTCAAGACAAAATTGCTCCTAAAACTGCAGCTTCACCGCCCAGATTTCTCTTACGAACAACAGGAAAATAGAAAAGGTGGTGCACAAGGATATACATATACAGAAGCATTAGCTCTTCCATTTTCACTCCAAGCAGTAGAGTTATTTATGAGCTGATACATGCTACTGCGAGTACAACATGTCAGGACTTGCTTCACAATATCTCAACAGCTATCCATAATTAAAAATAGTACACAGTTACAGATGCGGCTCAACAAGCTATTATATTAACGTGCGCATATATGGCTGAGAGGGATTAACAGATTTCCCCATCTTCTCCAACTTCACCATCCTCAAGCTCCTCATATCCAGTACTTCTGCGACCATCTCTATCCTTCTTGTGTCGTTTGTGTCTATTTTCGCAGTCTGAGTCAGTGTTATAACCATGCTGCCAAAACATGTTTTCATATTCTGTAACAAAATACTAAAACCAGAAACTTGTTAACAATCTAAAATATTACATTGTATACCTTCCTAGATTTCTTATGGTCACTGCTGTATCTCCGAGTCTTCTTAACTTCATCCTTCTCCTCCTTTTCGGAACTTACATCATCCGTGCTAGACTTCTTATGGTCACTGCTATGCCTGCGCGGCTTCTTGACCTCATCCTTATCCTCTTTTTCAGAACTTGCACCATCTCCTGTGATATGATGACGTTTACGATGTTTCCTTTCTTTATCCTTCTCTCTCTTCTTGTCCTTCCCTTGACTATCCACTATATCAGCACTTTCGCTGTCTAAATCTTCCTTCTTGTTTCTGTCTTTCTCTTTTTCCTTTTCACGTTCCTTCTGCTTTTCCTTTTCACGTTCTCTCTCTTTCTCTTTTCGTACTTTCTCTCTCTTCTTCTCTTTTTCATCCCTCTCCTTTTCTTTCTTGGCCTACAAGCAAAAAAGTTGATAAGGCTAGATGGAAATTAACATATGCAACTAAGAATAAGATAAACCCAAAACTCAAAAATATAGGAGCCACTATACAGGGTTCAGTATCATGAAGAAGCAAGTAAAAGAAATGGGTGTCAATTTAAGTATTAATGTCAAAGATATAAGATTATCCAGGGCTTAACTCCCAGAAGCCCAACTACCTGAAGGTGTTGAAGAAATGGCTAGAGGCAATTCTAAGCTTTGCTTATGCATAAAAAGTGCTCTAATATTAAGTATACCTAAATTCCTTCTATGCTGAGCACAAGTACGAGTAAATTTTATTAGTATTGCCATACAATGTGATCACAGCTAAATTTAGTTGTCCTAGTATTGACATCATTATCTGAGTACAAACACTGAAATGAAGTGAGACCACAGGCATCGCTCAAGATTAAGGTTTAATATGTACTAGCCGGCATCGCTCAAGTTTAAGGTTTAATATGTACTAGGAAACATAAACCAGAAGACAATTTGATTTTTCCACATACAATGATAAACAAACGAAGATCCGATGGCTGTAGCTGCTGTCAATACGTCCAATGCGGTGGTAATGGATGGGTGAAAGCACTGGAACACTTGATTGTCAACGGAGAGAATGTTTGGCAGTCAGCAATAGGTGAAAGTTAGGGTTAGAAATCGAGCAGTGTCAGTATGCAAATGTAGCAGGCCAAAAATCAAATGCTGGTGAAGAGAAAGAGGTGATAGTAAGTTGTCAATCTTCAGGTCCCAAAGATGATAGATGAATGACTCATGGATGATTGACTACCGACGCTAATTGTTTTACATTTTTTACAGTCCCCTCCTTACTAGGGGGTTTTCATCATTGACATATAATAGTTTCAATTAGCAGTGGATAGAGTATTAGAAATCAGCATTGCTGGGAGGCTGGGAGCAAGGAACAATCTGCATAGCTGGGAATTCCATCAGAGATTGGTAGTAAAAATTATTTCCAACATACACACTTAGTCATCTTAGCATAAATTCATTTTCGACTGGGCTGGAAGACATAGGGCAATGGGAATTAACTAGTTGGTCATGATCAGTTAAGGTTGTCTGCAAAGCAGATGAATTAGAAGTTGCAGGAAAAAGTAGTTGATATCAATTAATTGCTTCAGAGATAAATGGGGCATTCTGGATTAGATGCAAACAGCTGTGAAGCCTAAAGTTAATAATAATTTAATTTATTTTAAGTGGAAATGCCAATATAAACATAGATCCTGTCAGATTGAAGGCATCTATACTACAGTATATATCTAAAATATAAATTGCACAACAATGAATAAAATAAAAATGCATTTTAGTTGATACAAACAAACTTAATCAACATAACATTACTTAATAATTGTATTTTTCCAATCCCATAAAATATTTCGAGCAAATGTATAGACATGGCCAATTAAAAAATCAAGTATTGTTTTTTTGGGCAAGGAGAAAGGGAACTTTCAAGCTTATCTGAACATACATGTAGGTAAAGATTAAATCCCTCGAAAAATAAACTTAGGTTATCAGATACACCACACCGGTCAAAGATCAGGGATCAGTTAAACCAGCACCAGATGGAAGCCAAAATTTGATGCTAGAGCCAACCATAATGGATTACTACGACAAATCTATGGAATGTACATGGAACAGGAATCAATTTAAACACCTAAAATTCTAATTGGCTAATGCCCTCGCATTCGCATCTATCAACCAAAATTGCCTTGGAAAAATGGTAACAGCTAACATTGCTTTTGGAGGACGCACTAGAGAAAGTTATGAAGGATTAGTGAAAACAGAGGCAAACACTTTCTATTCATCCTGCCGTATTGTGGACAACAACAATCCGAAGGTCAGATCCATTCTGTAAACACCAATTAGTGTTTCCTGCCCAAGGGAGTCTCTATACATAACAGGTTCTTCAGATGGAAATTGAAGGCCAATGCATCTGGGACCCAATGCTAGTTGGTATACTAAGACTTAAAAGCATGGCGTCGAACTACATTTAGCTAGGATATACTTTGTGTTACATATGTCATCGTCAGACTGGAGTCATCAAGTCATGAGGTCGTAAGGGCATGTTTCAATTGCAAAGAGCTCCACATCCTCCCTCCAGATTTTAAGTTCCACAACTTCATGTGTTTCAGTTATCACTTCGAACTCCACTTCCATGTCCACACGAAACTCCACTTCCATCAAAATTTAACTCCAAACTCCACTTCACATGTTTCAATTACTATTCCAAACTCTACACCACCGAACTCCACTTCTCATTAAACTTCACTTTCACGAAACTCACTTTCGTAAAACTCACTTTCATGAAACTCACTTTCGTGTCATTAAAACACGCCCTAAGACATACAAAGGAAAATCCATCTCTTGCAAAACATGTTCATGCTTGAGCACTTGCCTTGGAATCACATAGTGTTTCTATGCCCACAAGCATGTCACAAGAATTTCTCTAAGAGCAAAAACATAAAAGCATTAGCTAAGAGTATCTAAAAAGGATATCATCAGCATATATAAAATATTATCCTCATAGGAAACAAAAATTTGAAACCTCCACTTTTTTACCTTTTCTTCATCTCTCTTACGTTCCTTTTCTCTGGCCTTTTCCTGCAGATACATGATGTATTCCTGAAATACCTCTCTACCAAAAATGTCATCGTCGAGGGACCTATAATGGATAAAACCTTAATATAGGGCCAAATGCTCTTGAACCACCTCAGGATCAAGTATATATAATTTAATATTACCATATTTACAAATGGTTATTATATACCTGTATTCTTCGCTGTCCTCAAACAAAGATTTGCATTCTTCCCATGTTGAAGATGCAGTGATTTCCTAATACAAAACAGGTAAGCAAGAAAATTAATAACAAATACAGCAGTGGTTCACCAAGTAGCAACCAAAAGGCACTGAAGAGTACCTTAATCGAGTAAAGCAAATCTGAAAAATCATCCGCAAGGCGTTGACGCCTCTTAGCTTCCTTCTCCTCCTTCTCCTTCTGCCTTTCAACAAACTCATCAAATACAAGCTGCAAGTAATTGAAGCAATGATCAGGCTGGCAGAACAATATACTATAATTTGGTCAGCATATGCAAAATAAGGATAAAACAAGTAAAGTCTACCTTCAGGTTTGTCTCGGATATTCCTTTTAAATTAGCATCTGTTGACACGGCAGCCTTGAAACTCTCATAACTCCAGGTTGAAATGAATGCAATCTGCAGGAGTGCAAGTGTCAGAATATATTAGAGGGCATGGTATGAAAATTGAGCAAGTGATCTATACATTCTTTATCTTCACCACATCTTTGATGCGAGCCTTGTCCTCCTGATACTGGAAAAGAGGAAAGGAAAATGTGTTACAGAAGTACAAGCAACATCATCCAACAATGCGTCTCTCCATATAGAAATCTGCTTTAGTGAAGCATCCTAAAGGAAATACACCCTTAGTTTTCTGATTAATGCAATTCCAGCAGTTAAGGTTGGCCTCAGGTGATTTCCTCAAGAATTGCAAGCTATGAGAATCTTCCCACATGAGTGCACCAGTTGAGGTTCTCTTTTGGATTCTAACTACCACGGTTATCAGTACAACAAACATAAAGGTAGAATAAATTGTGGTAATTAGGGTAAAAATTAATAGAACAACATTGTAAAGCACATTTTCCTCAAAACCTGCAATATTTACGAAAAAGGTTTTCTAGTAAAAGCCTAATAACCACAATTACTTATAAGCCAAAAACCTTATTCAAGAAACAAAAGAAAATAGTGGATTTTAAACACTTGCTTTAGCTTTGATTTTGTGATGGTCCAACTCTCAGTTCTAAAGGAGCTTTAGCTAAGAGGGTGAGAATCAATTTGACCAAGTCCACAGTTGGTTGTTCATCCTTCTACTTCCCCTGTTGTTTGATGTTGGGATATTTAGACATGCGACTCAACCCGCCAACCATCTTTCTACGTACCATTAGTAAATGTTATTCCAAGCATGTAACCGGCTCACCTGTTTTTCAAGTTCCTCCACAACATCATCAAATAGATCTTTCGGAGTTGAACCTGATATGTTTGACGACACTGCTTGGTAAGCAGGCAACTCTTTTACCTGAAGGAAAAACCAAAAACAAAGACATCCATCAAAGTTACATTCGTATTTAAATAAACATCTCGACAAATATTAAGCTGTCAGCTTACCTTCATGCAATAATCACGCCAACGAGTCTTAGCTGTCAGAATGCCAGCAGTAATATCATTTTCCATCAACTTGCGAAACTCGTCACGGTTTTTACGCTCCCTTCGTTTTAATTTTTCCTATATGGACATCAACAATGAAGCCAAGATCTACCAGAAAGGCCTTATGGAAATATTTAAACAACTATTAGGACAACCTTCTGTAACTTTCTTTGCTCCTCCTCCTCCTTCTCTAACTCGGCTATATATTCCTAGAGAAAGGAAGAGAAACATTTTAAGATTTTATTTATTTTAAGAAAAGCGATAGTTATTTGTACCAATGGGGAAAGTAAGGGTAGAAAAATAACCTGGAAAATCATTAAACGATCAATTTTTTCAAGCCTAGAGCACCTCTCATCATCCTCCAACCGATCTTGTACTTTCCTCCACTGGCTGTTTACCTACAAAGAGTGCAACTTGCTGATTTAATCCTAGAACCAGAAGAAGTTTACATACAATTAGGTTATAAGCCCAGCACCTTGATGAAGTCACACGAACGAAGAAAATCTAGGTATTCCTTGATGTTTTTCTTGTGCTCCTCTTGTGCTTTTGCCCTCTCCTGAAAACGTGAAAAAAGCTAAACTAGGTGAAATTGAAAAGCAATACAAACAACAGGTCAAAAAGCATAAGATATGTGATCACAAGGATTGTAAAATTACAAGCAAAATTCAATTGTAAGTATAAGAGAAATCAGTACCCATCTAAGAAAGAGTAGAACAGATACTTTGAAAATGCTATCTAGTTGTTGAAACAATTACACTAGATAAATATCATGCAAGGAATGGATGCAAAGAAACCATTGAATCAAACACGTAAGTGACCTCTACGTGATCTCTAGACCAAAGAGCAAGCAGGCTGCAACTTGCAGTTGAATTGTAGAAATAGTGAAACCTGATGGGGAACTGATTGGTCCAAATCTCAGAGTCTAATCTAACTCTTTTCTCCAGTTTCTTTTCCACTTCTAGCCATTTCTATATTTATAGTTAACACAGACAAAGGGCACATACTTCAAAGCAAGTTCATAAACTAGCTGGATTGTTTCTCAGCATGTGCAATATCTGACTAATTTGGCAGGAAAACAAGTTGAAAAACTATGATGAAAGCAGAAATCAAGCCGTATTAGGCAGAAGTTCTGAAAGAACATCATCAGCACCTTCTTGTGAAGCTCTACTAAGTAAGATTCAAATAACTCTTCCCGGTCTCTTGGTCGTTCAACAGCATGGAATCGTTCATCATCCTCAAACATGGTTACCGCTTTGCTGTTGCAGAAAACAACGATAAAGCACATCAGACAACTAAACCTTAAGATGATTTATACTGGATATGTATAAATTATTATAACCAAAGTTAAGAATGCTCTTCAAAAGCATGCAAGCAACAACACAAGAATAAGTTATGGACCTCCAACGTGTAGTTGATGTAAGATCAGTCGACTCCTGCAAAAATCAAGCCCTCTAAGTATAGAAGTATGTTACCACAAGCTACCCCAATGAAAGTCCAATCTTACTTCTAACATCTTTAAAAAATCTTCTTTTGCTTTTTTCTGTCTAATCCTCTTCTCCTCCAGTTCCTGCTTTTTTCTTTGGCCCAAATACTGGACAAAGTTAAAGAAAATGAAACAGTAAATGAGTTGTTATTTACAGTCATAGTAAAATTAAAATGTATGAAAAAGCTTATATGTTATAACATATAATTACCTCGTTAAATGCTTGTTTCTTCTCCCCAAGTGTTTTCAAAGCAGTATATCTCTTGTCATTGACAATAGCTCTCATTGCCTGACATATGATCACTATATTTAACACTTACGTGAAGGATGCAAAGGCCATGATAATAAGACAACCCATGACTTGCCTGGTCCCAAGACCAATCAGACTCAACATTGGCGGATTCCAGCAATGCCTTGAAGGCATTCTTCGCATCCTACAATTAACAGACAACTTACAACATGACACAAATTTAGAAATTAAATCAGGCAAGAGAAACAATTACCTGTTTTGTAGCATATACAGTTTCCTCATCAATTGGTTTCTCTGCCAAAGATGAATCATTGACTCTTCCAGTTCTTGCAATTTCCTTACTAGTTTCCTGAGGCTAATAACCACAATAGCAGGGTAATAAAGAGGTTTCTTGTAAAGTGAATAACATTAGAGATTGTCACAAAAAAAAGGAACTAGGCCATCATTAAAGAGGAAGAGAAAAGGTGGTTGAACGACTAGGGCATCCATCCATCAATTGGAATGGAATCTCAACCAGGACGCGATCAATAACAAGAAAATCGCAGTAAATAGAAGTACCATCCTAAGAAACATAAAATATAAGAGTAGGACAATGACTACATAAGTACATCCCATCCACGAGAGCAATCTGATAGACACACCACAGTAAATTCTCTAACTCAAATTTTTTATAAATATCAGAGATCCAAATACCAGTCACAGTTCGAAAACACTTTCTATACCTAAAATGCATTCCCCTTAACCATTCATCAAAACTTTTCAACAGTAAGAAACCCTTACATTCTGTTAAACCCTGTTCACTAACACCTGGATACGCAAACTTCCAAAGAAACAAACATCTGATACTAAAATTTTTTATTTCAAGGTGCCTAACAAATATACAAAGAAATAGCCAATGAATCTCATCTGCAACTAATACAGGATAAAAGCAAGCAAACTTTCTAATTGAATGGAGTATCTCATTAGGATATTAGTACCTCTATATCTTGAATGGAGCCCCCATCGGGAATGCTTGCAATGTTTGGAACAGATGAACTTTCACTTTGAACCCTAGATTAAGAGGGGAAGTCAGAATCACGAGAACAAGGTTAAAAGAGTTTAAAGGGCAATTAGTAAAATGCCTGGTGACAGTTTCCTCGGCTGCACCAGCAGTACTCTGTTTGCTTTCTGTCATAGAAGTTGATGATGAATTGCCAGCTATGGTCAAATTTGAAACTCCGTCAGCCTTTATATCAGAGGAAACACTAGAAGGAATTCCAGCAGAAGAGGGTGTAACAGTATCAGTTGATACAGAAGGCACAGTGGCTGGTGGATTAACAGCTTCGGCACCTAAGATAGATGCCGGAGATGATGCCGCTATGTTCACAGACATGTCAACAGTAGGAGCAGTAGTAGGACCAGTTACAGCAACTGGAACACTGGAAGTTATTCCCTGTTCCACTTGTGCAGGTTGAATCCCCATCTTCTCTGCTTGTTCTCGAGCTAACTGAAGAAAAAGAACCACAGTAACTTAGATGAAAGTATAGGAAGTAATGAGATTTTCTTAAAAAGAGGGGCAAAAAAACCTTGAGTTCATCAGGAATTGTCCATTTTGATTGTTTCATGACCTTGTTATAATAATATCTGTAACATAAGATGATAGTTAAGATGTCTCAAAGGGCAAGCAACCTAGTGGAGGTGTCCCCAATGTAGGATCAAACGAAATTATTGACAGTAAATATCTACAGCTATCAACTCACTTTCTTCCATCAGGTGTTGTATACTCCTTCCAGACTGTTGATGCATCAGCTCTCTGTGAGAACGTACAGAAGCTAGGTAAGGTCAAAATGAGGGTCCATATACAAAAAACAAATTGGCTAGCATGTGCCGTGAATTAGAATTAGCCGACACCATTAAGTAAAAGAAAATACCTTGGACAGGAAATACATAAAAGAAAAAATAGAGCTAACATAAACGAATCAGTGAGCCTATTAATTGAATGAAAATACTTATATTCAAAGCACAAACAAAAAGCTTTAGAGAGAACTAAACTCCAAAGTAGTTTGCATGAACTAGAACAAATGGGCATATATAGTTAAAACCTAAACATATATAATTTGCATGTTCAGTAGGTAAAGGAAGCTAGTATCATTTGTATTATGGATGAGCATGCACCAAGAGAACTGAAATTACAAATGGTATAGTGAAACAAACTAATTTAAACCTATAACTTTCAGGATGCGAAATACCTACATTGTACACCCCTGAAATCTTTCACCTGATAGGCAATGCTAGTGTACAAAGTAATAATCCATGTGATTGATACACAAGCAGTAAATATTAGCATCACAGATTGATAATCATAATGTTTTAAATAAGCTCCACATTTCATGTTATGGCGGTACCCAAACACAACAATACGTGCAAGCATATTGGTAATTTAATAAAAAAATGCACACACAAGTCGTTCTCTCGTCAGGAATAAGTACATACATATGAGAGGTGGCTGAATAACTCTCAAACACATTCTTTAAACTTCCCAACTTAAATGCATTCAGGAGTCAAGTCCAATCAATTGTCCAAATGAGATCAATCACTTCCAATTTCAAGTTCTACATATGAGTTTAATTGGCAAATAGAAAGATCTCGAAGTCATGATCTTCAGGTTTTGTGCTCTAAGAAAAGTGGCTTGCACGAAACTTACATACAACGGCTGCCAGACACTCTCAAAGTTCTAACTAAATGGATATGTTGAATGCACTATGCATCATTCTATGTGCATACAAATGTATAGCTCAAATGTGAAAACAGTGAAGTATAGCTGCCACAATCGAGCAATCAACACGGAAACATAGAGAACTCAAGTCACTTGACATAACTATTAGGTTCCCTATTTGCCACCCTGATTTAAATTCAATCTAGAGCAAAACATATAATTACATTGCCACTCTGAAGTCACTTGGCATAACTATTAGGTACCCCATTCGCCACTCTGGTTGGTGAATAACAATTATTTAAGTATAGGGATGCTCTTGTACGTCATTGTCATCTAAATCCAAAATTCCAAATCATTTCATTGAATCCGCAAGTTCCTTTGTAGCCTAGTGTTGATCTTAGGAATTTGTTTTCTGCGACCAGATTTTAAGCACATTACAACACATGATGCTTGGAGATGTTTGCATGTAAATTTGAAAATTTTGACCAACAATGTTGACGGATAATGTTAACCAACAAGTTTGAGAATAACAATATAAGAAAAAACAAGCAAGAACTTCTTAAACAGTAAACTAGAAGCATGATCAAACTATCTAAGTTTCCCAAATATGTTAAGACCCATCCAGCAAGTTGTGTTCCTCAAACCACAGATATTACAAGCACTATGTTACCACAAGGAGACCCTTCATGATGAAAAAGAGGTACAAGCAACAATTGCCTGCCTTGAGATAAAGTGGAACCTGCCTTCATAATGACCATAAAGAGCAGATGGTTTTTGCTCCAGACGTGCCAAAAGATATCTACAAACCAGTAGAACATGCAAGGAAACAAAGAATCCAATAAAACAAATTTGATCAACTAACAACAGTTACAACAGTTACAACAGTCAGTTTCAATGAAAATATCACTTCCTATCAGCTTGAAGCCAAAAAAGAACTAAAATAATAGAGGACAGAAACAAGACATAGCACTTGGGAATCCGCATACAACAAAGTGACACACCTCAATAGGAGTCATCAGCTCAAAGGGTTTCTCCCAACTAGATTGCCTTGTCCTTTTGTTGTAGTAATACCTAAAAGGAAATGAAACTCATCATTACTAAGGTGAATGAAAGATTATCCAAAAAAATAGGATAAAAATAGTAATTAAGGGGATGGAAGAATTTTAAACAAGGGACAAAGGCAGGGCCGCAGGGGCCAGCATTCACAAGAGACTAAAAGTAGATAGCAAAATGGAAACAATGAACAGTTTAAATACCTTTTTCCATCAGCTGCAGCATGTTCTTGCCAATCAGATGAGGCTTGCTCCATGGAGCTATTTTGTGTTTGTGTTTGTGTTGTCTTTTATAAAAGCAGAAACAACATACAACAACTTGTTATTCTGATATTCTCAGATATGTGATGACCTGTACAGTCCAATGAAACTAGTAGGAGAGTTTCTTACAGGAACTGTAGATGTTGCAGAAGGTGATTGCTCAGCAGCTGCAGCCACACTTGGCACATGCATTACACTATGAGCAACAGGTGCATGCCAACTTTGTCCTCCAGCAGGTGCAGTGGATATTGGGATTTGTGGTGGCGCTTGGTACTGGGATGGACCATTGGTACTGCTTGAAGGTTGACTATTATAGGATGGAGCAAACTGCATTCATGCAATAGGGGATGGGATCAGGTCAATCAATACTGTAGCCGGAAAATGGAAAGCACGTAAAAATGCTGTAATAATGAATGACTGTGCACTTACAGTATAAGACGGAGGAGCTGGATTTGCTGGAGCACCTAAAGTAGTGCCAGGATAACCAAAGGGTACCTGAGGTTGGCGAGGGCCTGATGTAGGTAGCCTACTTGGCTGCATATAGGGTACTGGGACAACTTGTGATACTGGTTGTGAGCTTGGAGGAAAATGGTGATTTGGAATGGAATTAGTAGGCACCCCAGCACCCGGTGCAACCATTTCTTGTCCAATTGGTCGAAACTGCTGAGGGACCGGTGTGACGAATTGATGAGCTTGCTGGGGAGGAGCCACATGCCTAAACTGGAAAGGCAAAGAAATTCCAAATTTTGTGAGACCCATATCCAATTTTGGAAGGCTCTCAGTATCGTGGAATTTTATTCGCATAATAAATATGGGGAGATGGTAACCTGCATAGCAACAGGTGGTGGAGTAAAATTTTGAGGTGGACCTGCGGATACCATCACGGGAGGAGGTCTAAGAGGCTGAAATCGGAAAATGAGATTAGAAGGCAACTCTTTTGACATTAAACAAAAAAAAAAAACAAAAAAGAAGAAGAAGAAGATTTTTCCATCAAAATTGAGAATTAGAAAGGTGGAGATGTTCCTATTGCCAATGAGACAGAAAGAAAGTACCTGTGGCCCAGGTGGTTGTGAATTACTTGCCATTACAAGAAGCTTTGGAAATCAATCAATCAGCAACTGCGAGAAGGTTTGTTAATTTGCATTAGAACTGAATCGATAATCAATCAATCAATAAATAAGCAGCGCAAATATATTGAAAATAAAAGAAACAACCACCCGAAGATAAGTATTCATTAATAGATTCACAAACCTCTGTTAGCTACTATCCATAACAATCTGATGCACATAGCAGGGCGGGCTACGCATTGAACGCTAGAGGGCCTCCTCATGTGCAAGCTATCTATCTAAAGAGGAGGGGAGGGGAAAGAAAACCCTACTGTCTCCATCCTACGTTTAGTTTAGTTTACTTTAGTTTAGCTGAGATTAAATTAGGTTAGATTACAATACAACTCAGCGGAGAAAGAAGGAAGAGAAGAGAAATCACGGAAAGAACTTTTAATTATTTACGAAGAGAAGTTGTTTACCTCGAGTGTTGCAGAGAGACAGAGTGATGCCCTCCCTCGCCGTTGCTGTGGAACGCCGCCAACGAAGTTCAACAAAGAAGAGGCAGGGTTGTGCTATTATAATATAACTCGACATCGATATCGTCGCTCACGAGTTAGACAATATATCATCCGATTCCGAAAAACCGACACATTTAATTAAAATTAAAATTAAAAATTTTAATCTATTTATACAAATCAATTAGAATTAAATAAATTTAATTTAATTATTAAATAGATCGATTCGAATTTAATTCAAAATTAATCTATCAATCTGAATTAATATCTCTTAAAAAATAATATTTAATTTTTCTTTTTATTTTATTAAAATATTAGTAATAAAAATAATTTATAAATTATTAAATTATATAATATTTATAATTAATCTTTATTTTTATATTTTAGTAAAATAATATTAGATAAAAATTATAATGTTATCGAAAATATTACTATATAGTTACTTCTGTAATGACGAATTTAAATTTTGTATAAAAATTTTTATCAAAATTTGTTAGATAGTTATATTTATTAAAATTTTTATCGAAATTATTAGTATATATTTATAATTATAAAATTTCAACTGTTATGACATATTTTTATAAAAAAAAAATAAGATTTTTAAAATATTTTAAACAAATAAAGATACTAAATAAAGCATATCTTGACGGATATTCACTATATCTCGTCACTAAAAATATCGTACACTTTTATTACAACTGATATTATAAATTTGCTAAAATTTAAAAATATAGAATTTAAAATTTAAAATTTTAATTATTAAATAGGTCGATCTGAGTTTAATATGGTTATTAATAGATTGGATTATGATTGCTAATTTTGATCCGTATAAATTCATAAATTAAGTTAGAATTAAACAAATCTGATCCGATTACTAAATAAATCAATCAAAAATAGATCCACAAATCAAAATTGTCACTCCTACTCACAAACCAAATGAAAGAATAAAACGATCCTGATCTGATCAGATCTGACCGACTGAATCAGGTCCCAACCCATCTGTCCAACTATCATTCAAGATATTTCTTTGGGCTTTCAACAGCCCAGCATGGACCTGTCCAACTAATGACTGCACTATGATCCTAAATAACTAGCTCGCATATCGAACGGCCCAATTGCTTCATGGACCTACGTCCTTCGGCTTCCTCCTCTTTAGGTGGGAAGCGGCATGATCCGGCTTGACTAGTTTTTTGTTTGCTGCACTGCAATAACAACTCAGAAATTAAAAAATGTATATAATAATTTGTTATCTCCTAATCTTAATATAAACCCTACTTTTTATTCTTTTGGAGAAGAAATCGTAGTCTAAATCTAATAACAGAACATATGGATATAAGAAGAGTGCTTTTGGTTTCTATATGCTTGATATTTTTATCATTAAATTGACTTACAGCTATCTTCAAATTGATATTCACATATATGAACAAAAGAGGCACTATTAATAAGATGCAAATTTAACAAAATTAGAAAACTATTATAAGAAACAAGTTTATCTAAACTTAAGAAATTATTGTGGGATACAAATTAAGCCAAATTAAAAAACTCTCACAAAATCTCCACAAAAATGCCAATCCGTACTAAGGCCAACTACAGTAGATTTTGTTCTGTGTGCTAAAATTTTGTTTCTTAGGTTGCGATGGTGTTTTCATCGTGCTCTATTTTTCTTACATAAAAACATTGACTACCTAATAAATATCAAAATTAATATTTTTTTATTTAAATATATAATAATTAATAATTTATATATATTATTATTAGAAAATAAATTTTATAATTCTCATTTTACTAATTTTACTTATTAAATAAATCGATCTAAATTTGACTCAATTATTAAATAATTTAAATTATGAGTCATAAGTTTAATGATATAATCATATAAATCAAATTAAAATTAAATAAATTTTATTTAATTATTATATTGATCGATTCAAATTCAATTTATAAATCTATTAGTAGTTACCCCTCTCCAAAACGCCATTAATTTGAGTGCTATCTTGTCAATCCCAATTAGTGGATGTTTGGCTAGGGTTTGATTGTAGTGCTTTTTGAAAAAAAAAACACTTTTTAACTTTTGAATTCTTACTCTCTAATATTTTATAATATTTTATATAATTTATTTAAAATTTTTAAAAAATATAAAAAATTTTACATAATAAAAATATTATTAATTATGTTTATTATTTTTTAAAATCAAAATAGTACAATTTTGTTTTTAAAATAAGATAAAAAATATTATATATTTAAAAAAATTATTTTTTATAAGCACTTTCAAAAACCCATAAGCTTATAATCTTCTTTTTATTCTAACATTTTTTTCATATTTTCTAATAATATTTATAAATACTTTATAGAATTTTACAAAAATTTAAAAAATACAAAAAATTTTATATTTTATTATTATTTATTTTTATTATCTTCTAAAAATTAAAAAGACTTCATTTATTTTTTAGAAACTATTTTCATTTTAACAAAAATTTATTTTCAATAATCACTTTCAAATATTGTCTCTTTCTTTTCCTTGCTTCAGGCGGGGTCAGCTCATCTCTCGAACAACAAAAATTTGTTTTCCCGGGAAAAATTTGTAGTCTCCCGCCCGTCTCCCTTCTTCCAATGATTTAACAACCAATTAATCGTCCACCGCTGGTCTTCATTTTTCTTCTCTCTCGCTATCTAGATAGATCTCCTAATCTGATCCATGCTTCTATCTGAAGGTGAACTCCGGTAGGATGTGAGCCGCGTAGGCGCAAGTCGACCGATCCGTTGGGACCAAAGACCTCCTGCAAATGTAAGTAAAATCTTCCATTAATCATTCGATTGGTCGAGCTTCTCCTTCTCGTTGTAATGAAACCTCTATTCTTCTCAGTGTATCATTGTGAGGTTTGATTGGATTTCAGTTCATTGCTGATGGAGGTTTCTTTGCGGAGCTGAATGGAGTTGGATTTAGCTCAGCTGAAGAGGATGATTACTTTGGTTTAGTCATCTGGGTCACACTAATGTGCACTGATATAATTATCAAGGCAAGCCATACACAAAATGGTACTTTAACTTCAGTTATATTCTTTTGATAAGATCTGCACTTTTACTAGTAGTTTTGCTGTCAGTATAAGCTCTGTGTTAGATATTTATTTAATTAGATAGTGTAAATGTCTGGGGGCTATTATCTTTTTATATTACTTAGAGAACTTTTAGAAGTACCTATGAAGCTATTGTTTGCGTTGGCATAAATTGTTTAGGAGTGTGAATTCATGTTTTAATTGAAATTTGCTACTACTTCTTGTGGCCGTTACAATAGATTTAGGTGCTTAAAGGTAGGTACGATTACCTGATCGGACTAAACTCTTAAACCTTTTTTCCGATTTGGTTTTGTGAGCAGGTGAAAGAGCGTAGCATTAGGGACTGACTTCTGTTTTGGAGAAGAGGTTCAACTTTTACCGAGGGCAGCGTGGAGCTATGTGCTCAGAAGGTCAGGAAGTCTGGGCTTTGCTAGTTTGCCTAGGTCAAGGCCCTTTGTCACAAGCTTCTCGGTGGCCATGCTACTGGAGGTGACATTATGTTTTACATTGTTATGTTGTTTCTTGTTTTACTTGTTGAATTGGTATTGGGAATCCATTTATTAGATTGACATGTTAATCCGTGGATTCTTTTAAGTGGCTAAACTTGAGGCACCTGATGAGATGCCACATCTATACATAAGACTATACTATAGGATGCAAAGTCATATCCAGGTATAGGTGGCTGTGATTTTAACTTTCAGAAGCTTGAGCAAATCCTTTCCTTTGTTTGAACAATTTGATTTTTCTTCTTTAGGGGTGTACTGGATTCATCTATTGAAAATGATCCGATCTAATCTGTGGATGCTCATTATTAATTACAGAGGTCATTTAGAAGTTTAACTACTAATATAGTCCTCTTCTTTTTTAATTATGTAACTTAAGTTTCATAATGTTCATGACTTTCTCCTGATTGTTACATTTTGCATCTAGTTTTTAGGATCGTGAGTTATATAAATTTCTTTTATCTGCAGTCTTTGATGCTTGCAAGGCGGTTGGGTTTAAAGTAATTGTCTTGTTCTATTAATTGGTGATGGTACTTGCTTTATCTCTAATGTCTGTGTTCTTTTCTGGTCACAGAGGGAATCCTGGTAAAGTAGTATGAGAGAGTAGTGGAATGACTTGATCGATGTGCAATACATGCTATTTTGACCTTGGTATGTCAAGTCATCTGAGCATTTATTATATAGCTGTGCCCTAAGAAATAATACATGCATATATTCTTTATCTACAGGGTTGGTTTACTTTTAAGATGCTGCAATTATGTTTGAGCAGTCTTTTCAAAACTCTATCGATGCAGGGGTTTCTTTTTTCTTTTTGTTATGTAGCATTGAAGTGATGCCTTTCTCTTGTCCTTACTGACTACCTTGTAGTCGTGAAAGAGGAACTTTTTAAGCTTTGCACTAACACGCTTACCTGCATCTAATTTGCCTTGTTTGATAACCCATAGAATTATGACATGCTTAAGTAAGAAAAAACGTCTTCATGATTTCTATTTTTCCTGTTGTATGCATTAGCATGCTCTTTGCAAGTGTTTCCTCTCAGTAATCATATTAGTGCTATTATCTTGTCCTTTACAACAAAAATGTGATGATGCTGAGAATTTGATGGTGCTGCAAATTTGTTATTGGTGTAGGAAGTAGGTTACATTTGGAAAGTCAGGTATGCTTGCAAGCTAGAATGGTCTTTCTAATGCACTTATTTGGTGTCCTATATATGTTGAACTCTTTCTATAAACTTTGTATCTTGTTAATTTTAACTTTAATATTTTTCCGCCATGTATTTTGTTTGAGAAGATTGTGTTTTTCTTTTTGTCTTGATTTAATAATGTTAGCCACCAACTAAGACATTTCATCTTTTTATCCTATGCTGTAGGATTCGGTAAATGTGTCCATTGAGTATTGATTTGTCTCCTACTGGTTTGTGATTGTAGGCGATTTGCTAGCTTAAGGATAAAGAATTCCTTGCGTCAACTATCCTTGACTATGTGGTTCTTGATTGCAGGTGATTTGCTTGTTAAAGGATAAAGAATTCCTTGCATCAACTAGCCCTCTGTGTCAAGGAAATGCAGATGTTCTCTGGATATGTTGTGCTTGAACTGGATGATTTTGATAATGAATGAGGTAGGGTTTGGCCTGAGTGTTTTCTGGAATTTAAATTTGTCACTTTGATGCTACTGGAAGGATGGATTTGGGTGTTGTTGGCGATGTTTGTGTTGTTTCTGTCTACACTGTACTCATGATAAATAATATTATTGATAATCGTTGACTTGTTATTATCTTGCTAGAGAAGTAAAGCTATATTGATAGTGTAGCGGAAACAAGACATGAGGTAAGTTTGGAGACATATAAGTTGTTTCCCTCCTTTTGTCGGGTCACTCCTTTGCTTATATCTCATTCCCGTATTTTAACCTTCAATTTTATATGTTGTATTGTTATGAGGTTTCCTTACCAGATAGAAGTAAGCATGTAGGATCCACACATCATCTTTGAATGTGTATTTTCCCTTTGTTTTATTTTCAGGGGCATATCTGTTTGTATAGTTTGCGTATGCTTTTTCTACTAATCTGTGCATCTATGTATTGCTATGCATGGTTTTAGTTGGTGGACATGCAGTCAAAGATTTTTCTTTAGGAAGTATCACTAGGTGTATTAGTATTGAACCTCTTCTCTAGGCAGCAAAATTGAATGGATTTTCATGTTTTAATGGTTAACATTTATTTTATTGCTAATGTTGTACTTAGCAACTTCTCTGCTACATCTTTTGTGGCACACAATGTTAACTCAGATTTGAATTTGAAAAAAAAGGATCAAGTAACTTATATGGGACATGATGTTCTTGTTTTTCTGAATTTGGTAGTTCTGACTGATCTATAGATGCTCTTTACAAGTCTAAATCAGTAAAGTTCTTCTATTCATGTGTTTTATTTGCTCGTTTTATAATGATTTTGTTGTGTTCTGTCAGTCAGCATACTCTGCAAGGTAATTCTGTATATTGGTTATGTGAAATTTCTGATTGTTACTCGGCTTACTCCTTGCTATTTGTAAGGTTGTTATGCCTAAAGATCTCCAGTTTTGACTAAGATGATAATCTTTACCTAATTATGTTTATATCTTATTTCCTATATTCTTTTCTGGTCATAGGAAGAATCTCAACTTGAAGACTTTCAAATGCTTGCTTGTTGCTCCTAGGTTGCTAGCTAGAACGGTAAGTAGGTGAGTATTTCTGAACTTCTCTATGGTATGTTTGGCTTAAGTTGGCTTTGAGCTCGGGCGAGTGTTGTATTAAAATTTTTTCTTATTTTCCTTCCTTTATTCTGCAGTAGTAAACTTTTTGTTTTTTTTAGTTGAACTAATCATGCACTTAATATAGTTTTTACTACTATTAATACGTTTCATTAGGAGGCCCCGGAGTACGGGGGAGGGGATGTTCGAGATTAAATGGGCCCAGGCATCCACTCTCCGAATGAAATGTGTCTATAGTTTGTAAAAACTATAATACGTGTATGTTTATTTCAACTAAAAAAAATAACACAAGTTTTACTCTTTTAGAATAAAAGAAGGCCAATAAGAAAAAATAATGCAATACTCATTTAAGCCTCTCATTTAGTCTTTATTTGTTTGGTTTATTATTTTTTATAATACTTTTGTTAATAGTTTAGATATATGTCTATATCAAATGTATCTTTATATCCTTTCTTTCAATAGTATGTCATTCTAAAGTTGTAAATAAAACATGTGCTCCTACGGATGTATGTTTTTGCATTTTTCATGTGTGCTTGTGCATGCGGTGTGGGTAGAACTACATGTGGTTTGATTCCCATGGGGTTTGAGCCTTGATATTAGTATCGGCGTTGGGGATAGGGGGTGACTAACAATTTTATTCTTAATGTATAAATAATTATAACATATTGAAAATTATATGTTTGATTTTAGTAAAATCCATCTTTAGCAGGTCAATTTGGACCTTGATTTTTAATTTTAATTGTAATTTTTTTGTTTCAATGTCATTTAGTGAAAGATTTGTTGGAAAGAATAAAAGTCATAGAATAATTAGAAATTTTAGGCAGAGCCATGCAAAGGAGCAAATTTAGCTGTTAAGATGGCATTATTATAATTACAACATTCTGGTTGGATAAGAAATTGCATAAGGTTCTTAATTCTAACTTATAAATTTCATTGTCAAGAGTGGTCTGGTCATATTTGTACATTGGATTTATTCAGAAGTTTTAATCGTCCTTCTGAGAATAGAAGAGAAGAGGTTTTAATCATGTAATATTCCCCCCGCCCACCCCACACCCTGATGTGAGCATGGAGGAAGATAGGGAAGGACTCACTTTCAGTCCTGAAGAAGTTGAAAAACAAAGAGCTAAGGAGAGAGAAACAAAGAAAATAAGCCGATGCTTTAGAGCTCGCTGGAACCAGAGACTAGCGAGGCTCTGCCAGTCCTGCCTTGGGTGCAAGACTTGATGGTACTCAGGGTGCCATTCATCTGCAACTGGGCCAGTAAAGGGCCTAGGTGCAGAACAAGGCACCAGGGCACTCTTTAAATTGTGCCCTGGCGGTAAACACTGTGCCCGGACACTTTTCAAAAAGTGTCTGGGCGCGCCAGGAATTGCGCCTAGGCGCAATTGAAGGCGTCCGGGTGCAAGTCAAGTTTTGGCAATTGAGGTATTTGATTCCAGCAAAAATTTTTAGATGTTCTAAGTAGATTTAAGTGTTGTTTTGAATGAGGAGACGTTCCTCAAATAGAATTCTAATTTTATATTAACTCTACACTTATAAATAGGTGCAGAGGAAGGAAGGAAGAGGGGTATGAATAAACGTATTTCCTTAGTTTTACTACTTAGCTTCTTTAGTTAGATTTAAGGTGTATCACACCCACACACCCAAGAAAAAAGAAAAAGAAAATAAAGAATATGAAGTTTGGATATGATTTGGGAGGACGCTATTGTTTATGCAATTTCTTGTTAATGGTCGTTTCAATCTTCATGCGTAAGCTGATAAGAAAAACATGTATGTTGTACGAGTTATGAATGATGTATAATGAGCGTTGATGAGGGAGGGTAGAAAGATAATTCAAGGGACTTTGAGATTTCAGGTAATGAAAGAGCGTTAGTTTTTCTTTTATTAGGAGTTAGAGACGCCGTTTACGCAAGTCTTGGCTCTACCCCAAGGCGTCAATGGGATATGTAGGCAGTGGAGTTTTGAGGCCGACGGTCTCATCTCCATGCAACCACGCTATTTTTTTTCTTCTTTTTTGTTGTGCGTGTATGTCGGTTCATTTTTTCATAGCATAGCATTGCATTTCAAAGTGCACTAAATTTGTAAAGCTGCTGCCTTCTTAGAATCACAATAATTTTTAAATAGCATCATTTTAGTAGTATATATTTCTAAAGTAGATAATGGCGATGAAGTACTGATTTTGCTGTTCCTATTTGTAATTTGTTGGTGGATACTGGCGCTACAAATTTGTTTATATCAAATGCTATCGTTACCTCTTAATATTATCTTTAAGTTTATTTTTTTAAAAACTAATTTTTATCTTTTATTTATTTTTGAAATATAATTGTTCTTTATATTGCAAGTTTGTGTACATATAGTGCGTGTTTTTTAACAACCTAAAATTTTTTTTAAAAACTTATTTTTAATATAAAAAATATATATAAATTAAAATATTTTTTTATTAATAATTTTTTAAAAAAATTCAATTTTAAAACTTATTATAAATATAAAATTAATATAAATTTTATTTTTTATTAATTTTTTTAATTTTTAATTTTATTTTTTTAATTTTATTTACTAAAAATTTTACTTCACTTACTTTATTCACAAAGTAAACACGTCCATAGTCAACCAGACAATATTTATATGCAAGATTGCACGGGCCGACTAAAGCCTATAATTTAGTGGGCTTAAAGGAGGCCATAAGATAATGGGCTTAATAGAGGCCCATATTATTGTGGCCTACAAGGGGCCATAAAGAAATGGGCTGATCAGAGGCCCATAAACTGGTGATTTGAGTTCAGGTCTGCCAGCCAGTAGGCCAGCTGCAGGTTCATGATCAAGTGGGCTGTCAACAGGCCTTTCAGTTTGTGAGCCCGTTGAAGGCCCATCATATTCTGGGCGCATCAGTTGGTAGCCTTGCTATCGGCCCATTAATTCATGGGCCGAACGTGGCCTATGACTTCTGGGCTTATTCTACGCGCATCAGCTTGTGGGCTGATTGCACGCCTAGCAGCTTGTGGGCGGATTGTAGGTCTATCTGCTTTGTCAAATAGGTGCCTCTTAGTTGGTGGGACGAAGGAGGTTTCTGGAGCTGTTAGGCAACACGTTTTATAAAATAATTTTTAATTTTATAATTTATGTTTTTAATAATTTTTTATAATTCATTTAAATATTTAGAAAATATATAAAAATTTTATGTATTAAAATTTTAGTATTTTTTATTTTTTAAAATAAAAATTTATTCTTACAATAAAATAATTAACTTTTTATTTAAAAAAAATATTTGTTAAGAGCATTCTCAAAACACTCCAATTTGGTGGGACGGAAGCTTGTGAACATGGTGGACGGGCAGCAGGTGCTTTAAATGTCGGGCTGGCAGCATGAGCAGTAATACTTCATGTTATTTAAGCAAATCATTAAATTAATTTAATTTAATAAAAACATGTTTGTAGAAGTTTTTTTTTTTTCTAATATTTTTTTTATTTTTTAATAAAGTTTTTAGAATATTTTATAGAATTTTAAAAACTTTTAAAAATATAGTATTTTTTTATTATTTATTTTTTTGAAATAAAAAAAAATTTATTTATCAAAAATTTTCAAAATATTTTTTATTTTTAAAAAGCTCCTTTTCAAACACTTTCAAATATCTTCTAAAATAGTTAAAAGTAGATAGTTTACGTTTAGACTTACAAGTTGTAGTTATAATGGTTTAGTTGTAAAGTTAGTTTTGTGCTCTCTCTTTGCGAATTGTCTTGATTGTTTTTTTTTATTAGAAGGGTGGTGTTATTGATATCCCAAACATTATCAGGAATCAGGATGGTGTATACTTTTGAGCTAGTCCTGCGGTGTAAACAATTTAAATAATAATACTAGCTACCGTTGCCAAAATCAGATTTTAAGTAGTATTGTTCCTTTTGTTTAAATAGAATCATAAAATTAAAATTTTAAGATAAATTTGTGAAATATTATATACCAATAAATTTTATAAATTTTTAAAAAAATCATTACAGATCTTTTATTAAAAATTTTCTAATATTTAAAACAAAAGTTTAGTATATTTTATTTTTTTGTTTTTTGAAATTTTATAAAAAAGTCCTTTTATATTTTATTAGAAAATTTTTTAAAATTATAATTTTTAGAATATCTTTTTTAATTTATAGGAAATTTTCTAAAATTTTACAAATCTTTTCTTATTTGTTTTGTTTTCAGCTAAGTCCATGAGAATCTCCAGCTAGGTGTATTTTTTTGAGGGAATCCAGTTTTATTTACCTTATGAACTTAGGTATTGCAGATACATTTAACTTTGTTTACATTTCATTCTAAATATTTAGGAAATTTAGAGCACCAATTGCAGTTTCATTATCTAGATGTAAGATATAGTGAAGTAAATTTTTGTCAGATTTTTTGGCGCTATTGATTTTGAAGTTGCCGTTGCATGTTGCATCCTCCTATTTATTTTCTCTTAATTTGAAGTTGATTAGCGGAATATGGAAAGAGAGCACTTCAGGACATTCAGAAAGGTATAAGTTTAGTGATCCTTGTCGATATTCAAGCTATCCTTTTAATGACTTGTTATATTATGTTACGCTGTTTCCTTAATTTTTTGTGCATTTGCTTAATGATGTGGATTGCTGCGTCTTACTTGTTCTGCCGGTAGTGAACTTTAATTTGCTATTACGTTAAGAAGGTATTTTTGAGTGTTTTTTAATTTCTTTATATTATAAATTTTTATTTCATATTTTTAAATAAATTTTTATTATATTAATAAATAACTGAACGTTTTTGGAATAATAATAATAATAATAATAATAATAATAATAATAATAATAATATTATTATTATTATTATTATTATTTATTATTGTTATTATTTAGTCAAAAAAATAGATTTGTTTTTACAATTTTTTTCGTGTTTAGAAATTTTTAAAAAAGCAATCTTAACTATTTCCTAAGAGCTATCATGAAAATTAGTGCTCTTTGTATATCGCTTCAGTTGACTTGAACGGAGATTGTTTATAAGTTGACTTGCTCTAAGCTCTCTGTCTCGTGCCTACAATGTTACGGCTAGTTTCCGGTGCACTAATAACTGAACCAATTGAAGCGTTTTGCTCTGTTCTCTTTTTTTTTTCCAAATAATTGTTAGCATAATTATCTTGCAAAATTTTGGCAAGTAAAGCTAGATTGGTCCTGCCGTGCTCTTACATTCACAATGGAGAGTCTAAAATGGAAAATTGATATAAACCATAATCTCTAGAAAGCTAGCATTATAAATGATCTCTTTTTGAAATTGTTATTGAATTTTGAAGAATTTGGGTTCAGCAAACAGTGGAAATATTAAGGATCATGCAATGTTAGCTCTTCACTGTCATTGGCAGTGACTGACAATTGGATGGAGACATTTTTATGCAGAATTCCATGCATCTTGGCTTCAAAGCTTGCACTGAGGACAGAAACAGGTCACATTTGGATCTTGTTCTTAATCTTTTATAGCTGATAGTTTTGTATAACACACGGCCGATACTTTTATTTTGTTGTCAGGATATGCTGGTAGCGTGTATGTTGGCGACGTGAATCTAATCTGCTATTCTCTCTGCTTTGCAAATGGATGAAGAGTAGCCAGCTGCTTTAGCTTAAGCGGATATGATTGGTTTAACTGAATTTACATTACAACAGTTGATCCCAAAAATTATTTCTCAATGTGTTATGTGTAGCTGTTTCAGCCTTCCATTTGCTTCAACATTTTAATTACAGAGGAATATTTATGGCTTGAATTAGTACAGTTATTTCTCATATATATAGAACAGTTTTAACTATTCTACTCACGAGTGTTCCTATGTTTAAATGAGTTATTCCAAAATTTGGATTGTGCTATTGCAGAAACTGGTGTCTATTCAGGTGGTGTCTAAATTTTGCACACGTGAGTGAGGTATGCAGAAGTTGGTAAATAGTTTCAATGGATTTTTAATCAGTTGTTATTGTTCTTTCTTGAATTTCTATGTTTTCAAATGGACTGATCTATATTTGGTCTGGAGTTTAGACACCATTATGGATGTAAATTTAAATGGAGTAAAAGGAATGTATAAAAATATTTAAAACATATTAGTAAGTTTTCAAAAGCATTAATAGTAACAGGACAACAATAAGATGACTGCACTTGATCCGGTTATACTAATGTCAGATGTCTTGGGTTATTATTGCTCGGGGCCAAAGAGTGGTTCCACTTACATAAATATATTACCTAAAAAAGTAATTGCAAAACGTGAAGATAAATACAATATGACCAAAAACAAAATAATTGCTATATTTCAACTATGTCAAAACAATTACTATAGTTTGTCTTAAGCAAATAAAATATTATACACTAAATAAATAAAATAATATAACCTAATTGACTCTATATGTAAAATATCTAATTTAATATAAAAAATCATATTGTATTATACATTTCAAATAAAATTACCTAAATCCAGAATTGTATC